>JAEIGQ010000200.1:0-377500 GCA_018904275.1 Lordiphosa clarofinis
ACCTAATGGGGGCGTATGTGGTCAGGGGAAAGCTTCGGATCGGTTCAACTTGGCGAACCTAGAGTGATCCTGGCTTACTACGTCTCAAGTCCACTCACACCTCCCTGTGAACCACCGGAAGCAGTAGCAATGCACCCACATTCGCTGCTGACTAACGTATTAGCGGTCCCCCTTCCCTACGAGGGTATAATATATAGGGTTAGTGCTTGTCAGTGTAAAAAAAACGAAAAAATATAAGTGACAACAATGCCCTCGGATATGGACCCCCTGACGACGACCCACGCAAACGTTTTAAGGACCACGATTTGAGAATATGCACCTGGAATGTCCGCACCCTCAACAGAGATGGTGATGATATCGCCTTGGTGAAAGTCCTCAAAAAATATTCATCGGACGTTACCGCACCCCAGGAAATGCGATGGATTGAGACATGGGAGCAAGAAAAAAACGCTACCAAAAGAGAAGACAGAACAGAAACCACCACCCCCTGGGAGATACACTACAGCGGGCATGTCTCCAAGCACGAGTTAGTGCGGCTTTGCAGTGAGTGATAGACTGCGTCGCTCTGTCATCAGCTTCACACCAGTTGATGAACGGCTAGCGCGCTCAGACTTAAGGCAAAATATTTTAACATTAGCCTTCTGTGCTGCACGCGCCAACAGAAGACAAGGACGGCACCATAAAAGATGAATTCTATGAGCGCCTGGAACAACTATACGAGCGCTGCCCCGACCACGACATAAAGACCGTGTAGGGCGATTTTAACGCAAAAGTCGGGAAGAAGGAGTTTTTGGATCGACAGTCGGACGATTCAGCCTTTCATGAAACAACCTCCGGTAACGGAGAGAGGTTAATAGACTTCGCTGGCGGGCCGGAACATGGTCATAAGTGAGTACCAGATTTGAACACCTCGACATCCATAAGGCGACCTGGAAGTCCCCTGGTCAACGAACACGAAATCAGATTGATCACGTTGCTTGATCGACGGAAATTCATCGAGTGTACTAGACCGTGCGATTCGAGGAGCCAACATAGACTCGGATCATTACCTGGTTGCAGCCAAGTACGCATGTGGCTCAGTGGCACATGCCTCACGCCTGGCACACGTCGAAAGCTAAACGTCGAGAAGCTGCAATCACAAGGACCTCTGAAGCCTACTCAGCTAAACTCGCCCAACTGCTCAGGGAAACCTCCCCATTCCCTTCCGATATATGCGAACAGTGGCAGCGTATATCGCACTCCATGAGTACGGCTGCCAAGGAGATACTCGGTTACCCGAGCCCCCTCGAAAGCGGTCTTGGTACGACGAGGAGCCCTGCAGAGAAAAACGCTGCCTACAGGAGAACTCTGCAGTCGAGAGTAACGCGGGCTGCTAAAGAGCGATACCTGGAGAAAAAGAAAGAGGAGAAACGCCTTTTTAGAAGAAAAAAGTTGGAGCAGGAAAGGCGAATGCGCGAGGAAGTCGAGATGTTATTCGGCATGAGTGAGACTCGAAAATTTTACCAAAAGATTAAGCAATTAACAGAAGGTTTCAAGCCCAGAGTCGCACAATGCAAAGACGAACAGGGAATCTGGTCACAGATCCGCAAGTGGCGCTTAAGAAATGGAGAAGTTACTTCTCCAACCTACTGGGAGGCGATGACGAACAGGATGCCGCCACTAGAGAAGTAACGATACCACCAATCGACAACATTGAGATAGACCCCCGACCTAACAGGAAGTCTGTTTAGCCATACGAAGGCTAAAGAACAACAAACCACCAGGCGCTGATGGCTGCCCGCTGAATTGTTCAAGGCTGGAGGCGAAGAATTGGTAAGGTGCATGCACCAACTTCTGTGCCGTATATGGGTTGACGAAAGCATGCCCGACGATTGGAATCTAAGTGTTCTCGTCCAATCTTTAAAAAAGGAGACCCTGCAGTTTGCGCCAACTACCGCGGGATCAGTCTCCTCCCCATCGCATATAAGGTTCTGTCCCGCATTATTTGTGAACGTCTAAAGCCGCTTGTTGATACACTGATTGGACCTTATCAGTGTGGCTTTAGACCTGGTAAATCCACCACAGACCAGATATTCACATTGCGCCAAATCCTGGAGAAGACCTATGAGAGAAACATCGAAAATCACCATCTTTTTATTGATTACAAAGCCGCTTTCGACACGCCGATAAGGTCAAGGTTTTTCGAAGCCCTGTCTACTTTAGGTATTCCAGCAAAGTACGTTCGACTTTTGCATGATGACGTTGAGAAGCACTCAAAGCTCCGTCAAAATAGGAACGAACCTCTCCGAGCCTTTTGATACCAAAAGAGGTTTTAGGCAGGGTGACACCTTATCGTGTGACTTCTTTAATCTGCTGATGGAGTATATACTGCGCCAGTGCCCAAATGCCAACAGATCGGGCACCATCTTTAATAAAGATGTAATGCTACTCGCATATGCCGATGATATTGACATTATCGGCAAAACCGAACAGGCAGTAAGCAATGCGTTTTCAGAGATTGAGAAGCAGTCTGAGCTAATGGGTTTAGCGGTAAACGAGGACAAGACGAAGTACCTAGTGTCCTCGAAACAGAAGTACACACAAATTGGGCAATCTGTTGCAATGGGAGAGTACAACTTTTAAAGTTGTAGAGGACTTTGTCTACCTTGGAACGATGATAACCGGCGACAACAACATCAGCCTGGAAATTCGAAGAAGAATCACGCTCGCAAACCGATGCTATTACGGGCTAAGTAGGGAGCTCAAGAGCAGAAACCTCAAGCGAAGAACAAAAATAGCGCTATATAAGTCGCTTATCATCCCAGTCCTGCAATACGGCGCAGAAGCATGGGCAATATCATCAGCGGATGAGGCGGCGATTGGCGTTTTCGAGCGAAAGATTCTTCGCAGGATTTATGGACCTTTGAAAGTTGGCGAGGACTTTCGCATCCGAAGGAATGACGAACTGTATAAGCTCTATGGGGATACTAGTCTGGTCAAGCGCATAAAGCAACAGCGGCTGCGCTGGCTGGGACATGTTACCCGTATGGATGATCAAGCTCCAGCAAAAATGGTCTACAAGAGGAATGCGAAAGAACTGGGACTGGGACAAAGGTGGGACGACCACCTCTTTTTTTTTATAAAAAAATAAAAAAAAAAAAAAAAAAGTTGCAGCGGCCGAGACCGTCAAACGGTTGTGATGCAATCCAAGGGCCAATAAAGAAGAAGAAGAAGGTATTTTATCTTTTCCCCGGTTTTTGGTAAAACCCCAGGGTTGGGTCCCCCCCCCAATAAAAAACTCTGAAAACCGTCCGTTCGGTTTTGCCGATAATGTTAATATCATCGGCATATGCGAATAGCATTACATATTTATTAAATATTGTGCCCGCTCTGTTGGCATTTGGGCACTGGCGCAGTATATACTCCATCAGCAGATTAAAGATAAAGTCACTCGATAATGTATCACCCTGCCTAAAATCTCTTTTACTATCAAAAGGCACGGAAAGGTTCTTTCCTATTTTGACGGAGTTTTGAGTGCTTCTCAACGTCATCATGCAAAGTGGAACGTTGTTTACTGGTATACCAAAGGAAGGCAGGGCTTCAAAAAACCTTAACCTTAACTATTTAATAAACACGTGCTTTCTACAAAGGCAATTCCGCGAAATATACATGAAACACTAAAAAATTGGCTAGTGGTGCTATTTTTTTATAGTCCCAAGAAAAAAACATTGTTTTTGATTATCGAAATCGGATTTTTATTTATTTGATCGAAATCGAAAACAGAAACAGGGCTATATAAAAACCGTACGTTTTCCGTGCCAACGATTCATTATGGTTACGGGAATTTTACATTCAACAGTATTGAGTACTCCAAAAATATTTTATATCGGTTAGTTTTGGATAACGTTTTCGTTCCTGTTTTAATCTCTGGCTTATACACATTACGGTTTTCTTCTTGATCTTCGAATCATTGTGAAATATTCGGAACACAATCATGGCATTTAAGCGCAGTAATAAACCACAATAATTTCTTGAGTTCAACTTCACATGTAGCTAGAAATAGTTAATCCAACTTTCTGTGATAGACATGATACTTCTAAAAATATCTGTTTTTCATTTGTATTCGCATTGCCTTAATAACGATACCTAACTTGTTCTTGACTTACAGCAATCATCATGTTGTTAAAAGTGCCCTCGGTGGACTGGACGGATCAAATAATTTATGTGGTGGACGATGACGAATCGCTGTCAGACTTTGATGATGAGCCGGATTTTTCCGAGTACATGTGGATGGAAAACGAGGAGGAGTTCGACAAGAATGTAAGAAAATACTTACTTGAATGAAAAAATATAGTGACTGTTATAAATTTCTCTTCTTTAGGAACTGCAACGTCTGGAGGAAGAGGAAATTATGCAAGAGTGCTTTGAGGCCATGATCGAAGACGAGCTGGAGGAGCAAATCAATGAATGGGAGAAGGCCAAGTATGTAACGCTTTTCCAGTTATTTTGAAACCATTTGACTCACTCGAATCTTCTCTTTCCCCCTTACAGAACAGAGGAGCAAAACACGGCACTTTCAGCGCTGCCAAAAAGCCAATGCAACGTGGAGAAATCTGTACTAAATCCCATGGCTGACGAATTCATACCGCGTAGTCATCTAATGGAATTTCCTGCCTCGTAAACACGGTCCCACCCATCAAACACACACTACCAAAATCCTAAGCAAATCGACAAATCCTTTTTGCTAGTTATTTCACAATTTTGTTGGCGTCACAATCTCTGACCAAGCTGGGCCAAGAAATAATCTTAGCGAAAAAGGAACTAAATTCTAGTTACAAACATTACAAACCAACTCCAATGCTGACAACCGACATGCAAACGAATAACACTATTTTTTAAAAAGTTATAAAAAAATTAACCCCTGTGAAAATATAAAAATAATTTTAATTAACAAGGAGAGAAACTCTTCACAGCTGTACCATGTAGTATGTCCTAATTAGGGGTTAACGCGAAATGTTTGCCGCTAGTTAAATTTTGGTATTAACGTACAAAACGAAACAAATGACTTCTAACGCCCTGTAAACTGTTGAGTTGCAATTTCTATATAGATCATATATAAAACTACTCTAAAAGCCAATTTCCAGCAAAACGTAAATGTAACCACAAGACTCGACTAAACATATAGCCGTCATCGTGTCGATAAATCGAAATTCTATTCAAAGACTTTAATTGTAATTTAAATTGTATTTAATTTAATGCCCGCCCACTACCTATACTCGTTTTAAGTTGGACACTTCGTGTTTGTTTTTTGAATAATTTTTTGCCTTGTTAACTCGTTGTACGTTGTCTCTATACACCTAAGCAATAAGAAGCGCTTGTTAACCTCCCCTGGACTCGCATACTTGTAATTTATGATTAAAAACGTAGCAACTAAAAAACGAATTGAGATACTAATCTATCTACAAAACCTCTTTATACAATTAACAAACATCCATACTTAGTGTTAAACTGAAAAGATGCAAAATAACAATTAATTGTAACTCTAAGCCAAAATTCAAAATTCGTTTGCCTCGAAATGCAAATGCACAAATTACATAAATTGTGTTTAGGCTATTAGATTGAATTTCTCTATTATACATTTGATTTTGTTTTTTTTTTTTGAATGTGTAGACAAAAACTAATTTCATCAATCAGTTTAGACTTAGATATATTTAAGACAGCAAAAAAAAGATCTACTACATTACATTATTACTACTTACGTTCTGTGTGATATAAAGATTAAAACTGAAAAAAGCAAACAAAAAAATATCAAAAACGATTTGAAAAATCTCAATAAAAAAAGTATTATAGCATAAAAAACATTAATGTATTTTTTTATTCGAGCGGGAAACACTTCCTATAAGGTATTCACTAGTCCTCGTAATAAGGTAAATGGTAAACTTCAAATGTTTACTGCACGACAAAGAAAACCTGATGAACTGCGGTATGTTTATAAGAATCGCTCCTAAAGTTGAGAAGAGTAAAAAGTTTGTTGTAAAACTATTTAAATTATCGACTTATTTCCAAATTTTACTAAAGCAAATCCTTATGTACATTAGAGCGGATGTACCAAAAATTCCAAGGTCAACAATTTTTATACCCGTTACTCGTAGAGTAAAAAGGGTATACTAAAGTATATATATATTCTTGATCAGTATCAACAGCCGAGTCGATATAGACATGTCTGTCTGTCCGTCCGTCTGTATGAACACCTAGATCTCAGAGATAGTAAGAGATAGAGGTTTGACATGTATGAGACAAATGCTTCTTATACTTGCAGGCAGATCAAGTTTATTTCAAATTTTGGCCACGCCCCCTCCCGCCACCGCAAATCGGAAAAAAACGTTATATCTCCTACAGTTTTAAAGATAGACGATTCGTTACTTGAAATTTTACTATCAAAATTAAAAAGAAAAGTTATTTTCCAATTTTTATAAAAAAAGCCAAATATAAAATTTTTTTTCAATTTTTAAACTTTTTCTCTCACTTGCTTTCAAATCCTAAAGATCCCTAAGTTGGTCCTTTTAGGACATGTGATGTATCATATGATAGTTATTAAGGCACATCATGAATGTTTTTAAATTTTGGCAATACACTACGCGGTTCTTAAGATATTTACATTCAATTTTTATTTGCAGTTTTTATAATAGAAATTGAAAAATAATTTATATTTTTAATTTTTATTTTAAAAATTGAAAAATTAAAAACAACTTTAAAAATAATTGAAAATAAGGGTTAGTTTATATCATAGTTTTTTTTATTTTGCTCGAAAAATGAGAGTTGATTTTTAGTATTTTTATTAATAACAAAAAATAACTTTCTTTTTCAAATTATAAACGTAACGTTCCCTGATTTTTACTTTAGAAGTAGTTGGCGTAGGCTTGGATTCAGTGCTGGGCAAATTTTAATTGATTAACAATTAAAAAATTCACAATTAATTAATTGTTAATTGCACCTATCGCAGTTAACAATTAATTAATTGTTAGTTGCAAGGTATTGCAATTAATTAATTGTTAATCGTCAAATTCTGCAACTAACAATTGATTAATTGTCAATCTTTTTAAAAAATTTGATTACAAACTAACAATTGATTCGAATGATTCAACAGTTCTGGATCTCTTTGCACGCAGCTGGGTCTGAGCTGAGAGGCACAGCTCGTGAGCCGTAAGCCATTAACCGCTCTCGGTTTTAAGCTGGGACCCACTGACTTTGTGGTTCGCAAATTTTTTACACCTATTTCCCGTGACTGACAACTTCTTGAATCGCGAAAAAATACCATCGAGGATTTAAATTAGTAATTGTGGAAAAGTTAATGCCAATCAAGTGGAAAATCATGCCAGGCTCAATGCATTAGCGCAGTTCGCAGCTAAGGGATTTTCATGGTTATAAGACCGCTAAATACTTAAAAAACAGCTTTTAACATCACTGATGTCCACACATTACTACATAACCATGATTATGACAATACTGAACCGCGAACCATGGATGACCAATGCTGAAGAACATAGATAGAGCATAAAGAATTTATCAGTTCCACAATATTCACTGTTAATTCAGACTAAGAGCCTCTCGGCTCTGAGCCATAACTTCCGTACCCTGGAATTTAATAAATAGTAAGATTTGTATGGTTTTTTTGTAATTTATTTTTTATTTTTATTTCTTAAAAAAGTTAATGTTACATTTCAGCACTACCCTCTTTCTGTTGTAATTGACAAAAACGTTTCGTATTTCTAGATATCGATTAAGCAGCTCCAGTTCCTGACTTTCCTCTGAAAAAAACTGAAGCATCAAAAGTTCTGCTTTCGTCAAAGGAGCATCAGAGGACAGTCGATTAAGTTCGCTTATCACATCAGAGTCTGAATCCGTGTTTTCTCTTCAAATATCTTAAAAAGTTCAATGTGCAGTTTAAATCAGGGCTGCAAACCTCCTAAAAATCGGGAGGGGTTCACTCCGGGGTTTGAACCCGCGAAACTTTTTGGGTTCGGGTTCACGGAGCGGGTTCAGAAGGTCGCTGAACCTAGGTTCGGGTTCGAACCGGGGTTCATGAATAATTTTTTTCTTCGCTTATTCAGCAAACATGTACGTAAGTTGAAACAAATATAGTGCCAATTTTCTTATTCCAGATAGATGCTATGTATCAGATCTAATTTAGTTTATTTTACATATGGCTCTATGTAGAAGATGAGATATTGGACCTTAAACTTTTTTTTATATATAGAAGTTCAGAGGCTTGAAAACATCATATTCAAACTGGGATCATCTGACTTTTTAGCATTCATGGAAGAATGAGAATTAGTGATGAAATGTACACTGCCTCACTGCCTCTCAATCTTGAGAGATGGTAAACATTAGTCCGCAATGAGATTATTATTGTCCGTAAAGCATATCACAGTTAGAGCGAGACGGGCGTATTCCCAAGTGCACTTAGAGAACGTAAGTGACAGAACAGCTGACTAATTTCTGACAGAAGTGGTGTCGGCTGCTCAAGCGTTCGGTCAATTTAATCAGACTTTTAAAGACACACACACGACACAAAGGAGGATGGTCAAGTGTACAGATGTTTTAAGAACCTCCCGGTTCTATTATAAACAGTCTTTACATATCTTCTGCAAGTTGACAGAGGCCATAGTTATAGCTGTTCATAAATTCCAAAGGTAGCACGAGTGAAAAAGCTGACATCTCCAAATTGACAGAAGACTGTATGTGTGCGTGTGCACCTTCTTTTTTCTGTCCTTATTTATTTACTTATGTGATATTTTTTCTTTGTGCTAAAAGTATAGGACTTATTTAGAAGCACTAATTACAATGACGATTACGAAGACAACAGTCGATGGGAGTAATGAAGAATTTTCAATGATGTTATTTATTAGTTCCATTTAAATATTATACAATGAAGCAAAATGTTTGTTTGTAAGCTGTTTTTATATCAAGGCTTTAAAATATTGCAAAACAGCCACCTAGAGAAATTGTAAAGGAACATGTTTTTGAACCGAACCCTTTTCTACTTTTTTTTGCTCCGGTTTAGGTTCGGGTTCGGGAAGAAAAAATTGTTCTGCTCCGGTTCAGGTTCGGTTCGGACTTCCCAAAAATTCCGGAGTCTCCGACTCCGGAGCGGTTCAGCTCCGTACCGGTTTGCAGCCCTGGTTTAAATAGCCTTTTACTTTGGTAGTTCAATCTTCTGGACATTTCATGCATAATGCCGTAATATTATTGCCTTTAGATTCATTTCCTAAGTATTTCAAATAAGTTCCGTCCAGTAGATGCAGTCGTGGTTGCGAAGATGATAGGTAGCTGCAGCATCGCTCTCCGACGAAGATAACCTATTTTCTGCAGTAACATAATCAAGGGTATTTCCGTCTTTATCCATTTCAACGGTAGGGATCATTTTATTTTAGTACTTTTTATTTATGTTTTTTTCTGAACAAAATTATTTTTCTTCAAATTTACTTCAAAGCACACAGCTTACTTAATTGTTAGTTTTAACTGTAGCCTAGAACAATTGAAAAATTCAATTGCAATTGATTTAGTGGTAAGTTACAATTAATTCAAATTAATTCAACTTAATTAATTGCAAGCTGCAACTAATATTTTAATTGCAATTAATTTTAAGTGCAATTGAATTAATTGATTAAAATTATTAGTTGATTAATCAATTGATTGAAAATTTAATTGATTAATGCCCAACTTGAAATCATACCATTTGACAAAAGATTGAAAGGATTTTTAAGAGATGTCGTTACAACTATAAGTATTAATTCGAATTGAACAATTTTGCAACCAACTTCCATGTAGCCTCTTTATTGGGCTTTCTTTTTCAGTATGTGTTGTTTCGCTAAAGTGTAAACAACATTGTTTTTGTTTGCTCCGAGTATGTTTCTGGTGATTCTTTGAGCCGGCAAAGTATTTTTGAAACGTGACAAGGCTTGGCCACATGTTGCGCTGCCGGTCAAAACATACCTAGCAACGCTTAAATGGAAAGTCCTACCCCACCCGCCGTATAGCCCAGAAATATCCCTTTCCCACTACTATTGGGTCGTTCACTAAGTTATTTCGTTTGATGACAACAGCTAATCTTATTGAATTCACACATAACCGCTTTACCGTTACTTATTTGAACAGGTAATAAAGTAAGGCTTTTTGTATTTGTAAAATTTCATAAATTTTTTGTACTAGTTTTTGTTTGGTGCCCTATCGAAGATGGAAGATCGAAAACAGCATTTTCGGCATATTTTACTGTTTTCCTATCAAAATGGTAAAAATCCATTCGTTGGTCGATGCAAATAGTCGAGTGCCAACTCGAGATATTGCTGAAAGATGAAACTTGTCTAACGTGACCATTAACAGGCTTATGAATCGTCTAGAAATAATTTCGAAGCTTGACATATAAGTTCCTCATGTTCTTACAGAACGAAATGCGAGACCTCATACAAGTTTGATGACTCGCCAAAAGCTTTTGCAGCTTAAATGGGATGTGCTAGCGCACCCGCCATATTCTCCAGACTTGGCACCATCGGGACTATAACTTGTTTCGGTCTCTGCAAAATTTTTTGGATGGGAGAACCTTTACCCCAAATCAGGACGTAGATCTATTTGGACCGGTCTTTTGAGTGCAAGAATCAAATATTTTATTAGCGTGGAATCAATCTCTTGCCCGAAAGATGGCAAAAGGTATTGTATCAAAATGGAGACTATCATTTCAAATAATGTTTTACACAATACAAAAATTCGTGTTTAAGTTGCACTAAAAAACAAAACTACTAAGTGAACGACCCCTTAAAAGTTTTGTTGTCCTTAAGCATCACAACTTTCGCTCTTTTAAAAAAATCCGAAATTGAATCGATTCGTCGATTGCATCAAAAGAAATTTGCTAGTATGAAGTTAAAACGTAGTGTCCAGCTGGCCAAAATAAACAGTAGATACTTTGAATATGAAACAAATTTTTCACAATAAAGCGTCAAACTTGAAAAAAATCCTATTAATATTTTATACCCTTGAGGTATTTTAATGTGAACATAAATATTTTCTTGTCAGCATGACGAGCTGAGTTAATACATGTCCGTCTGTTTCTATGTATCTCCTCCGTCAGTTTAAAAGCTATCTTAACCAAACTTTGCACGAAGTCTTTTGGTAAAAATGCGATTTGTCGGAATCGGCCGGATCGGATGACTATATCGTATAGCGGCTAGATCGGTCGAAAAAGTAGTTCTAGTGAGAAAAACTTTTTTGGTGTCAAAATTTTGTCAAAATTGTGGTGCCATATAACAAACTGGCAGGCAGATATCATGCTCCAAGGGTATATAATCTATTTATCTATGGGCAAAAGTCGTTTGTATAAGCGCGTCAGAGTATGCTTGAATTCTCCGCAGAATGCTTTAAAAGAGGATGCAATGATACACAACAACAAATTTGACCTATTAACAAAAAATTGCGACAATAATTGTCTCTAAATCAGTGGTGCACACATTTCATTTTTCGTACCCCGTGGGATACGAAATCATAATTCTGCCAGCGTCGCAGCCAACACACGCATAGAGAGAGAATACGTGTGCTCTATAAATAGCACGCACACATATATCTGCGACGCTGGCAGAATTATGACTTCGTATCCCACGGGGTACGAAAAATGAAATGTGTGCACCACTGCTCTAAATTGAAAAAATAAAATTGAAAGTGTCATTCCAGCCTAAGCAAACTTGACACACACAAATACGGATGTTTTCGATTTGGACTTGTTTTCAATTGTATTCGTAGCAAGTTTTCATAAAATATTTCCAAGTTTGATTTCATTATTTGATTAAAATTATATTATTTTTATCGGCAATTGTTCTTGCGTCCAGTCCGAAAAATAAATGTTGAACGCTTAGCCGGAGCAGCTCCTTCAATTCAGAAAAGTTTAATATTTTGCAAACGCTTAAGGCATTCGACTTCGGCTCTACCAAGGGAACACGAAAATTTCGGTCTAGAACATTTTTTTGGTTTATTTTTACTTACTTACTCTCAAAAAGATCCTGTAAAACGTTCAAGCTGATCAGACAATATGTTTTACAACAATAATTAAATTTCAAGTTCTACTGAACCGACATTGATAATGTAGGGTAATGGACGCAGAATTAACGTGGCTATGGCCCGTACTTTCTCATTTTCAAATGACCGCCATCATTACAAATTCAATTTTTTCTCATGATTCTGCTACGGGCCATTAAGGCATTCATATGGTAAGTACTTTCATGTTTTCCCTTTTGCTTTGAGATAATGGTGACTCCCGGAATGCTTTGCACCAACAACAGACCTTTTTTAGAAGACCTCACATTGGAGGCCCAAAAATTTGCAATTTATCTTAGAATTAAAATTCTTAATCACCCGCAGGAAAACAGCTTAAGTCATTTGTTTACTTCAGTTCAAGACATCTTAGCGTCTTTCGGTTTGACTACCAAAGATATTTTTTAATCACACTTTACTTTTTCTTGCTATCAATTAAGAATTGTTATTCTAAAATTAATTGCATAATTTTTGAGAAGCTGGTGATAACCAATTGGTCAATGGTTTTTAAAAACAATCGATTGAAAAACAAGTGAGAAAGTCGGTCAAGCCCGACTATAACATACTCTGTACCTGGAGTAGAAGCTGAATGCAATGCTGGTGCTGCGCTCATCTCTAAGTCTCTCTCTCTCTTTCTCTCTCTCTTCTCTCTCTCTCTCTCTCTCTCTCTCTCTCTCTCTCTCTCTCTCTAAGATTGTGCGGTGTTAATTGTAAAAAGGTGGGAGGGGGTGGGGAATCAGATCATCCGATCTTTATCATTTCTTCGGCAGATCGATACATTTTGCTAATTACTATCTCTAGAAGGTACGAAACGTCTATCTTCGAAACTGTAGGAGATATAACGTTTTTTTCGAATTGCGGGGGCGGGAGGGGGCTTGGCAAAAATTGAAAATAAACTTGATCTGCCTGCAGCTATAAGAAACATTTGTCCCATACATGTCAAACCTCTATCTCTTACCATCTCCGAGATCTGTTTGTTCATACGGACGGACAGACGGACATGGCTATATCGACTCGGCTGTTGATGCTGATCAAGAATATATATACTTTATATAGTCGGAAATGATTCCTTCTCCCTGTTACATACTTTTGCACAAACTTAATATACTCTATGTACCTTCGGTACAGAGTATAAAAACTATTAAAAACCGTGGAAAATAGCGGTTATAGTCTGACAATAAAATTTAAATAAAGAACAGAAATAATTACTCATATTTCAATCTGAAAAATTAAATCTCAGTTGCAAAGGGGATTTTATAGCCCGAGCGACAAAGGCCTTCAGGTTTCAGGCTGAAGCATAATTTTTTCAAGTGTACATTGCACAAACATACATACAAAACATTCGAGCATTAAGCTTGGCATCGATACTTATCGACTAGTCGATACACATATCTAGATACCGATAGCAAACATGGCGTCTTCTCCAGTTTTTTTGTTGTCGTCGTTGTGTTAAAAAATATGCAGCGGACTTTGCAGTTTTTTGCGATGTGAAATTTGTGCAAGTGCGATGCAAATGAAGCGATTCGCATCCGTACTAGACTGCATTGTTGAACGCACAGCCAGAACAACAAAAACAGCGTTTGTCGGATTGGGACGCAGGCCATGGCCATGGCTGCGGCAGCTGCGTCAACAACAACAACGGCAGCAGCAGCACTTACACCTGCAATTGGCATTGGGTCTGTTGGAGTGGGCGCTCAGTTCCGGGAAATACACAAGAATACGTGGTTAAAGAGATTGACGGCTGATGGAAAGAAACTAACCGTAGGTCCCAAGGTATGAATTGCTTCGTAAACTGCAACTTGTGCACATGTATACAATCTTACCTTTGGTTCCTTTTACAGAAATCCGAATGCAGTTGGGTAGTTTTTTGCGTGCACGATGATACTGAGGCGCTGTTGGAAGGATACGCCGAGCCACGCCAGGCAGCCGCGCATATGCCAGAGTGGGCAGTCTCGTTGCGGGAAACGCTACACATATCGCATGCCTTAATACCCAATTCGCATGAATTTGAATTTGTTGTAACGCTTAGCAATGAGGTGTTGCGTTTCCATGCCGTCTCATGGTAAGTGGCCTCAGCACGCACGCAATTGCCGTTGTCTCGCTTTAATGCACTTTCGTTTTCGCAGGGAGATTATGCAAGAATGGGTGGAAACGTTGCGTTCCAAGCTGCGCGAAATGAAAATTCTTTCGCCACGTGAAAACCTCTACACAAAGTTACCTGAAGTGCGCGCCCCGTTGCTGCCCACACGGGATCCCACATCGCCATTGCCAGCGCCACCGCCAGTGCCAGCGGCCCTTGTGCCTGGTGTAGAGCGGGTGGTGTCTGCCCATCAGCCACAGCTACCGTCAACCACAGAGGCCAGAACGGACACAACAGCCGCTGCAACCGTTCCTCCGCCTGCAGCGCCGCCAGCCACTGCCATGTCTAATACATTGAGCCAACATCTGCTCAACTTGCTCTCCGATCCCATTAGTACTTACAGCGAGCAAATAAGCGAGACCACAGAATCTGTACCCACTACTGAGGGGCAGCTTTCAGAGGAGGCCACTGTTGCAGCGGCAGCAGCTCATTCACAATTGGTCAGCGACAGCGACGTGAACCTGTCCGATGACGAATTTCTATCGCCATTGCTGCGCAAGGCTTCCTGCATCCTAACCGACAAAAGTGTGCGCTTAGATGTTGTGGCTGCCACAGGACAGCGCGCTTCTGCGGGTACCTACTAAACAGTTAAAATCACCCTCTAAGACGTAACTAAAATATATTTCTCAATTCCAGATCAAATATTGAATTTGGAACACTTGCTGCAATGTGAACGCCTCATACCCAGGTAAAACTGAACACTTGTCACATCTCCCGAGTCACTTCGCTGTAGCGCTGATACAAAAAATTCAATACTTCCTTCTTTGTACGCCGATCGCCCTTAAAGGTGGCCAGAAATTGCTTTCGCAGTATTGTCAAATACTTCAGAGCCGTCAGCGAGAGTTCCTTCTCCTGGGCAGTCTGTTGCAGTAGCAAAACCTTTCGATAACGTTGTTTCACCTTGAAGTGCAACTTATCGTAATCTTTGCTGACCTGTTGCACCATTTCATCCCGTTGCTGGCGCAAAAACTGAGTGATGTGGTTACGCAACAAGAGCTCAAATTTCACATCCAATTGCTTCACCTGGGACACAGCTTGGTCATTCTCGCACAAAACACTGAATAGAGTGGCGAAATATTGAGGTCTTATTGTGGGAGGTTGGGTGGAACTAAGCTGTTTCAGCGAATTGATTGCCGAATAGGCAAATATTCGTTTCATATAGTTAAGCTCCTTATTCAGCATGCTGTGCTCCATGCTGACCACTTCACACAATTCTGCGCAACTTTTTTGACGATGCAGTAGGCGATTGTACTGATCCTGAAGTTCTAGCAGCTCTTTGGCCAGAACTGCATTTGAATCAGCCAATTTCCGATTTTCAGCTTCCAGACCAAGGTTTCCGCCACAATCATGTTCCGAGGAAGTTATTCCACCCAGCGAACTCGATTGAACGCTATTGCGTGTCACATCAAAATCGATATCAGAATTGCATGAGCTTTCTGCCACCTTTGTCTGCTCCTTTAGCAGGCTCATCTTGTGCAGCGTACGTAAATCTGTGTGCAAGCTGCGTTCATCTGTAAAGGGTAGCCCCAAAGTGTTCTGATCGTTAAGTTGTTTGTGCAACAGCAACAACATGCAATTTCGAGCAAATTTTTCCTTTGGTGTTGATTGTTGGAAAATGTTGAACCATCGTGCGCATGTGGGCAAGATGGCATCCTTGCCGGGCAGTTCACAAATCAGTGTGGTCACGCTGCTTACCTCCTTGACATAAAGCTCGTCCAGTTTATCTTCAGTAAGCTCAAAATTGCTGGCCATGTTGGGGAAATATTAAACTTCCTTTGAACAAAACTTCTGAAAGTATGAATTTGTTTACATAAAACTCAGGTGCTTATATGTTGGAAATCTTTAATAAGTTAGCCAAATTATTTACGTAACGACTTGCTAATAGTACGAACTCTAAGGATGAATATGGACCCGTTCCCTTATTTATTGAACCTAGGTTCACAGTTTCTCAAACCGTTGAATCATATTTGTCTCTAGTAAAAATCAGTTTAAGTTTTGTTTGCTGCGTCAAAAAATAGTCGAGTGCATTTTGCTTGAAAATCAATGCTCAACGATATCGGCGAACCAACAACACATTGAATGAATAACTCGCAAAATATTTAAGATATCGATCTTAAATTTTTACCCCCTAACCCCAGATTGTTTTGGCGATTTGTTAACTCCAAAAAGGCAAATTCTCCAATACCCTCATATATGACACTGGATTACTTAGTTGTAACGTCAGACCTTGGTATTTCAAATTTTTTCGCAAAATTTTTCAGTTCTAACTTTAAACCCTCTGCTTCTTGGAATGATCTGAAAACATTGGCACTTTATCCATTTCTGAGGATGATGTCTTCCAAGCTGTAGTGAGTTGCGATGACTCTAATTAACCAGATTGTGTTATGTGAGCCACTCATAACCAATTCTCAATGTCACTCAATTATTACTATCACACCTGTGTTCAAGTCTGGTATTAAAAGGGAGGTACCTAACTACCGACCCATTGCTAAACTTAGCAATATATCTAAGCTCCTTGAACGAATTGCAGCCAAACAGATGTTTTTCGGGTAAAGTTGTACATTAACCCAAAACCAACATGGTTTTATGCCAGGTCGCTCCACTACATCTTATTTAGCTGTCTTCTGTAATTATTGCATCAGCTTAGACGTTATTTATACAGATGTTTCCAAGACATTTGATTAAGTTTGTCATAACGCTCTACTCGCCAAGCTTTTTAAGCTAGGTTTTCGTTCCTCCTTTTTGTGCTAGATTCAATCTTACTTGGACCGCCAGACCTACAGTCAGAATAAACAACTCGCTTTCTATTTCATATTTGGCTACTTCGGGACTTCCACAGGAAGTGCCCTCAGCCTTTACTTTTCATCATTTTTATCATGACATTTGCGTGCATTTCCTTAATTTAGAGTTTCGCTTTATTGGTGATCTTAAAACTTTCAGTTCATGTCATTTCTTGTGTGTTCTCAATTAAAACCCCCTAATCCAACAAAGCTTTATTGTTAATTAGCATGCTTCTAATATTACGCCTTTCCTCTACCAAACTTACAGCCGGGTTGAGCCTTCAACCATTTTGACCCTACCTAGTTTGAGCCTTACCGTTTTGTGGTTCCAAGTTGAGTATGCACTTTTTGGAAATTTTCTAGCGAATTATGAGGCTTAGGCGAAATCTTATTGGCGTCCCCCTTTTCTATCCCGCATATTTTGGTTTGCACTCTGCATCTCTCAACGTGAAGATAGACAAACTATCGTGCATGCTATTTCTGAATGACCTTGTCTTGGTGCCTTGGGTGCATTGACTGTCCCACCTGTAGGCGATAAATTTCAATGTACCAAGCAGAAATCTTCGAACCTTTCAACCCTTCTCCAACCAATTTTCCCGAACCAGTTATTCCCAAAATGAACCTATATCTAGGGCCCTTAAAATTAAATTGATGTAATTTAGTTATAATCGATACCATGAAGACATTGTTCAATTGGCGAAAATAATATGTATTCTGCCTAAGCTTTGCTCAAAGAATTCCAGTGATGGACCGCAAACTCCGAAGAAATATCATGCAATGAAGTTGAGGCAGTCAGCCATAGTTTCTTTCTATGTCTATGTTATTAAATAAACAAAATTTCGGTTGATCTTTGGACAAAATGTTTAAAATGCGGGCCAGATTGAGTGGTCGTTAAAAATGTTGATTTATCAAATAATAAAACGTCATAATTTCCGGCAATTCCAACTATATCGTTTTTATACCCTTGGAGAGGGTATATTAAAATTGTGCGGATGTTTGTAACGCAGGGAAGGAGGCATCTCCGACCACATAAAGTATATATATATTCTTGATCAGCATGACGAGCTGAGTTGATATAGCCATGTCTGTCCGTCCGTCTGTTTCTATGCTATCTCCTCCGTCAGTTTTAAAGCTATCTTAACCAAACTTTGCACGAAGTCTTTTGGTACAAATACGCTGCACATTTGTCGGAACCGGCCGGATCGGATGACTATAGCATATAGCTGCCATAGGAACAATCGGTTGAAAAACTATTTTTAGTGAGAAAAACTTTTTTGTTTTTAGTGCTATCGCTCCCAACGCACAGTGGTCCGGCTTGTATGGGGAGAGCGGCGAAAAATACTTCTAGTTGAGGTAGGGACTTGAAACTTGGCACAAATTTTTTTTATATTTATCCTAAAATAATATGTAAAAATCAGCCAGATCGGACAACTATATCATATAGCTGCCATATGAACAATCGGTCTGATATTCAGTTTTTATATGAAAAACTTTTGTTTTTCATTTTATTGCAACAAAACTTTGGAAATTTTCGTATATAACCTGGAAAAATTCAGTAAAAATCTGGATACTATAGGTTATAGCTGCCATAGCACAGTGGTTGCGCTTATATGGAGAGTGCGGCCAAAAATACTTCTAATAGAGTTGGGGGTCTGAAACTTGGTATATAAATAACTCGAATTGGACACTCTTAGATGCCCTTCTTATTTTAAGGAAATGGTTTCTTTTAAAAACAAGCCAATCATAATGATTATTCAAAAGTCTCGATCTGTTGCGCCTGCAGTTTTTCCAAAACAGCTCTAATTTTTTACAAATGTATTCCAAATGTATTTGCAACTCCTCCAGATTTGGTTTGTAACCCTCATGTTTAAGGTCTTTCACCATGGCATCGAGGATTTTCTGCACTTTGATGGGGACATTCTTTGATAAATTTGACCGCCTTCTAGACACAAAATTATTTTTAATACTAAAACAACCCCACATCTTACACCCCCCCCCCTCTTTGAAACTGCGTCAATCTTTGAACCCATTACCTCTAAATTCAAAAGACCGCCCAAACACTCAATTTCACAGAGCCCTCAAAAACATGTAATCGAGATAATTGATAAGTTGTGCCTAGAAAATAAATAAATTAAAAACTAAAAAATCAAAAAAAGAAATCACAAAACAAAACAAAAAACATAAAGCTGGTTATGCAAGGTTAACCAGGGCGGCTTTCAGGGCCCTTCATCTATGATGTAGGGGGGCAACTACCCACTGACCCCCATGACCCCCATCACTACCTCCGTGAGCCGCCGCCCCCCTGGCAACGCCGTTGTCCGTCACTCAAATATACACGCGCAACATGGTAGAAAAAACACTTTACATTTTTAAAATCTTAAAGTATTTAGAAACAATATGTCAGGGCTGAGGAGGGCGACACACTTAAAACTTTAACTAAACATTTGACACTCGAACCAAAAACAAACACAAAAATATACTAATCTAAAACAACTATTTACACAAAATTAAACACGAACTTTCTTTAAGTTGAATTGTAAAAGTTAAGTCAATACCTTTATGAACGATATCCATTTTACACAACTTGACTTAATATAGCTTTTATGCAAAAATTTAGCGGCGTGCACTGTACAAGACAGATGAAGAAAAGGTCACACTTTCGATGGTATTTTAAGAAAGCACCGGTATAATCAAAGCAAAATAAGTATGCCACTGTGAAGCTTGACCAATTAGCTGTTAATTAAGGCAGTAACGGTTTGAAAATTTTAGCATTCATTTTTTGATTTTTGGCCTATGGCAGCAACCACTGTGCAACGCTCGTATTTATAAGTTTTTAATAATTTTACATAATTTCACCAAGACTTGTGGAAATCGGACAACTATATAGTATAGCTGCCATACAAAAGTTAGGTCTGAAAAAAAGTCTTAGTGAGAAAAACTTTTTTGTTTTCAATGTTATCGCTCCCAACGCTCGTATTTATAAGTTTTCAATGATTTTACATAATTTCAACAAGATTTGTCGAAATCGGACAACTATATAGTATAGCTGCCATACAAACTGTCAGGCATATATCAAGCTCCAAGGGTATATAAACTTCGGTCGAGCCGAAGTTAGCTGGCCTCTATTTTTATACCTTTGCAAAGGTTTTACTGCACACTGCTAATATGTCGAAATCGATCGGATCGGATGACTATATGTTATAATTGTCAGAGGAACTATCGGTCGAAAAGGGGGTATAGTGAGAAAAACTTTTTTAATGTTAACGTCTCCCAACTCAGCGATTACTTAAAATATATGCTTTCACACAGATTTGCAAGTTTTCGGCTTGCACTACTCACAGAAACACTACCGAATCCGAATCCCAAGTACAGTCGTGGCGAAAGAAAGTCATCCCTATAACTTTCCAGACAAACCCTGTACATATGGATAGCTTGCTTACCCATTTTTTTTGGACTAACGCTAAAAATTTTCTATTATTTTTACCGGTCCATACCGGTACGTACCGGTTTACCGGAATAAAATCTAGACACCGGTACAGGACCGAATACCGAAATAAACCTTTTACTAAAACGAAGTTTGATTCGGTTTGATTCCCTGCTTTTAAGATAACTCCAAACTAACTGATTAGAATACAGATAAGTTCAGGCAAATAATGCTTTTTGATAAAAAATTTGATAAACAATTTCTCAAACTGAAAGTAATTTGTCTTTTTATTAATCTTCTGATCTAATCTGAAATTCTGGGTACATTTCAATTCATATTTTCCCAGTATACCAAACAATTTATTTAATTTATTTTATTATCAGGTATGTTCTCAATTCCACTTCGATTTTCGTATAAACGTTTGAATTGTCCATTTCCCAGCGGCGCAGAGGTGAATGAGGCTGGTCCACAATATGGGAATTTCTCGCTACGTTTCGTATATACAGATGTGTGTAGAGAAGTTTAACTTCGGGTCGAGTTGTTGCTCGTGCATATATAACAGTTATGTTATGTTTTTGTCAATCTACTTTTGAAAAAAGGCACTTCGATCGGCAAAGTGCCAACTGCTTACATTCTTAATTATGATTATGTCGCCAGTTCTCCTATATGCCTAATAGTCAAGTGAGCTAACGTGCCCTCGTCCATGTGTTCTGTGTTATGGGTCCCGAGTTCAATTCCTTCCTCTTCTCACACAACATTTTTACAACCTTGGAGAGGGTATATTAAAATTGTCCGGATGTTTGTAACGCAGGGAAGGAAGCATCTCCGACCACATAAAGTGTATATATTCTTGATCAGCATGACGAGTTGAGTTAATATAGCCATGTCTGCCTGTCCGTCTATTTCTATGCTATGTTTGATTCCTTGAATAGAAGGTAGAAAATACAGACCTAAAAATCGCATATTCATAACTTATGATTAAAGATTCCCTTAGCTACATTAAACAAAGTATTTTATAATTACTTTTCTTAGGCCACAAACTTCACGCTCCATGTCCGCTGGTGCCGCTGACAAATCCAAAAGACCGCCCCGTAAACCGCAGCAGGCACAACCAACTACCTCAACTGAGGAGCCACAGGACAACATCACAATTATACAGGTCTCCAATACGAACAATGGCCAGGGCCAACCGCCCGAGTTGCCACCAAAGAGCAACATTATTGCCGATGTTTTTCGTTTTCCCGAAATCAAGGCTAAGACGAATTCGAAACCACAACAACCACACGATTATAAAAGCAACGTACAAATCATTCCGTCCAATGCAAGTAGTACCATACAAGTTCTAAGCCAACAGCCCAGCAGCAGTAGCAGTAATCCATACACCATGCCAGTGAAACCAAATGCTTCCAATACGCCAACTCCTCCTCAAGCGTCCAACGCAAACAGCACTAAGGTTCAGGTGTTGGGTGATGGCAGCGAGTCCACCACAACGGTGGCTGTCTACGGCACCTGCTACCCCACACTGCCAGCACCAAGCGGAAGTGCTAGCGTAGCCTGTGCCTCCCCAGCCAAGCCGAAAACGCCAAAGCTATGTAAGAAGATCATACTTAGTGCCAACACCTCAGGCATAACGAGCATCAGTGTTAATAATGAGCAGGCCAGCGATTCTATGATCAGCGGCAAAGTGCACTATGAGAAGGTGTTTCTCTCGTCCAGCATACCCATCAGCAGTAGCCCAACCACAGTAACAGAGGAGCGTGGAGTAGCCAGCAGCAGTCAAGCTCAAAGTAATTCACCTGCTAATCAAACTGTAACTAGTGTCAGTCCAGCACTGCCAAGACGGCGCTTGGCGTCGCCTGCAGCCACAATTACGCCCAACAGTGGGCGTGCCCTTCCCCAGCTAACCAGAGGTTTGACTGAGCTGGTCATCAGTACGCGTCCAAGTCGGCGAGACTTTCATTATCTCAAGTTGCTGAACACACCGCTAAAGACCAAGACGTCGTCCACACAGAAATCGTCTAGTGCGGCAAACAACAATATAGAACAGCAAGCAGCGCCCAGCTCTAGCACAGCCTCGCCTGTGCACCATGGTCAGGCCAACACCACTACCACCGAAGCCGACAGCTTGGAGCAGCGCAGGCGCAGCTCGTCGACTTCAGATGCGCAGGCTCCTTTGCAGCGTGCCGCTGTAGGAGTCCAGCCAAGCAGCCAGCGCAATGCCAACAATAATGAATTTGCATCCGGGCGCAGTAACGCTTTTCGCATACAACCACCACCTCAAGTGACAGCTCCGTCCAGCACAATTCCGCCGCAACAGTCACCCAATAAGCGGTTAACACTGCGCGAACAGCAGGTCATGCAACTGCGCCGTGAGATTATGCATCCGGGTGGAGTACGTCTAAATTTGAGACGCAAAGATTGTGTCGGATCCATTGCCTGGGTAGATGCCTTTGGCGGAGTTTGGTAAATAATACACTCATAATATATTTCCGATTTCTTCTTTAATTAGATTATCTATTCTTGCAGGATTGCAGGCTGGAAACAAAAGGAGCACCCTGTGCTATACAATGCCCTCCATATTGGTGATCAACTTCTTTCGATTGCCGGCGTGAGCATCAGCTGTGCGGCAGAGGCAAACAAAATCATTCGAAACACCAACACGCTTTTTGTAAGTTATCAGGCAAAGGAGGACCGATTTTTGCGTCCTCTGTTCATAACATTCGTTCATAAAATTCCCACATACGGCTGCAAACCAGTCCGAAACCTAACCCATTAGAACCCTCGACTCCTCGAACCCGAACCGGACCACTTTTTTTGAAAAAATTAGGTTCGTTTCACAAAATTAAGTAGTTTTTCCAACGAAACACACTGGAAAATGTCGAAATATCTAGAGGTTTCAGTATAAACGATTGCGATTGGAACTTAGCTTGGATGACTTTTAATTGCGAAGAGAGGTTTATGAAAGCAATAGAAAACAATACACAGATATAAACAAATTTTACAGATTCCTTGGAAAATTGTCCGAGAGAACATACCATACATCGACAAATGTTTTAAAAATTTTGCAATAGTGAATAAAACGAGGACCTAAAAAAACGGCCAGCTTCTAGAAGATATAATGCTTATTAACTAAAATTAAGATGTTCTCAAAAGTTGTCAGTGTCAGCTGATGAATTTGATAATTGAAAATTCCTTTATAAGGCCTATTTCCATCAAAGAAATAAAGAAAATTATATAGGTATTCACGACCCCCAGTTGAGTTATGGAATCCGTCTGTCCGTCTGTATGTTTCTACGCGAACTAGTCCCTCAGTTTTGAAGCTATCGAGCTGAAACCTTGCACAGAGTCTCCTTTTAACTGCACGCTGCTAATATGTCGGAACCGCCCGGATCGAATGACTACTTCTTGTAGCTCCCTTACAAATGATCGGTCGAAAATCGAAGTTAGCCTTGCTTTTCTCGTTTTTAAATAAATCATCCCTTTTAAGCCAGCGCTGTTATTGGATTAATATTTTCGCCATCTGAGCAAATAGCCAAACACATAAAATCAGATTATTTGGCAAAGTTGCACCCTGCTTAAGACGAAAATACATTTTTAAATTTAAAGCTTGGTATGGAGATACTTGCGAAAAGTGTGCGAAATCGCTGCACATTATTTCATCTCCAGTTGCTTTGTTTTCAAATTTAATTTGGCGGGACAATTTAAACTAATTAACAGCGAATATTTATGGTGGCCTTTAATGATGCAATAGTTGCAGCAATAGCTTTATGTGATTTGTAAGAAGCTTTAGTGAAGGCACCTAGGGTTCGACAGTGTTTGTTTAATCCTTACTTCCTGTGAAGATCCATGTGGAGGCAGTTGTATAACTTAAATAAATCGCAAAAAAATAAATCGTTTGTAGGTTCATCGTTACCTTTATTTGTAACTTTTCAATCATTTGCTCCAATTTGCAAATGGTGCTCTTTGGACACGACTAGGGAAATGGCAGAATCGACTGTTGTGGCCATTTCATCTCGACGTTATGTACTTATAATGCAATATCATAGATTAGAAGATGTTGTCCACGACTTGCGGCGACACAGAAGTCCCAAGTCTGACAATTGAAAAGTTCTGCGGCTTATCCGGTCGACATACGGAATCGCCGTCGTTCACAATTGAATCACTTTGTGCTGGACCAAGTTCCTCATCATCACCCCTTTCGTTCCAGGAGCTAAGGCTATTGAAAAAAGAATGAGCATTTATTTGTTCACATGCATGGCACACATACGTTGTGCCGACAATTTGGTCAAAAACGACACAAGTGGAGCTAACTGCCACTTGACATCGTTGCGATCGATACACTCCACCACTGCTTTAACTCTTGGCGTGCTTAGGACGCCGCCAGCGAACGGTGGCGCTGTCCTTTAACGAAGCCCAAGCAACGTTGCAATGATCTCCTAGCAAAAACAATCAATTGTGCATAGCATAATTAAACTCAATAAATATCTATACTTTTACAGATCATTTTTGTCAAGCCGCTATCACCTTTACCTCCAATGAAAAGATGTTCGGACTTTTTAATGTTTTTGTATAGTTGTCCTACTCATTTAAAAACTCCGCGCCACAACACTTGTATGTATGTAGAATACGAAAAATATGTTTTACATATATTTCACACCTTCGAAATCAACTTTCATCACTTGCCCATCGGGTGACTATCGCGTGACACGTTGACGTCGGGTGGCAACGCTGTGATATCGATATGCAAATTTCGCATTCCATACCAACTCACGAAACAGGAACTTGCGAAATCCGTGCGAAATCATTTTTTTTATATGGACTTTTTCATTTCGCGGGTATTTCGCGGGTATCTCCATACCAAGCTTAAGGGTGGAAAACGTCACTGAAAATTTGTAAAGGAACTGAAAAGATGCTACTTGATTCTGCATAAATTGT
Organism: Lordiphosa clarofinis; assembly: GCA_018904275.1. Lineage (NCBI taxonomy): Eukaryota > Metazoa > Arthropoda > Insecta > Diptera > Drosophilidae > Lordiphosa > Lordiphosa clarofinis. The sequence continues at coordinate 25,337 of JAEIGQ010000200.1, forward strand.
TATATGTCACGTAGAAAAATTCTATGTTAAATCAAGTAGCCTTTCCACAGTTCAAACACAAATTTTCAGTGATATTTTGGGAGCATGAAATAACTCCCAGGGAAATAACACCCGTGAAATAACGCTGTCCGTCCGTTCGTCTGTCCGTCTGTTCTAGTCCCTCTGTTCTACGCGAACTAGTCCCTCAGTTTTGAAGCTAGTAAGCTGGAATTTTGCTCAGAGCATTCTGCACGCTGCTAATATGTCGGAACCGCCCGGATCGGAAGGCTACTTCTTGAAGCTCCCATACAAATGATGAAATGAATATAATGTAAAATATACCTTATAGAATTTTTCAGCAGGCTCTAGGTCAATAATTTATGAGTTTGTTTGTATCATTTTTTAAATGTTTTAAGGGTACTGTATATGTACCTTCAGAAAAAACTGTTTTTTCATATTTTTTATTTGCTTAAACGTTCTATTAGGGTCTTATAAACATCCTGCAAAACTTTCAAGCAAAACCAAAACTCCGTTTTACAGAAATAAACAAATACTACGTTTATGCAATGCTCATTTTACAAAATCATTTCATGAAATGGGCTCGAAAGCGCGTGCATAAACACCATTTCATGAATTCACTTACACACGAAAGTTTACTATGAATTCGCTGTCAATTCATGAAATGCCGCGGCGCAGACAATTGAACATTGCGTTGGTGTTGCTAGATCTTTTGTTTTCTCATATGTGCGCTGGTGATTTTGTGAATTTGCAAAAGCTGCATAAACAGGAACAAATTTGATTTTGCAAATTGAAGAAAACATGAATTTCGTAGCATAAACGTAGTAAAAAGCAATTATTTTTTCCGAACCTTTTATATGAAAATTGTTTTCATCGACCCTCGTATTTTTAGAAAGTCTTAGTTTTTTTTAACTTTTTTGGTTAAAACTTTATAAATATTTATAAAATGTTCGATTTTTTGGAAAAACAAAATTAAAAAAAAAAAATTTTACTTGTAAATTTTTGGAGATTTTATTTTTTACCACGTCTTGACTCACTTTGATCCAAATTTCTGGAGAACTGCTTAACCGATTTTGATAATTTTTCTTTTTGGTGACAGCTAACACCTAAATGCACCGAATTCAATTTTTCATTTATTAAAAATAATTTTTATTTCATCTAAAACAGATGTCGAAACTTTAAATGCGATTATCTCGGAACCACTTTTTCCAAAATGGTTCAAAGATTTAAAGAGTACCTGTGGACCGATTTTCAAATTGCTCCTAATACCCACCATTATGGAAAAACTAGGATATTTTTTATCAGTCAAAAAATAACGGAGCTAGGACCAATACAGTGGGAAAAATATCTCAATTTTCGAAATTTTGATTTTGAAACCCCATAACTCCACCATTTATTGACCGATCCAAAATATCCTAGTTCACACCAGAATTCCATCAATTTTTAACGAAACCCTGTCTACAGTTTTAAATTCAGATAATCCGTTCTCAAAAAATTTTTTCAACCATGGGCCTATGTTTTAAATTTTTGGTTAACTTTGAACAGAAATACAAAAACAACCGCAGCTACAACAACAACAACAATTACTTAATTTACTTCACTTATAGTTTTTGTGTAATTAAATTTTTAGTAAACCTTTTAAAAATGACACCTGAAGGTATACTGTACCCTTAAAATAACTTTTATTGAGCTGGAATATTATAATCAAAATACCAAGACTCTAATCTTCCAAATATGAACTAAAGGTTTATGGTTCAAAATTGTTCCTGAACTCCGAAGGTTCTAACTCCGGAGTAAATAACTTACGACTTTTAGGAGGTTTGCAGCCCTGAGAAAAACTCCAGTTTTGGTCAATGATCCATACCAATTTAAAGGGTTTTTAAACCTTTGATTTCTGTTTAAATATTTCACTCTCACTTACCTAATAATTAAAATGAAGTCAAAAATTATTCTAAGATCGCATCTAGACCTAAAGTAATTTTGCAAAAACTTTTTGTTATTAAGCTTAGTACTCAGTCAAACTAAATCGTCCGCTAGCTAAATTGACAACTTTTTCCGATGGGTTACCCAGCGGACGATGCCGGGTGACTGTACAACGCCAAAATACCACCCCTCATCAAAATACCACCCAATGTGAAACGGTCACACTGCGCTGATTTGCATGCATTTGAATTTAGTTAATTGTTTTTGCTAATATTTAGATATTTTTGGATGATATATGGAATGAAGAAGTCATGGGCAATGCAAAATCTTACCGTTGGTTTCAAAATATGCGCAGTCAATGATTTTCGTCGAACTTTTGCTGCTGACATTCCGACGGGTAGGTGTCGGAAAAATTACAAGTTTTTTTTTCTTCTAGCACCCCAGCGGAATTGTATCAGCTGTTTGTGTTTGTCAAGTTAGCGGCACTACGAGCTTTCCGACGCTGAGGCACGGAAATTTTAGTTTGTCTGAGTTCCACCGAGCGTAAGAGGCCTGTCGGAATTTTACGAAAGCTTTCCGACACCCTTTTTATACCCTTGGAGAGGGTATATTAAAATTGTTCAGATGTTTGTAACGCATAGAAGGAAGCATCTCCGACCACATAAAGTATATATATTCTTGATCAGCATGACGAGCTGAGTTGATACAGCCATGTCCGTCTGTCCGTCTGTCTGTTCGTCTGTTTCTATGCTATCTCCTCCGTCAGCTTAAAAGCTATCTTAAACAAACTTTGCTTGAAGTCTTTTGGTACAAATGCACAGTACATGTTTCGGAATCGGCCGGATCGGATGACTATATCGTATAGCTGCCATAGAAACGATCTGTCGAAAAAGTAGTTCTAGTGAGAAAAACTTTTTTGTCTTCAACGCAATCGTCCCCAATCCTCGTATTTATAAGTTTTCTATACGTTCACATAATTTCACCAAGTTTTATGAAAATCGGACATCTATAAAGTATAGCTGCCATACAAAAGATAGTTTTGAAAAAACGTCTTAGTAGGAAAAACTTTTTTGTTTTCAATGCTATCACTCCCAAACTTGTTACTGGTCAATTTTATATGCTAACACATAATTCTGCCAAGTTTGATTCAAATCGGATGACTATAGCATATAGCTGCCATAGAAACGATCGGTCGAAAAAGTAGTTCTAGTGAGAAAAAGTTTTTTGTTTTCAAAATTTTGTCAAAATTGTGGTGCCATATAACAAACTGGCAGGCAGATATCATGCTCCAAGGGTATATAAACTTCGCTCGAGCCGAAGTTAGCTTGCCTCTTTTTTTTTTATGTGGAGTTGACACCCAGCTAAAGCGATTTAGTTTGTCTGAGTACTAAGCTTAACATTCAAAGCCACTACCAGAGCGAAAATAATAATATAATAATATTTTTCTTAGTTTTTGAATATTTACGCTTCTTGGAAATTAGTTATTTTGTCCGAAGTTTATAATATTCCAACTTCACATGAGTGCGACAGCAAATTTTTACATTTTCGAACAATTTGAAAAAAGAAGCGAAATACGGAAATTTAAAAGCGATTTAGTGAGCCATAAAATTATGCGGTCTGGGGCACTAGAGTTTTCAGATGCTACTTAAAGGCAGTCTTTTGAGTCTCTTTAGAAGTATCCACATTTTACATCGTTGAAGTAGGACTTCGCGGCTGTCTTTTTCAACGATCGTGTTTTCCGTCATCTTATTAAAAAAAAAAAACATTCTAAATAATGGTCATAGACCAACCAATTTAAAAAATTCCACTGTGAAACTTCACTGAACTATCGTTTATGATCAATGCAGTAGGAAAGTTGTGATCAAAAATCAATTCAACATTGCATTGATTAAAAGCAAAACATAAATAAATCGAGTTTTAAATCTGCAAATTTTACCACTAAACTAATCATTAATGCATTTCTCAACATTAAGATTAACATTGACAACGTAGCAACGACTCAACATTTGCATCTTTTTAAAAATTGTTTCCTCCGATTGTAATTTAATAACTTTGATATCTTCTTCTAGGTCGAAGTGCTGTTGCGTCGCATACCGTTCGGTCGCGCCTATGCCATACGTCGGGACCGTGAGGGTCAGTGTTTGGGTCTTATACGCGATGGTAATACCTCGACAATTGTGGATGTGGTGCCGAACAGTTTAGCTGCACGTCATGGACTGCCGCCCAAGGTGTGTATTTTTGCATATTTGTCTCTAAAAACCAATCTTAACAAAGTGTGCTCAAATTTATGCAGGCTCAGTCATGTGACGGCACTTCACTTACCTTCTGGATGCTCACTGAGATTAACGGACGCTCGCTCAATCTTTTCTTCAAGGACATGGAGATACGAGATCGCCTGAATTCGGTGGGGCGTGACATATCGATATTGGTGCAACCTTCGGACTTGATAACCAAATTAAAGAAGCAATTGAAGTCGTTGCGTGGTTATAAGGATTATCTAGTGCAGTAGAAGCCGTGTCGGTAGTTTTGAAACATTTATCTAACATAAAACAAACTCGAAGCTGTTATATGCGGTTATACGCCAGACATTGGGCCAGAAATCATTCCAATTCCACGTTAATGCATGTTTCTGATTAAACAGGAAAGCTATATAGTCAACTCATATATATATGTAGGAACTTTTTGCTATATACATACTTACATACATAGTAATATTAATGAAAACTACTTAAAGGACTTAGGTGTAGTGTTGAGAAGGAGCATATACATACAAAAAGGCGAAAACCTATATATTTTTGCAAACTTTTATATAAACTCATATACATATAGCTCACAGTTTGAAATGATTCAATAGTTATCAAATTTACACCACGAATACGTTTGGATGTGACATTATGAAAATTTACAAAAGCCAAGGACATGTATTTATGCTGATTTGAATATCCTTTAAAAAACTGTACTTCCAACACGGAATCTATATATGTACATTGTACTCTGTACACCTATTATACAAAAACCTGTGCAACTTAGTATCCTTATGCAATATTAGAGTGCCTCTGATTTTGTTCATTAGTCTTTATTTAATGGTTTTTATTTGTAAAAATCAAAAACAACATCTACGTACGTATAACTTTTAGGATGTGATAAAACCGTGTACTCAAATTTAGGCAATTTTTAAAAAGACATTTGTAAATGCTTTTTGATTTGTTTTATGTTTAAGATTCTGTGGGTATTTCCAATATATTACTACATTAAACCTACTTATAACGACGTCATTAAGTAAACGTTCATTAAAGCAATTCCACGTAAATCACACGCAGACCGTATTTCGTTTGGCCTCGTGCACGCCCTGCTTCCAGATGCGGAAATTGTACACGTTGGTGTCCAAAGTAGAGTAAATGAAAATGGGCATGGAGTTGGACATCACCCAAATGATGCCGTCTTCATCAATCTGTAATATTGTTGGGAGTTAGTAAAACGGCTTGATTATTTGTTCGACCTATTACGCTCACCGTCAAATCACTGGGGTAGATCATGCTCTCTGCATTGGACACCACTGTACCATGATTGGCCGGCGTTAATGGCTTACTGGTCTTCCAGCAGCCCACACCGTTGGACTGAATCTCATTGTAAAAGATCACATTCGTGCGCGGATCGTACTCATGCATGGTGGACTGCTTGTGCTCGCCGCGGTTTCCCAGCACACGAAAATCATTGCCATGATCCGAACGAGCAGCATTGGACTCTTGCTGCAGCACCCGATTAGAGACCACAAATTCGTTGTTACTGGCCATGGGATGGAAGTACACATTGCGGCTCCCATCGCGCTGCTGCGCACCTAGTGTAACGGAGAAGATACCGTCATCCCAGCGAAAAACCTGACCGCCAATGTTTAGATCACCGGCCAGAGGATCGAAATTAAAGTAATTGTGCTCAAAGGCCCATATGCGATCATTGGCCAGATTATAAACATATAGACGACGATAGACGAGATCCGGTATGTAGGCAAAGGCCTGTCCACAGTTACGCTCATTCGGAATGTCGATGGTTATACTGGCGAGACCACGTCCAGTTTCTGCAATAGACTCGGGAATGTCAAAGCGTTTTATTACGCTATCAGTCTTGAGGTCTACTATCCAAATGCTGGGGCGTTTGATTTGTTGGCGATTGTCTTAAAATGAAGTAAAAGGTACATAAGAACAATTATTTTTAAAGAATTTTCTTTTGAAATTTCAGCAATTTATTACTACAGATCAGATATAAAAGTTTTAGCTACTGATAGCTTTAATTATATTTCAGCCTTGAAAACATAAACAACACCGTATTTAGGTCAGAGATCTCTACGTGCAAGTATTAGAAGTTATCCCATACATGTCAAACCTTTATCTCTTAACATCTCTGAGACCTGTTTGTTTATATGGACGGTTATACTGACTCGGCTGTTGATGCTGATCAAGCATTTATATATTTTAGTTGGTTGAAAAAGCACAAACTTAATAAACTCTCTGTACCTTTGGTACGGAGTATAAAAACGCATCCTAGAGTTCTTGTCTAGCAAAACCACAATATAACTCGACTATTATCGTTCATTTGATCTTCATCATTTCTTTGACGAATCGATAAATAATCGTGATTACAAAATATCTGTTGAAAGTACAAGCCATCTATCGGCAATATTGTGGGAGATATGAAGTTTTTTCTAGATAGAGATAGGTCTGGAAAAAAGTCTCAATGTTTTCAATGCTATCGTTCCCAAGCTTATTACTGATCAATGCCAAGCTAGTACACAGTTCGACAAAAACCAACTTTTTTTTAAAAACCCGGCAGAAGACCCATAAATTATGATTAAATGGATCTCTGTAAGCATCACCTCATACCCAGTTTTTCAAATGAAGTCTCGGTTCGCGTTCAAATCAGCGCTTGTTGTGCACACGAGCATGCACGAAGCGTGGTTATTTGATATGTACTCGGCAAAATAAGGGGCTTAACTGTATCAAGAGCTCTGAATGAAATGGTAGTTTGTTTGAATGTCTAAAATATAATATGTTTAATTTTGAAAACAAAGTTGAAAATTGTAAATGACTTCCAGAAGGCATGGCCGTTTATTAATCAACGGCTTCAATTACTCATCTCCATTCGATTTATTTTATACAAAAGGTGTGCTTTTTACCGAAATCAGAGATAAATTAATTGAAATAGTCTTTGAATGCTCCAGATCAAGAAAAATTAGCATAACACTGTTAGATTTATTGAAGGGCCACAAAAAACATTTTTTAATGATATTGTCTACTTTCTTGCTTGCAATGAAGCACTCTACTCGGAAAATTAATTTCATAATTTTGTTGAAGCTGGTTTTACCCTAAATGGTCAATGTTGTTCTAAGGCAGTTGCTGGCACAAAAATGCCTATAATCCGCGAACCAAGACTTCGTTGGCAGACCTTAAAACGCAGATCTGTATATGAGAAATTTTTTTTTTTGATTTCAATGGTAGCGGCTTTAATCTTTACAATTATAAAAATTTTCTGCTTCAGTACAATTTCCACGATTTTGTGATGCGATATTCGGATGATTATATCAAGTAGAAGCCACTTAAACTACTGGCCATGAGAAAGTGGCGCCATCTTTTGTTGAGCTTGGGAAATCACTTTACTAACATTGTTCAAAACGAAAATGAAATTGTTTCATGAAAATCATTAAAAACCTTATTTTACAGTTAGGGTAATTAAACTTTCGTCGAGCCGAAATTAGCTTTCCTCTATTTTTATACCCTGTACCCATTGAAAATGGGTAAAAGGGGATCATGAAGTTGTGCAAATATATGTAACAGGGAGAAGGAAGCATTTCCGACCTTCTAAAGTATATATATTCTTGATCAACATCAACAGCCGAGTCGATTTAGCCATGTCTGTTCGTCTGTCCGTCTGTCTGTATGAACGCGTCGATCTCAGAGACTATAAGAGATGCTTGTACATAGGTGTATACCGTACGCAGATCAAGTTATTTTTAGATCTGCAAAATTCCACATTTGAAGATCATTTATCGAAGTTATGTTGAAATGACTGCAAGTGCATCGCAGAAAATATTGTGAAATTCGGAGGAGCTTTTAAAGTTTATATATTATATATGAAAAGTATAATTGCAATGTTTTTAGGCAAAGATTCACCTTAACGGAGCTTAACTTAAATTTGATTAGTTTCAAATAATAACCAGGTGGGCAATTTTCAAAGTTGCAATGTTGCTTGTGGGCAACTTTGGGCCATTGTAGTAATAAATTTATTTGTACTTAGATATGTATGAGACCAAAACAGAAAGGATTTTCAGATGAAGATATTGAGAGGATTGATAACTTTGATTGGGATGCATCTACTGACGAAGAAAGTGGTGATGAGATGGAAGACATTTCTGCAGTGCTGGATATGAATTTGGAAGGGATCGTGGAAAGAGAAGAAACTATAGAGATTGACCTTCTTAAGAATATGATTGCAGAAGAGTGTGAGCAGGAATCATGTGTTCTTACTGATAATTGCTTTAAAAAAGTTAACCCCAAGACACTAAAGTGAAGAACTCGGCCATTTGAACCTCCAGAGAGTAGTTGGAAAGAAAATGCTATAAAAGTATACTACTTGATGACGCCAGTATTTCTGTAGTATTTCTGCACCTTTTTTGATAGCCAAGTTATTGATTTGATCACAAAGCAAACTGATCTGTATGGGCTGCAAGAACACGGCATAGAGCTTTAATGTACTGAACAGGATATCAAACACTACATTGGTATTTTGTTGTACTTGGGTGTTTTAAAATTGCCACAACTCAAAAAGGCATGGTCAAAAGATTTAAAGCTTACCGCTATAATAGATTCAATGACGCGCGGAAGGTTTGAAAAATTAAAGCAGTGTTTACACTTCAACGATAATACTAAACAATCAAAAAAAGGAGATTTGAACTATGACAAGCTGTACCCTTTACTAAACAGTCTCAAAGAAAATTTTGTTAAACTACCCCAAGAAGAACATCAAAGTATTGATGAACAAATCATTGCGTTCAAAGGTATAAATTAATAAATGTCATAATGAACTAGATTCTATAGTTAAAATTTTTGTTACAGGTCGAGCGTCATATAAACAATACAACCCAGCTAAGCCTCACTAATGGGGTCTGAAAATGTTTACGCGTGCTGGAACCTCTGGCTTAGTTTATAACTTTACGCTTTATGTTGGTGAAGGCCCCTGTCCTGCTTATGGCTTGGGAATATCATCGGATGTAGTCTTATATTTGGCAAAAGGTCTCCCCAAGGACAAGCATTTTAAGCTTTATTTTGAAAATTGGTTTACGTCAGTAAGCCTTCTGATTTCATTGAAGGAAATGAGCATATTTGCAACAGGAACAGTACGTAAAAGCCGCATAAACAATTGCCAACTACTTTCAGATGCCGAGCTAAAAAAACGTGGAAGGGGATCTTTCGATATAAAATGTAAAATTAACAATAATCTCGTATGTGTGAAATGGTTTGACAATAAGCCAGTTAAGCTTATATCTTCGTGTGAAAACCATGAACCTGTTGAAATATGCAAACGTTGGAATCCAAAAGAAAAAGCTTATATTGATATTGCAAGACCTGCGATTGTTGCTTCTTACAATGAGAGTATGGGAGGAGTAGATTTGGCCGACATGCTTATGGAGCTCTACAAGGTCAACCACCGTTCAAAGAAGTAATACATCAGAATCTTTTATTGGTGCATCATTTTGAAAAAGGTACTGCATTGGTAAACTCGATTCCGGCCGACTGAGTGATGTGAAATCCAAAAGGAAAATAAACTAAAATAATTTGAAAATATTGAAAAATAACAATTGTACGCGACTTTGAATTTTTTTTTTGCCATTTTTGTTGCATAAACAAAAACGACATGACATTTTTAAAATATCCTTGCTCAGCTCATAGCTTCACATATGCTGAACATACACTAAAATATTCAAGGCGATCGATCAATTCGTTTTTGAGATATCATGTTGACCAATTGAAATAAAGTGGTTTCGAGAAAAGTGAGTTTGAAAGTTCAAGTACGAATCACGTCATGAAACCGTGACTTAACTCTTATCTGCAATGCCTGAACCATAAAGGACACCTTCCAGATCTTCGTAGAAATCGTTCAATGCTGCATGGCCGCTTCTGGCATCCATCCGGCATGTCTCACGCGTCGCTCCGAGCGAGCGACTCGATCTTCATTGCGTCGTTGTGTGTAAGTGTGAGCTTCATTTTCAAGCGGCCAAAAATGCTGCTATCTCGGGATTGCTAAGCTATTGTTTGTTAGAATCTGAGGCGAACTTAACCTTTAACTGGACAGCGTAGACGCCACAGTCTAAATGCTTCCTATTGCTGGTGTAAACGTTTGGCGCTATTAGGTTGTAACTTGGAACTTCCAAATTATTTAATACATTTTTATGACTTACTTGCGGACTAGACAAACTACTTAGTATTGATGAGAAATGGTGGCGTAGGAAACTACGCCGGGTCAAACCTGTTAACAATAAAAAATTAAATAACTATTGGTTGTTATACAAAGATGTGTTATTAGTAATAAAAAATCGCCATGAAAAAAATTGTACTGCCTAGTTATCGAGAAACTATCGATAATCGTTTTTTTCCGACTTTTTAAAAAGTAGTCTTCACTTATAACCCATTTCCACTGGCATCATTTCCTATCATTTTCATTTCTTTTTTTTTTTTAATAGCTCTCAATCGCATAAAAAACTAATAAGAGCGTTGAAGTCGCCAAATATTCAGTACAATTGAGACACACATACAAAAACACACACACTCCGTAATAAGTGGTGTTTATGCTCGGATCTTATTGCGCTTTTTAGAATAGATAGATATAAGTCCCAAGAATATATATATTAAGCCACAAGGTTGTAACTTTAAAATTGTACCTCTGATAGTTTTTTTTCAGTTTAAAGGGGAAGGGGGAAATTGTGCAAATCTGAAACAAACTTCATCAGGCTGAGCTGCACAATTTCATTTTGTAATGGCGGTTTAAGTTCATTTTACAGAATGAAATTACACGCGGTCTAATTTCCATCTCCCTTTTGCACTTAGTGACCTAATACACTGTGGAACACTCAAAATTGCCTGGGACTGGGACCAATAAATTGTGAAACTAGAGGCATCAGGTAGCAACACCACATACCCAGTTTTTCTGGAGCACGTCAAGTTCGCGTTTAATGGGCACTTTTATACTAGCAACACAAAGCTACAACCTCTGTTGCTGGTTAAAAGAAGATGAAAACTACAATTTTGAAAAATTCACCAAAGCTGAAAGGAATCACCAGTATTCTACTATAAAATTCCCGCCTTTAACGGATAAACGGTTAGTACCATGCCCATAGAGGTCTAACTTAGAATATGGATTTAATGGAAAACCACTCGATAGAATTGTGTAAGATTTTAACTATATTGAGATACGGACTAATAAAATGTGTACTTAAGAGATGGTAACATGCATCGAAAAACCGCGATGGTGGGTACACCATGTTAAGCCACTCTGCTTCTACCTGCATCGATCAGCTGGACTGCTTTTAGCTAAAGTTATTTAAAAAGAAAATAAAAAATACAACATGGGAGAAAAACAAAAGCGAAAGAATCGTTTGAAAGTGTTTTTGCATGACAAAATATTTTTTTTAATTTTGGCGGTGAAAGAGCGAGTTGTCATTTTTGATCTTTTCCACCCCAACCATTCGGACTTTAGCTTTGTAAACAAGGCTTGGGGAGAAGTAGCCGAGCTTTTACAAAAAATCAACTTGGCATCAAAACAAAATACAAATGATCGAGCAGTGTGATCCACCGCCAATTAAATTAAAAATATCAAAAACAAATTTTTTGGCGTAATTTTTTCTTAAGTCTGGTTACACTGCTCTTATGTTCCACGGCGACGAAACATGAGGTGAAGTTAGCTAAATCACGCACTTCGGATGTCCGTATGGGGCTTTAGAGCCAAGCAGTTCTATGCTTGATATAAAGCCGACTCAATTTAAAACCAAGAATTTCAGACTCAAAAATCCAAGCTTGATTTTAGTATTTTCGGCTGGGATCCAAGAATATTCCGTATTACCATACTTTTAATATAATAACTGCTTGATACCAAGCACGATCGGCTTGGTTTTTTCTCTGAGTGTAACTATATATATCAGGCGAACGGCACACAGCCAAGTCTTTATTTATTCCAATTTATTTAAGTACCTATGTATAGAGTTAATCATTTTGTTATATACTATCCATTACGTTACATACTATTGCACAAACTTAATATAGTCTATGTGTGGTACAGAGTATAAAAACTGTTATTTAATGACTTTTATTTTAAAACTCTTTTAATAATAGTTTCTTCTGAAAAATAATTTAAAAGTCTTAGGTAACTGTAACTCTCTGATATATATAATATAATATAATTATTAATTGTGGACTTTTATAATAAATGTTATAACTGTTTCCGTCAGTGGTCTAAATCGTTAGGACATATCTGACCTTATGAACCATAAGAGTTACAAAAGAGCCACACTTAAGTTGATGATCTAGATTAGTGTTGGGCTCAACATTTGATTTTGGGAGCAGTCCAATAATAAGGTAAACAACCATTATCAGCGAATCTCGATTGCACCTGTTGTCCCCTCTGCGTTTGTTCACTTTATTGTTCTTAACATTTCGCGAGTTAAAAGCGAAGCAGGTTATTATTCGTCTGATTCCAGATGATTTCAGCAATGGGAGCAAGGGCGTGCCCACCGCTGATTCTAGAACATTGTTCCCCAAGAAGAGAAGACAGAAAATGTGTGAGTGCTACTTAATAGTGTCACGAAGGGGCTTGTCTTGAGTGACTTTCTGACATTCAGTGAGGCATGATTTCGGCTAGTATTCGGCTCTAACGCATGTGAATTGCCGAATGTTTTTGACTTGGGAAATCAGCTCTAGATCATAACTTCTTGTGAATGCAAATCATGCAACTAAATTGAAGATGAGAATTTAAACCTTATTGTGGACGCCGATTATATTAGTAGAATTTTGAAGCGGAAATCTCTAGAGATTTTGCCGACAGTTGGTTTGTAAAATTCGTTGGTGCCACTTCTAGAGATTTCATTTTCTAATTAGAAAATCTAGTTAGAGCACCAGACGTCCAACTGATGTTCCATCTCTAAAAACAGGGCTGAATCTCGCAAAAAATTTCCCTTATTTTAATTGTGGGTTGATTTGATAATTAACTGAAATTTTTTGATTGTGTTATATGTTTTATGATGCATTATTTAAAAATTCAATTTTAAGTCATATTCTCCATAAATATAATGCAAAATTGAAAAATTTGTTGGCGCCAAACATGAGGTATAAGTTTCCTTTCCTCAATCCGCTAGCTGTCATGTAGAGGGCGACACACCATCAGAGGGAGCTAGTAAGAAAAGAGGTTTTTAAAATCTCCTAACCAAACATGAGAGGTTTGAAACCAACCAAAAGAAAGTTCTGTGGCACCTAAGAATTGGAGTTCGGTTGGAATTTGGTTGGAAGAGGTTTCTGTGGCACCCCCAAATAAAACGTTATTGCACTTTCTGGAAGATTTTGGGACTCTGTTGCACCATATCGACAAGGTATCAATAAAATTAAAAGGCAGTTTCAGGCCTACAGCCCAGCCTATACGTCACTTTGTTATGAATGCTTTGAATGCTATTTCTTATTCTTCTTTTTTCAGCGTTCAGGACCACGTTCTACTACCATTAGGCACACTTTGCGGACATTCTTTCAAAAATAGAAATCTAAAGTTAGTATAAAAAATCTTTCCTCCATCAAATTGTTGTTGTTGTGGCTTTCAATCAGAATACAAGTTATTTATTTTTAAAAAATTTTCTAGCACGTCAAGTTTTTAGGATATCAATGGTCAAAGCGGGAAAATGCCTCAAAGGCCAAATTTCAAAAATATATTCAAATGCCATCGATAACAGAACATTGTTAGATTGATCTTTTCTCTTTCGAGGGCAATAAAATAAATTTTTGGTTAATGAGATGTATATTTTATATTTTCTTAGAAAACAAACTAACATGACTGTTTAAAACTTTTTTTCAATGCTGTGAGAGTCTTGTGTCAGAGAAATACCATCAAGCAATTGGTTCAAACGAATGGGACTTTGGCAGTCAAATTGTTCATTTGGACAAATCGTGGGTACCACATTTAATTTAAAAATTGGAATTTAATTTTGCCATAAAAAAGAAAGGGCTTAATATTTTTCAAAGGTTGAACATTTATTGGAAAGGTTAATGGATGACATTTATTTATGAACAACAATATCGGCCAAAGTACCACCACGGCAGACTTGGCAGTAGCGTATTCGATCCATCCAATTTTTGAGACTACTTTCAAATGGACGCTAAAACGCAGACTGAGAAAGAAGCTGTTGACTTGCTAAAGACATTAAGTGGTATTGAACAGAAGACGTTGATTTCTATAGAGTTTTAAGTGAATTCCTTTGAGGGCACAGTTTCACAACTATCAAGAAATGAAATGAAATATGAAGTCCCATTTGGATTTCTTTCCCGACCACATAGCTGACACAAGTGATGAGCATAGGGAAAGATTTTATCAGGAAGACAATGTACCTTACAAGATAAATTCAAACAGTGTTTCTTTTCCAACTTATATTTCTGTAAATCAGGCAATCAAACCGGAACCGTGTACCGAAAAGAACCGATTGAAACTCAGAACTGGAACCGGAACCGATATTCTTAATTTTTTGTATACCGGTATCCGAGAACCGATATTTTTAGAACCGAAAAGACCGAAAAGAACCTAAACGTTGTACCGGTACGGTTTCGGTTCTGAGTGCAACCACTAGACTGCGAAACGAGCAGTTAGATTTGGCGGATTTTTACACAATTTGGCTGAATTGTTATTTTCAAATAAAAAAAGATTCTGGCCTAGAAAAACTTTTGTTCAGTGAAATACAAAATCGCGAGACCAGTCCCTTCGAAAATAATGCATTCCCATGTGGTATTTTCTTAGACCCTCGTTAGTACATGTGTATCTGATGTGTATATTTTCAAGAATTTTATCCACTTCTGTTCAATTGAAACTAAATGAGGAAAGCAGCTCTGACCCAACTAATTTGTCTGAAAGTGGAGATGAAGTCAATTTATATATGAATTTTTAAGAAAGGAATTAGGACAATACAAATAATTTAGTATTTCCACAAGACAGTTTAACATATGAAATAACATAACATAAGAAATAACCATTAATTTACCTTCTTTGTAACTAATTTTAAAGTAAAGTGTGTACTGTTGCTTACCCACTTTGATTTGACTTAAGTTTTAAAATTTCTTTTATTTTTTCCGGTCCATACCGGTACGATACCGAAATAAAAGGGTTCCGGAACCGGAGCCGAATACCGAAACAGTAGCAGAACCAAAACAGAACCTTTTACCGAAACGTTAGTTTCGGTACGTACTGGAACCCGAAGCGAAAATCGTTTCGGTTTGATTCCCTGCTGTAAATAAAAATATAGACAATGTTAAATAATATTGCACATTGAATGCAAATTTTAATTTATTGCAAGACTATAATATATTGTTATCGCATTTAAAAAGACAAAAACACACTGGTGAATGAATAATTGAACTTTGAGAAACACGTTTCCAAATTCAATATCATTGTAAAGGGGCCTCTTGTCAGCAGACGATATCATAGAAAAACGAGAGCGCAAGTTATACCCGTTACTCATGAAAAAACATGTTTAACAGTGTTCCTGCTTTCCTTAGGGTGAACATCTGAAAAGTATGCAACACTTTTAGAACTCGGTTATTTTTCACATTTTTGCTCATAACTTGAGAACCGCTCATCTGATCATTATCGTTTCTTTGGCAAATTTATTTGTTTTGCTAATTATTAACTATCTCTAGAATATATGAATCGTCTATCTTTAAAACTGTAGGAGATATAACTTTTTTTCCGAATTGCGGGGGCGGGAGGGGGCGTGGCCAAAATTTGGAATAAACTTGATCTGCCTGCAAGTAAAAGAAGCATTTGTTTCATACATGTCAAAGCTCTATCTCTTACCATCTCTGCGATCTAGGTGTTCATACGGACGGACGGACGGACAGACGGACATGGCTATATCGACTCGGCTGTTGATGCTGATCAAGAATATATATACTTTATATGGTCAGAAATGATTCCTTCTGCCTGTTACATACATTTGCACGACTTTAGTATACCCTTTTTACTCTACGAGTAACGGGTATAATTAGAATTAGAGAGAACGTTTGCGCTGGCTCGATTTTGCTGGTGCTAAACGATAGTGCCCAAAAAGATACTTCAAAGTGCCAGTAGGAAATCACTGTGGTTAGAGCGAGACGACCACAGCCCAAATGTATCCAGAGAGAGCGAACAGCTGACCAAAAAGTATCTAGAGCGCGCAAATGAGAGCGAACAGCTGACAATGTTCTGACAGAAGCGGTGTCGACTGAGCAAAGTTTCTCTCTAATACTCTTTGCTCCATGACGATATGGTGGGAATTTTGACTTTTATTTCTTGTAGAATAGCCCGATATTTTTGAAAGGCAAAAGTAACAATCAATTAGATGATTGCTCCGCTCTCTCCAATGTGCTGGGGCAATGAAAGGCATCCTTAGCTTTATTTCTTTGGCGGAGCGATGGAGTTTCCAGCGACACCGAGTTCAGAAGGAAATTTTCATAGAAAGTTTAACCAAAATCCTATTCGTTTGAACCGATTGCTTGGTGGTCTCTCTCTCTCTGAGTGATTTAGATTTGGATTTATTATTTCCCAATACAATAAGACAGAATCTTATAAACTAGCATTGGTCACACAGTATAAAGTTTTTATGTATATAAGACAAATATTCCCGGCTACGTTTTCAAATAGGCATTTCTAATAGGTTAACACATTTAGGGTATTCACTTTGTTGAGCACTTGAGCAGTTTTGCCTGACTAGTATTGTGAGCAGCTCTCTGTGCACGAAATGTGTGCACAACTACGTTTGAGGTATAATTCGGCAGTAATCCATGGTTCATTCAAAGTTGGGGCTTTTTCCATACAATTTATATGAATGTTTGATCACACATTTGATTTTAGCTTGTACATATAACACTTATAGCACTAAGGTAAAAGTGCCCGACTTTTCGTAGTCAGGGTCTGGGTCGAGCAAGCTGTGCACAATTTGTTCAGAGTTGTTGTAAATGTTTACACTTTTCCCCAAGTGCTCAAGTGCTCAACAAAGTGAACACCCCAATTGAAAAGTTACTTAAGTTAATTTTTATACACTTGAAAAGTGTATTATAATTTTGCCCAGAAGTTTGCAACGTATAGAAGGAATCATCTCCGACCACATAAAGTATATATATTCTTGATCAGCATGACGAGCTGAGTCGGTTAAGCTTTGTCCGTCCGTCTGTCCGTCCGTCCGTCTGTCTGTTTCTACGCGAACTAGTCCCTCAGTTTTGAAGCTAGCGAGCTGAAATTTTGCACAGAGTCTTCTTTTGTCTGCACGCTGCTAATATGTCGTAACCGACCGGATCGGATGACTACTTCTTGTAGCTGCCATACAAATGATCGGTCGAAAAATGGGTTTTAATGAGAAAAACTGGGTTTTCCTCAATAATACCGCTCTCAATCACGGTCATGGGTAATATTAAATGTTTTTAAGCTGATCTGCGGAGTTTAGTCGAAGTCGCTAACCGTTGAGACAAGCGTTTTCAAGTGTATAAAAACTTCGGCACAGACGAAGTTAGCCTTGCCTTTCTCGTTTTTTTTGTTTTGTTTTTTTTTTGTCGTTTTATCTGTTTTGTCTTATAAAATATTTAGTTAGCTGAGTTTTAAATTGCGTTGCGTTACGAGTGTCTTTTAGGTAATAAGGGAGTTCATTCCAGCAACGAGCAGCATAAATATAAAAATGTTTCTCTGCACCAGCTAATTTAATCCGCGGAGTTATTAAATTTTTATTAAAGCACTCTCACGGCAATTTAAAAATTTAAGACAATTTCAAACTGATTTTTCAAAGAGCCTACTGACACAAATTCATGTTAGTTTGTTTGCTAAGAAAATATAAAATAAACATCTTTCTTTTTAATTTTTTAACGATTTCTTTCTCATCAACCAAGAATTTTGTTTGTTACCCTTAAAAGAGGAAAGACTAACCTATTCATTATTATATGCCCCTTATTTCGTTAAAGATGGTCTTTTAATATATATTTTTGAAAGTGGCCTTTTTACCAACTTTGACCATTTAAGAAAAAGAAAAATTGACTTGTATTCAGCTTGAAAGCCTCCGTCGAAGGGTATTATTCTTATTTCCCGGCCCGCGATGACCCAGTATTTGTTGAACTGTGTAATAGGATCGTATAAAATTCACCCTTATATTTTGTGGTACGTATGTAGTAATCACTTAAAGCAAAAAAAAAACAAGTGAGAAAGTCGGTCAAGCCCGACTATAACATACTCTGTACCTGGAGTAGAAGCTGAATGCAATGCTGGTGCTGCGCTCATCTCAAAGTCTCTCTCTCTTTTTCTCTCTCTCTCTCTTTTTCTCTCTCTCTCACCCTTTCTCTCTCGCTCTCTCTCTCTAAGATTGTGTGGTGTTAGTTGTGAATGGGTGGAAGGGGGTGGGGCAAGGGCGAAGTACTTTTTTGCTCATAACTTGAGAACCGCTGATCCGATCTTTATCATTTCTTTGGCAAATCGATACATTTTGCTAATTACTAACTACCTCTAGAAGGTACGAAACGTCTATCTTCAAAACTGTAGGAGATATAACGTTTTTTCCGAATTGCGGGGGCGGGAGGGGGCGTGGCAAAAATTGAAAATAAACTTGATCTGCCTGCAGCTATAAGAAACATTTGTCCCATACATGTCAAACCTCTATCTCTTACCATCTCCGAGATCTGTTTGTTCATACGGACGGACGGACAGACGGACAGACGGACGGACAGACGGACAGACGGACATGGCTATATCGACTCGGCTGTTGATGCTGATCAAGAATATATATACTTTATATAGTCGGAAATGATTCCTTCTCCCTGTTACATACTTTTGCACAAACTTAATATACTCTATGTACCTTCGGTACAGAGTATAAAAACGAGAAGGCCAAGCTAACTTCGTCTTTGCCGAAGTTTATATACCCTTGCAAATGTTTTAATACATCAGAGATTAAGAAAAATTTTTCTAAATGAAACCCACTTTTCGACCGATAGTTCCTATGGCAGCTATAAGATATAGTCATCCGATCCGGTCGGTTCCGACATATTAGCAGTGTGCAGTAAAAAGAAGACTGTGCAAAGTTTCAGCTCGATAGCTTTAAAGCTGAGAGACTAGTTTGCGTCCGTCTGTCGACGGACAGACAGTCGGACGGACAAAGCTCAATCGACTCAGCTCGTCGCCCTGATCAAGAATATATATAGTTTATAGGGTCGGAAATGAATATTTCTGTGCGTTGCAAACTTCTGGGCAAAATTAGAATACCCTTTGCAAGGGTATAATGTTATTTATGTATATTTTAATCATTATCAAATAAACGATTCTGAAGGTTTAGATGGCCCAGTGACTTGTTTCTGATTGATAACAGTAGTATACTGCGAAAATAGGATAGGACCATACTTGGTCTTAAAATCACAGCAAATCTTTAAAAAAATTGAAAATGGGACCTAATATGTAGATGTTGTCTGCGTGAACTTAGCTTACCACTTTCCCCTGGCCAGGGAATTAACATGCGAACAAAATTGAATAATTCATTAAATAAAAATAAATGTCTGTGCAGACTTACTTGGATACTCTAGCATGCCGGTGTCAATGAACCACAATCGCTGACAGGCATCAACTGTTGTCCGATACACGGACACGAGATTCTCCAAACTCCGATTAAACTGGTTGGACTCGAAATCCGGGTATGCGTGTAGCTTGGGACTGCTCTGTTTGCCATCGCGTCGTAAGTCGATGTAGTTCAAGGTCGAGGGTATACCCACCCGTCTCCTAGGCATTGTCACAAAGAGTCTCCCGCGGAAGTGAGTTGCGCCCATCGGTACATTATTGTATGCAATATAGGGATCATTTTCTTGACGCTTATTGTCAATGCGAGAACTAACTTCTGCGAATAAGTCGCGAGAGGTGATCACGTCACGTTTTCTACGATTCCGTCCATAACGATCTGGAAATACGATGGGCAAGTCAGCGGGACGACCTGGTTTGCTTCCAAGCACAGGTACGGATGGGCGACCATCGCCGCGATTATAGTAATCCATCTGTTTCCATTTGAAGACCTCGATCATGCCTTCGCCTTGCACCCATATCTGTAGCCAGCCGATTAGGCTGAGCATCAAAAGATTTCGTGGCATGATTAGAACCTGGTGTTTGCACTGCTAAGCAAAGACTGAGACTGGAATCGAAACTTATTTAAAAGCTTCAAGTGCTCGGGGGTCAGCTTTAATTGATAAGCCAACCGGTTTTGTGTGCTTTTGCTATGATTAGTTGAAGCTTGAGGGTGGGGGCAAACTTAGTGCAGGGTACTTGCTTGTCTTGAAGCTGCACTTGCTTTCAAACTCAATAACAACCGCTGGCTATCGATAACGATAACAAAATGTATCGATATGCTCCTTACATCCCTATCTCACACACACACACATACACAAGGCAGGCAGAAAATTGCAATTGCACCGACGAACAGAAACGAGAAAAATCACAAACAATTCACTCTGGGAAAGTTAATCGAACTGCAGTCAATTGACTGACATAATCCATGGAAAGTATATCAAATTAATTCAGAGCAAAGCCACGAAAGGTCAATTTTTCGCTGACGGCGCGCGCGTTGGGTAAAAAAACGCGTTGTGTTCTTTTCCATTTTGTGGAATACCTTTTCCACACATACACACACGCAGACGAGTGAAAGTGTCTCTCCCTCACGGAAGTGCATCTATCTGTGATTTTGATTTGTATAATAATGCGTCGCGCATACGCAAATTTGAGTTGCGCCAAAGATTAGGCATTCGTTGGCAATATTGGCCAACGGTGTTGGAAATCAAAAAGAGTGCAAGCAAGCGGTTAAGATTCAGGATTGATATTGAACATGGCCGAGCAAGTGGAAAATGCATTGGCGCACACCAAAGACCACCAACAAATGCTGCCCCTTAGCTCTAGTGGTGGAGCAGGAGGAGGAGGTGATGAAGACCGTGATCCCGATCCCGATGAGGGTGATGCTGAATGTGATGAGTCGGTTGTCATGGTCAATGGCGAACTGGATGCCTCCTGCTACCATGTAAGCATGAAAATGTCCATAGATGCGGAGGCAGTCTTTGTGCCGGTGAAATGCGAGGCGCTAGCGGCATTGCCCCTGCCTGCGGCCCCTTCTGCCTCAGCCCCTGCCAAAGTAAACGCGGCCGCCAAGCTACCGAGGCCGGCACGGAGTATCACGCCACCGTGTCAGCTTCTGGAACGTCTCAATTTTCCCGAAGGCAACATTATCAACACACTGCACACAATTTTGGCCCTGCCGCCATTTGATCCGTATGCTCCACCACCGAAGTCAGACACAGTATACAAGGAAGTGGTGTCGCTGATGCAGTGGAGTCTGCGCGATGACAATGCCATCGAAATGGAGTTGAGTGAGAAGTTGTTGCATGAGTGCAAGCACCAAAGCAACGATCCCAACGATGAGACGCGCTCGTATTTGGTAATTATGCAGAATACACAGCGCATACTATGTCACCTTCTCACACATAACACCCCCGACCCTTCTATCTCTCTCTCTCTCTGATTAGATGGCCATTGAGAACATGCGTCTGTTCTCCGAGGATCCCAAAAATCCGTTGCGGGATGCCGACGGACAATTGCGTGCAATTACGGTGCGTTCCTTTGATGAAGGTTTCTCTGTATTACTCAAGCATAATCCATTGCAGCTTTATTTCCAGAATCTTGCCTTTATATTTGTTAAACATCGTAAGGAGGAGTTCTTCACGTTTTGTTCCTGTAAGGAATGTCTCGAATATCGCGAGACCATCATGGCCATCATGATGGATCAATTTAAGGCTGCACACATGGTGGTCATGCTGCTTGATGTGCTCATCAAGGCGTATAGCCCCATGTTGAAGTAAGTGCATCTCCTGCCCCTGTTGCCAACTTCTAAACGTGGTTTACCTTACTGTAGAAACGATGCTGCCTATAACAAATTTGAGAAGCTGCTCGAGTGCAACAAGGAAATCTATTGGATTACCAGCGGTTATCTCTATGATAAAAATGCCGAATATCTTGATTTTATTGACGACACAGCGATCTCTGATAATATGATATTAGTGCTATTCAGCGCCATGTAAGTGGATGCACCTTATTTGTAACTTGTCTTAATTCACTCAGCCTTTCTTGTTGCAGTCTGATGGCCAACAATCCAATGCTACTGCTACAAATACTCGCCTATAATGTCGAGTGCATTGTCAAGGCATTCTCCGAGGGTATGATCGAAATTGCTCAAAATGTGCTGGAGAACGAGAAAATATCCGCCGAGAGGATGCTGACATGTATGTGATCATTTATTTTAAAGCACTATTAAATCATAACTAGATTCAGGGCAAAACAATTTCTCCTAAAAACCAATTGAAACTGCAGTCGAACTTCAAAATACAAATCTACTTTGTTGAAATAGAAAGCTTAATAAAAATCAATACATGATGTTTCGGATAGAAGCAGGTGAAACGAATTTAAGTAATTGAAATGAGACTAGGATTTGCATTAAACTCCGCAATGAGCAGCAACGAACTTTAAATTGTGTCTGAAATACATTGCGGAAATAAATCGGAAAAAGTGTCTGCTTTTAAGAACACAGACTTGATCTTGAACCAACTTTAAATCACAGCTTTAGCGTATTCACAAGCGCTCTTTAAGTATTAGGTCTTAAGTCGTAATCTTAAACAAACTATTAAAAACGCTTTCACTTTACTAAGACATTTAAGATGCGAATACCATTCCAATAGGGCCGTTTCCTTAAAATTAACTTTTCTGTTCTGATCTTGTAGGTGTTTTGGTGTAGATGTTAGTTTTTTGGTTTTATTCCCAGAAAATTCAAACATGGAAAATTATTTCTTTTGTTTATCCATTTTAATTGTTCCACCACTACATAGTTTTATCAGGGATGCAAACCGGTTCAGAACTAGACCACTAAACCGTAAACTTAACAAATGCCAAACCGAACCGAAAACCTCAAATAACAGAATTCGGCTTAATTCATTAACCGAATGAAATTAAAAATATTTTTTTTTAAGAAAAGAACAAATTTAAATGAACTCTTACGAGTAATCGGTAACATAAATTGTGACTTCCCATCCAAAATTTATATGTTTAGATTTTTGATTGTAAAAATCCTGTATAGAATTGCGAATAGACTTCGTCAACGTGCACATAAGTCTAATGTGTCCAGACAACAACAAATTGCGACAAAATTTCAAGTTCTTGGCATTTTTGAATTAACTGGGGCTTATCACTAGATAGAAAATTTGGACTTATACTAATTAAATAATACACTTTACATTGAAATATACATATGGGCATTTCCATTCTGTCGAACGTGACCGTCGTACATACTGGAAATGAAAAAAAGTCTAAATAAAACGAATTGTTAATTCGGTACTTACTGTATAATATAGCTCTTAGCAAGCACTTTAATTTAAGAGTTAAAGGGTATAGCAAATGAAATTCGCTTTCCAAAATAATGACAAAATTAGAAGCTATTCGAACGTGACAAAAACAGAAGAAGTTTTCGGGAGCAGCTATATAAAGACAAGGTGAAGCGAAAGCCAACACACTAACTAAACCCAAATAGTTTTAATATCTTAAAATAGACAGCGGATTTTGCATATTTTAAACCGCGCGTCCGACTTAAATTCTGATGGCACACATCTTATTTTTATTGAAATATGATCTAAGTCCGCTAAAAACTTTTTTGCATAAGTTGCATATTTGCCTATTAAAATATGCAATTATGCAAAAACCTATTCTATATAAAATTACATATCTCAGATCAATTATTATCCTACTAGGCTAGGGTTATTAAAAGGGCAACAACAGAAAATGAGTGATGAAAATCACGTTTGATTTAAAAACTTCTATTTAACCGTCTATATTGGTCATTTATCTATTTTTTGTAGTAATTTTTATTTCATATGGGCATTTCCGCCAAATGGTAAGCCTGAACCGAAAAATAAAATTTAATGACATTTTTATATTTAATTATTTAACATGCAAAACATATGCTATGTTTACAAAATCTCTTCATTGCAATCTATTAAGAAGAAAAAAAAATGCATAGAGACCAAAAAAGTTCGATTAACGGTTAAATTTTATCTTGCTTTTTTTAACCGTACGTTCGCGACCCGTACGTTCGCGACCGGTAATTAATTCAATTTTAAAAAAACCAATCGAGATATTTTTCTGTGTAAACACTCGATAGAAAGCTACATTAATCCTCTTTTATAATAAATTAATAGCTTTAGAATATTTCGTTCAATTTCGCAGAATTTTGCATTTCACTAGATTAAGCCAAAGTCGACTTCTATTCCGCGTACGTTCGCGACCTCATGCTTATTGCTATTATTATGAAATCTAAAACTCGATAAACCCCGTGTTTTGCACTAAACACAGAGCTAACAAAATGCTATCAAATCGCAAAAGGAAAAGTGGGGATAGTTTTTGTTTTCTGTCTTTTTTAGTCTTTATTGTACATCAAAAACGTACGAACGTACGTTCGCGACCCGCGGAAATGCCAATATACATTTTACATATTTTGCATAATTTTTTACATGTTTTGCATATGCAAAATCTTAAGCACATTTTTTTTGTAAAAAAATATTTATCTCTGTCGATACGTCACATGTCGAACGTGACATTTTTTCCATCATTATTTTTATGTGGATTCTGCAATTATGCGAAGCAAAAACTTACTTACATTCTTGTATATCCCTTTGTACCATCAGAAAGATTTTAGATAGCGAAGTACATGTAATCTATAGTCACTTTTTTCAAAAAAATTAAGAAATTTGAATGCCAGAATGAGAAAAATTGCGCTGGTACGGCCGTGAACGAATATATCCAATTGGATTATTAGTAAATGTAAGATTAGCTTACATTAGTTTAATTTCATATTTTTTATAAGAAAGTTCGATAAAATATATTGTTTTTAACCACTTCTAATTTTTTGGCCCAGGTTGACCTTTTGTTGGAAATGCCCATAGGCAAAATATGTAAAATAATAAAAAAATAAAAATTACTTTAAAAAATAGATAAATGGCCAACATAGACGGTTAAATACAAGTTGAAGACCGAACGATCAAAAATTCGCGAAAACTAAACATTTTTCATATAACTTATAATGGTGAAACACCGCAAAATTTGACAAAACTTCATTTGAGTATTTAAAAACCGCAGGCGTTGGCAAATGAAAGCTGTACAGTAAACGTTCTAAGATATTGGAAAACTTTTAAAATTTTTCATAAGACCTAAGATTATTATGAAGTTTTGATGGATGGCAATGTAGACGGATAAATAGGTGGTGTAGATGGAACGGCTCATGAAATCGCGAAATTTGCAATATTCATATGACCAAAGATAATTTGAAAGACTTAATAATGGTAAACGAGTAAATATAGGAAGTGTAAGCCGTACTATCAAATATTAAAAACTGTCAGAGTTACCATTTTTAAGTTTGACTTAATATATATTCAGTTAGGCCCAATATCTATCTATTCTGTATACCGCAATAAGATCCAATCAAAAACACCGAAGATATGCAAGTCCACCTGCCCATTTATTCAAATAAATTTGAATTTGAAATAAATTTTATTCTATGCGATTTTTACTTTAAGTTTATTATAAAAGCCCATTTAATTCTCCGTTAAACGGTTGCGGTCCCAATGAATTGTCATACTATTTGACAAAGTTATGCTCGTGTTGCTAAGTACATATCGACAATTTACTATTTTGGTTGAGTGTGCTAACATATTTATGTTTGCTTTAACATAAGTGCCCCTAAACTCAACTTAAGTTTGGAGCCATTTGTGAAAAATCTTTTTAAATACTTAAAATGACAGCGGTCTGCTTATTCGGGCTGACGTCGACGCGCTTGGATTTTGTTTTAACAGGCCGTGCGTCGAGGCGCGAGCGGGCTATGCATATCTGCTTTAGTGCAAGCTGATGGCACTTTCTTCTCATTTTTACTTGGCGCGGTCCTCTTTGGTTCTTCCATCCCTATATAGTGGTTATTACGTTCTTCATCATTGGTCATCCATGATATTTTTTTACGGTTCTGTATTATTACACTCATGGTTATGCAGTTTTCATTGGGACTTATTTGTGGACTTGAAAAGTAATTTCTTAAGTACTAAACGGTTTTATTATCATATAGAACCCACAACTAAGGTCTCTGCATTTGACCAGGGCCCGCAGGGGCGGGACACATTTCGCTACTCAAGCCGATAAGAGCAGAACGCTGGCCAAGTCTTGCGCCATGAGAGCAATCAGCTTTTCACAATCCTTTACAGTACCTAACTCGTCCGTCTGTCCGTCCGTCCGTATGAACAAACAGATCTCAGAGATGGTAAGTGATACAGGTTTGACATGCATGGGACAAATGCTCAAGTTTATTTCAATTTTTGCCACGCTCCTTCCCGCTTCCGCAATTTGGAAAAAACGTCATATCTTCCACAGTTTTGTAGACAGATGGTTTGCATCTTCTAGAGATAGTTAAAAATTATTGATAGGTATAGATTTGCCAAAGGAATGATGAAAGATCGGATGAGCGAAAAAGTGAACAAGCCAAAGTTCCCGCAGAATGGGGACACTTCTTAAAACTTCTTATTCCTTTAATGGGAAACACATCGGAGAAATAGTTATTCTCTCCCAGATCGTAAGGCTGCCTTCACACTGATATCATGTACCTGAGACGTAACAATCTTTTATTATGATTCTACTATATTTTTGACAATCTTTTTAAATTTAAAACAAAAATCATGTGCCATTTATGTATATGATATCAGGGATGTCAGGATAGATCAATCACTCTAGTCATCTCCGCGATTCTTCAACAATTTGTATCCCATATGCTGCATACATTTTTTTTACCGATGTTCCTAGTCCAAGTTTTCCATGTCTCCCTTCCTTCAAGGTATAGTCGAACTCCGTGATCCGCCGCTAAAACATTACAGAAATTCTGTTAATATTTATTCTGTCAAGATCCTAGATTCCCCTCTTTATGGCTTATTGCATGTAATCGAAGTGCAGACTAGCTGTATAAAGGTGAACTAGCGATAGTCCGGTCTTCAAATATAACGTTCTGTTCGGGGTGTATTGTGGTAGACGGCAAATTTTCTTAGAAAAGTATCGTTAAAACTTTTTACTTTCTTGTATCGTCTTATCACCCATAATTGAGCACTATAACACTTTGTCGCACTCACTGCGGCATTACAACAGTTTGTACTTTGTGCTAGTTGGAACATCTTTATTGCCTAGCATCGTTTACCAATTACTATTTATTGCTACTTTAGCATCATTCAGTTTTTCTCCCAGATAGACATTTGTATGAACACCAAATCAATATCTCCCAACCGCCATTTTTCAGCAGATATAAGCCTTCTCCCATAATTGTTACAAACATTGTCTCCTTTGGTTCTCAGCTTACAGTAAAATCCCATCCCTTGCAGTTCTCCCCTAAAATGCTGATAAATTCGGCAAAAACCTCTATATCATAGGCTCAAGGAAAGGAACTCCACTAATTAATAATTAATTTAATTATAATTTAAGAATATTGAAAAGAGAACAGGGCTCAGCAAGCATCTTTGCTAAACTGCAGACTCCGTAGGA
The DNA here is from genome assembly GCA_018904275.1 of Lordiphosa clarofinis. Lineage (NCBI taxonomy): Eukaryota > Metazoa > Arthropoda > Insecta > Diptera > Drosophilidae > Lordiphosa > Lordiphosa clarofinis. The sequence goes on from JAEIGQ010000200.1 coordinate 53,135, forward strand.
AACTATTTGGACAGCTAAACTGCTGCTTCATTGCCTTTATTCCTTCTTTGCAAGGCACAGTAATAGCGAGATTATGTTAAAGTACGTTTATTATACGATTTTAAGAAAAGGGTCTAGACCGATAAGGGAAGGGGTGCGGCCAAAAAAAAGTGGGATTTCGAAATTTCCTTTATAATTGGATAAACTAGATTCAAACAATCTGATCTGGTACAAAGTTGGGTTATTTTTATGCCATGTTCTTGAGATATCGTCAAAAAACCTTTTTTATAAGCTGTTTTTTTTAAATTTCAATATCTTGGGAACTAGAGCAGCTAAAGACAATAAATAAATTGCCAGTGATAGAGAACTGATCAAAGATTTGGGAATGGAAAAACTCATCTAGACCCTTTGATCCAATCCTACGGCAAGAAAACCACTACAGCAAACGCTTCACTCTAGAGATGTTGTATATTATAGACACACACAATGACAAGAGACTTAACTACAAAACAAACACGGAAAACTGTGCGCACTTATACCAAAAAATAAGTCAGTATCCAACTCCAACCGAACAGAACAGACGAATAAAAAAATGCATGTAAAAATGTTTTGTTTTTAGATAAAATCAATGTTACATTGTAATTGGAAATTGTTTTGTAGTGTTCCTGAAGATGGTTGCCGAGGAGCAACCGAAATGTATTGGAAGAACAACTTACACATCTGTGAGTTTTACTTGACCTCGAATCTGCAATACTCAAATTTTACGATTTAGAAAGGTCTCTAACTATCAACATGTACAATTTTAATTTGAGTTTGGGAAAAAATGGAAAATTTACTATTGTGGGCGTCGAACAAATTTGAAATAAACTTGATCTGCGGGACTACGTATTAAATTTGGATGCTCTAGCTCTTCTACTTACTTAAATCTAGGTGTTTATACAGACAGACGGACTGACATGACTATAAAGACTTGGCTCAAGAATGTATACTATGTTTCCTTCTGCCTCTTACATATATTTGCAAGACTTTAGTGTACCATTTTAACTCTACGAGTAAGGGGTATATAAATGTTAAAATCGGGTTAGAGCTGATTTGGCTTCAACTCAATGCTATGGAATCTTTTTTCATCCTCATTGTCACACACAGATTTTTTACTGTCCTAGGCGTAGTTATGTACGTGAACAATTTGATGACGAAACAACGAAAATATGAATTCTTTGAAAACTGGGGTTGATGTAGGAAAATTTACAACAGATTGGAAATCAGGAGGAACCAATTACTATAGATATGTGCATGCTTTGCCCTGTGTAATATGATTATGATCTTTTAGATCTGCTGGACGGCTACTCTGACTTGAACTGCATCTCACAGAAAATCTCACTCAGCCTGTTTGCATTCGAAAATGATTTTCTACGAAAGTTCAAGCTGTCCTGGGTGCTACTATGCCAACGTCTGTTTCAGCAGCATGTGTTCAGTCCCCTGGGGGACACCATGTTGGCATGCATACTCTCGCTAAAGGAGGCTGCACCCTCGACCCAGACGACAGCCCTAATTAAGCGATATATGCTTTTTGACGAGCATATGCACTCCATTGAGCGCCGCTGGACGGACATTTGGATCGAGCTAAACAAGTTCAACTTGTCGCCCACAGAGCATGATCGTCGCATGGGCCTGCTGGATGTGTATAACATATTCGACAAGGTTGTCATGGATGCCACCTCGTTCTCGCTGCCGGACATCAGTGACGATGAGTTTATAGATTTTCAGCGCATTGTCGATCGCCAGCTGGCTTGGAAAAACATAATGGCGTTCACCAAGCTTAAATGGCCCGACGGTTTCTATGATCCGCCCAATAAGCTGGTGCATGAGGATCTGTGCAAGAAGTGTAAATCACTGCTGGAACATCATAACGAGTAACGAGTACCCAAGGTATAAAATTTCGAAAACTTTTTAATTTTCGTTCTTCCCTTTCAGAAACTGCAAATGCATCACTTGCTCCATAGCCGGTACTCCTTTGCGGCCACGACAAGCGGGTTATTGTGCCAAGTGCACAACACTCGGCATTGTCGAGAAGGATGCCAAACTCATGAAATCAAAGATTCTCAGCACCTGCACCAGCGATGAGGCTAAGCACATTGCCGCATCAGCGGCGGCCAGTACCAGTTCTGCGGCCCAGCATCAGAGACGCTGCGAGCAGCACTCGGAGGTGGCTGATGAGCCCAGTGGTAGTGGCAGTGGCACCGTGTTTCGACGACAGGAGGCAGAGACTTTGCGCACAACATATCACATTGCCTGGGCGGTGTTCCAGCATCTGACCACGCGCAAGCGCTATCGCCACGACACCATCGAGCCGCAGTTTTTCTGTGGCGAGAACTGTCGGGTCTCGGCTTGCCAGCTGGCGCGTAAAATTTTAGCCAATCAATTGTCACCTCCACTGACAAAGCACCTGTTGCGTTGCTTTCAGCCTCTGTCGTTCACCCGCGAAGAGCTACGCTCCACGTTGCCATCGCTGATGTTCTTCAATCGCAAATTAGCGCCAAGCCCTGCAGAGCTGCAGGAATTGAAGAACCAGCATTACGTCTACAAGACCTATTGGACATTTGTTTTGTCCATCTATGCCAATTTTTTTGTCAAGTTCAATTCCAACACGACAGATTTTAAACATTTGGAGTTGCTCAAGGGGGATTTACGACTAAGGCTAAACAGCGTTGTGGGTGACAAGGATGATGGACGTTTCGAGCAGTTTCTAGCGCAGGTCATAGGGTAAGTATTCCATAATTTCTACGTTAAACATACTTTTATTGAGGTACAAAATCTTTTAATTTGCAGATACTCGCCGTTTAAGGTTACCGATGAGTAAGTTGAAATCAAATATTCACATTTCCCAAATGCTGAAACGATTGATCAGCAATATTTCTTAAACTATAGCATATATCTGTAAACCTTTGCTTTGGCCATAAACGCCCGCACAAATTTGAATTTCTAGCTTGAAACCTAGAAAAGTTCAGGCTTGTAGTAAAGAAGTGTAGAGGGGCTACATGCGTAACGTAATGGAGTTTGCTTCACCGTGTAAATCCCCACTAAGATGCCATGTTCTGATGGACAATGGGTTTATTTTCTTTTGGCCTTATTCTTCCCTTTATGTTTATTAGTTAGACTGTCTTTCGCGTCGTGATCCTCATCATTTCTAAAGTATGTTATTGTTCTCTTCCATATTCGTGTTGTTTTTAAAAACTCCTTCACTAAACATATACCTGTTGCAGACATACGAGAAGGCTTTTCCATGGTAGAATCTGCATTCACCTTAAAAGGGGTTTAGAGTTCGTGAATAAAATCAAAAGCGAAATCGAAATTTATTATTAAATAAGACAATAAAATTTATTAAATTTATTAATGAACGTGATGCCATACAACATTGTTCATGGCTCAGTTTGCGTCACAAGAGGAACTAATTCCAGAGAAATTTTATTGTTGATTTAAAAAACGAGCTTCTATAAAAATTCAAAGAATTGTCAAAATTTATAAAAATTTGAGATTGAGGTTTGTATGTGAGCTTCTTTTGGTGTATTGTTGAGGCTGAACACCCTGGCAGTACAATTGAGGCAGTTTCATTCATTTCAAATTGATTTTGACCAACTAACAAGTAAAGATATAGCCGAAGCCGCGAAGCTATCAATATGATTACCAAATTCAATTTGACACGAAAAGTTGGCCATGAAAATTGTGTTCGCTCACAGTGATTTAAAAGCACGAAATCATTGACGCTTCGGAACGTTGTTTGGCACCGTTTCACCGGAAAAAAGAAAGTACTTTTTTATACGGTATGTAATCATATATGAAACCTGGACCAAAGAAAATCTAACAAAGAATCACATTTTGAACACCTCCCTTTTTTTGAGTAATGTCAACTCCACATCCCATGATACAAACGAGAGCGCAAGTTAAAGTCGGCTCTAACCGACTTCGATATACCCGTTACTGATAAAAAAACATGTTTAACAGTGTTCCTGCGTTCATTAGGGTGAACATGTGAAAAGTATGCAAAACTTTTTGAACTCGGCTATTTTTCACATTTTTGCTCATAACTAGAGAACTGATCATCCTATCCTTATTATATCTTCGGCAAATTTACTTATTAATTTTGCTAATTACTAACTGCTAATTACTAACTTTAAAACTGTAGGAGATATAACGTTTTTTCCGAATTGCGGGGGCGGGAGGGGGCGTGGGCAAAATTTGAAATAAACTTGATCTGCGTGCAGATAAAAGAAGCATTTGACCCATACATGTCAAACCTCTATCTCTTACTATCTCTGAGATCTAGGTGTTCTTACAGACAGACGGCCGGACGGACAGGCCGACATGTCTATATCGACTCGGCTGTTGATGCTGATCAAGAATATATATACTTTATAATGTCGGAAATGATTCCTTCTGCCGGTTACATACATTTGCACTACTTTAGTATACAATTTTTACTCTACGAGTAACGGTACAGATAGAGATAGAGATAGTTAGTATTTAGCAAAATGAATAGATTTGCCGAAGAAATGATAAAGATCGGATGAACGGTTCTCAAGTTATGAGCAAAATAAAAAATGTTGCATACTTGTCGGATGGTCCCCCTAGGGAACGCAGGAACATTGTTAAACATGTTTTTCATGAGTAACGGGAATATCGAAGTCGGTTAGAGCCGACTTTAATTTATTCAGCGTCCTTTTTTCGCTTTTTCTGTACTTTCTTCGCTTTCATTCACACAACTCACTTCAGGGGTAAGCAGAGTTTTCACTTGACGTAATGTGGCTGTAGCCTTCGGTTGGTTTTGCCATTGCTTCAGAAGATGTTAGTACTGCACCTTTCATTAGACATAGGTTTTATATGTACGTTAATGTAGGCAGTTTTATTTTAGCCACAAAAATAAAAATTTATATATTTCTAACAGAGTTAATCAATACAATTCTTATCGAAATAATCAACCCACACTCGCTAACATGATCCACTGACCATTCTTGGGGAATTAGACTCATTTGTCAAATGAAGTCACAGATTCACAAATTCGTGAGCAGGCGCACTGGAGCATTTGTTTGCACTACCTTGTTTCAATTGAATCGTGACTCCGTCCTGACAAAGAGAATTCAAAATTTTACTCGAACTTGTTGTCGACATAGAAAAACACGGTGGTTAGACGGACATGGCCAAAAAATAACTCTAAGGGCCGTTTTCTCATGTTCCGGTTTTTGCTCAAATCAAAATCCACCTAGATTTTGAAACTAGGTGGATTTTGTGCAATTGGTTGTCTCATGTAGATTGATTATGAATTTTGGCACTTGCGTCAAGGCACACTGTGGCCATCTTGTTTTGTTTTTTTGCGAATTAAAAATTTTTGTAAAGGTGAATATTCGTCATTTATTGATGATATTTATGTTAAATTAAATTTATTATCTGCAAGAAATGAATGCGCGAAAGGCGAAAGGGCTAGTGGCCCGAGCTGTTGTGGCGTTGTGGGTGCAGGACAAAGATACGAAGATGACAATGATGATGAACCAAGCCAAAGCGCTCTTGCTGGATCGACAAAATTAATTTGACTCCAAGGGAAGAAGGCATGTTTGCCAAGTTCAACAGAGAGTTGCGAAGTATTGCGCATGCATGCAGCCACTTTTGATCAGCACGTATGCTGGGTAACGCCTCTTATCAGAAAGCAGACAACGTATTGCGCTATTCGGCTTTAGGATCCAGAGTTGGCATCCCTCTCATACTAGTTTAGAATGTCAAAGGCAACAATAAGGCAATCCATTGCATTGGTGCTTTAGATAGAGAGCACCTTCTTATCCAAGAACCACAAGTCTGTTGCCTGCAAAAATGTGAAAAAAAATACAATTTCATGCCGGGTAGCTTATTTATTGAATTGTACACTTACTCGATATGTGTTTCGCAAACTGTTCCGTTTGTCGACAACGTCTTTCTTCCAAATTCTCCTCCACGGATGCAATAAGGAATCGAATCGGCATTCCACTGCATGACCACACGGCGATCGCGATTAATAGTTTTTGACTTCTCTATTCTTTTTTTTTTTAATTTTTGCCGGTGTTGTTTACTTTAATTATGCGGATCTGGCTCACAGCTCACAAACAGTTCAATGTTCACTTTTGTGAGCGAGGTGGCGCTCTGTAACAACGACAAGAAGCGTTCACATCAAAAGTACTCATTTGGATAGTCACAGCGCATGGCACAGCGCTGTGCCATGCAATTTCTGTGACGCCAATGTAAACACTTTGGACTTCTGAGTACTTTGGTCACAGTGCGTCACAGACAACACGGTCACAGTGTGCCCCAATGTAAACCCGACCTAAAAGTAAGTTAGCAGCCCCTCTGCCATCGCTAGTTTCTTGATGTGTCTATTGATAGCAAATTTTGAAAAACAACTCTATTTATTTTTCGGAAAGACTTGTTACTGTGTTGAAACAGGCAAATAATTTGGACAAATTTTGAAATAAATTTGGAAAAATGTTGATTTAAATTTGGCTATATAGACCAAAAAAAGAAAAAAATTTCAGCCTTACTTGATCAACTTATTTGCATATGAAACCATAGTTCAAGTTTTAAATATAGTAAAATTATTAATCACGGCTATTTTTATCATAATTTGGCCAAATTATTTTCCTGTGTGAACTCGGCTTAAGCAATGACCTAGGGGAATTAGTATGCGCATCTGTCTCTTCAGCAACGTCTGCAGGTGTCTTGTATACCAAAGTATATTGAACTTTTGGTTTAATTATTTAAAATTCAAACTTCACTGTTTTAAGCAGCAGTATTTTTTAGTTTTTAAATATTTTGCAGTGTGACCATATGCGCGCACACATAAAAATACCTTATATGAATTGTCATGTACATTGTTTTCAAATCAATGAGGATGAAGTACATTACATTGCTACGAAATCCATCTAGATGGCCAGCCTTGAACATGAGCAAACGAAATGCAGCAAATCCAGCTAGATTTGCAAAAACAGCAACATGAGAAAACGGCCCTAAGAGCCAAAATGACAGCGAACAGCAGACTAATATATGAGCGAAAAGTTGACGACGCAGCAAAGTGTGCTTCTATGTTAAATTTTCTTTGCGCGTACGCATCACTACATTCTTAAAGCTAGGTACCGAGACACTCGAAATTTTTGCGGAGCGGATATTGTTTGATAATTTCCTCAGGCAATGTAGTGTGACCAGGCAACAGCAAAAAATTCAGCTGTTCATTTGAGAAATTGCCGGGTTAATTCAAATAAAATTAATGAGTTAAGAGAATTGATAAAGGAAGTCACTGGGAGAAATTCAAAGGTCATAGACAATGCCATGGTAAATTTCATGGATGCATTTTGTGTGTGGCTGGAGGTATAAGCAGTGTCCGTTGTATTGGCCTGGGTGAGCAGAACTTATCCCCTAAGACATACTGCTATAGCGACAACCCAAAACGCATCGAACGATTAGAATTAGCACATTAAGCCACAGCCAGCTACATGGACTGGAGGATCATACTCGCCGGGCGTATTAGTTGAATACCTAAAGGTAGCCACGGGAGAGGCTGGATCAACGGAAATTACCACAGTAAGCCGGAGGAAACACTACTAAAATCGGCTATGGAGAGCTGTGAAGGCTACGGAGGTTTGGACTCGGGTGGTGTGCACACATTGGGCGAATGGCATACCAACCATATCAACGGGAGAGCATACCGAAAAAGATTCTCAGCCACAAGTGATGTAGCGGCCGGAGCTGCCCGTATCAAAACGCTTTTTTTTGGCAGCGACTGGCACACTTTGATCAGCTCCACATGTTTGTCAACCTCTTTTTAGTCTTCTTTGCCTTAACTTTTTTCATTTCGTGCTCAATTTTCGTAGGTACCTCTGACAATTATCAAACAAGTTTCATAATTTCATGACCCCCTTCGACAATTTATCAGCTGTTTCAAGAAAACGAGTTGGCAGGTCCATGTTAATTTTCGAATCGAATTTCGAGTTTTTTTTTCCTGAAATTGGCTTCTGTCAGTCTCATAAGAAACTGAGTCGCAATTAACCCTCTTCAAGTTGTGACGCGCACACAGACGGCGCAACAGCTACATTTTGTGCGATCGAGACTCCCTTATAACGGTTGTTTATTTTTTTTATTTTTGTGTTTGGGCTGCTCCCAAACTCAAATTTCATGACCACCGCTGCTCTAGAGTCTAGACTGAAATCGATCGTCAGCTGAATGTTTTCAACCTGGTGGAAGCGGTTCAAAACGAGCAACAACGCAAATATCTGCTGACAATGTTCACGGAATAATTTTTGTCGTCCAACCAGGGCCAAAATCATTATTTGGTTATGAAGCTTTTTAAGTCTGAAATCGTAAGAAAAAATACTTGCAAAAGATAATAGTGCCCTTTCATCAGAACAACGCATCTTGTCCCAAGTCCATGGCAGCAATGACCAAAATAAAACAATTGAAACTAGCTTTTATGCATCCGGTCACCTCCACCAGCTATTGCTAACTCTGAAGTAACTAGACATAAAATGAGATGCTCAAACTTAGCCGTTCTGATTCGGCATTAATTGGCATCGGATTGGCCCTTTGGGATTGCACAGCCAATTATACATGTTAAAAAGTTGTAAACATGCTGAAAAAACGTTTTAATGCATGGTCAGCCTTGAAGGGAAATAAGCAGGGTTCGGAATTGCTCGCTCACGAGTAGCCCGCACTGACTCTTTTCGGCTCCTGCTCTGTGCAGCGAGCGGAATTCCGCGAGTAGAGTGCAGCAGAGTGCACGCTGCTCGTGTGCAGGCACCCACAGCACACGAGCAGGTGCACCGTGCTAGCGAGCAGTGTGCACACTGCTGCACGCTGCTCGTGTGCAGGCATCAAGTGCACGGTGCAGGCAGCAAGTGCACCGCGAGCAGGCACCGAGTGCAGGCACTGAGTGCACCGCCAGCAGGCACCGAGTGCAGGCACTGAGTGCGCCGCGTTCAGGCACCGCGAGCAGGTACCCGCTGCTCGCTGTGTAAAGGCGTTGTTGTTGTTGTTTATATTTGCATATGCAACCTGTAGAGGGTGGAAAGTGGACCAAATTGGACTGTTTTTTTTTATTACGGTAACCGCCCACACCGGATCCGGAAAATCCGCGGAATGACCCGTATACAATTTGGGCCACTTTCCACCCTCTTACATCTTACGAAACATATCAAAATTATACCTGTGTTCAGGGCCAGCAAGCAGCCTTACATGGGATATTTACCATAAAGAACGATTTACCTATTTTTATCCAATTCACCCTTTGATAAACCAAAATACAATCTGTACCCGCAATAAGACAAGTACGCAGACGCAAATGTTTTAAAGTCATAAATTCTCCTCAAATTGGTTGCATATGCAAATATAAACAACAACGCCTTTACACAGCGAGCAGCGGGTATCTGCTCGCGGTGCCTGCACGCGGTGCACTTGCTGCCTGCACCGTGCACTTGATGCCTGCACACGAGCAGCGTGCAGCAGTGTGCACACTGCTCGCTAGCACGGTGCACCTGCTCGTGTGCTGTGGGTGCCTGCACACGAGCAGCGTGCACTCTGCTGCACGCTGTTGGTATCTGCTCGCGTGCAGTGTGCAGCAGTTGCACTCACGAGCAGCGTGCAAAGTGCAATTCCGAATCCTGGAAATAAGTAAAGGAAAAAGTTAAAATTTTGACAAAAAGAAATGTTTCACTATTCCAAATTTTAGGCATTCATTCGAATTTTTTGTTTTTTACAATTACAAAACTTTCTTCATCATGAGTAAAAACACTTTCTTGACTTAGTCAGGATTTACAATGGGATAAAAACCTCATGAAGCGGTGTTGGAAGGGGGGTTTTTGGTCTTTTTTGCTCATAACTTGAGAACCGCTTATGCGATCTTTATCATTTATCATCTATTTTCTAACTATCTTTAAAACATACAATTTGTATTTCTACAAAACTTTGAAAGATTTTCTTATCCATGACAAAACGAGAGCGTAAGTTAAAGTCGGCTCTAACCGACTTCGACATGCCCGTTGTTCATGAAAAAACATATTTAACAGCGTTTCTGCGATCCTGAGGGGGTGAACATCCTAAAAGTATGCAACATTTTTTAACTCGGCTATTTACATTCCGATCTTGATGAAAATTTTAGGGATTATAGTTATTGCTAATTTAACATTTTTTATTGTGGGGGCGGGGGTGGGCGTGGCAAAAATTTAAAACAAACTTAATCTGCGTGCAGACAATAGGAGTCTACATGTCAAGTTCGGTGGCTCTAGCTCTTCTAGTCTCTGAGATCTAGGTGTTTTTACAGACAGACAGACAAGTCTATATCGACTCGGCTGTTGATGATGATCAAGAATATATATACTTTATAAGGTTTATATGATTCCTTCTGCCTGTTACATACATTTGCACGACTTACTCTACGAGTAACGGGTATTAAAATATTAAATTCCTTCGTGGGGAATATCATCATTTTTAAGAAATAAAGGCCAAAAAGAAACAACAATTTGTATGGAAGAAATGACATCATTTTTTTTATTTCTTTTCATTTCAAGAAATGAAGCTTCATTTCTTTAGTGGAAACAGGCTATAACACTCAGTGATGAATCACTTATGCAAGCTTTCGGTGTGAATTTCTAAAAGTACTCGGCAGCAAGACAATTCTCGCTTCAAGAATGTTTTCAGTATTATATACCCTTATTCCACTGGCAAACATTCAACATCCTTCTCCTCTTTATGTTCCACTGACGAATAAATGGTGTCCATACACTTCTCCCACTAAACTAAAGCTCTCGTTCACCATGACAAAGCAACTGCTTTTATTGCTGGAATTTGGCAATTTGATAGCATATCGATCAAAAATCTAGCTTGTTGTCGGAAAAGTCAAAATTTTGTAACAGTGACTTGATCTCCCGAATTTATCTATTTTGAGATTAAACCAAGCGACCAATTGCGATTACGTAAGGCTAATGTCAGATTGCGCGCAAGTAGCTATGCGATAATATTGGGCGAGAACGAGCGATAAACCATTGCAGACTTTTTTAATGCAATCGCTCAAAAGAAGTCAGAGTGAGGGCGGTGCAATATGCGAGTCTATGCGATTAAGCGAGAGCTATGCTTGAACTCGCTCAGATCGCACATATATTTTGTTGCATTCTTACCTTTTTGGATTTGTAAAACATCCATAACACAGGCCAACAAAATGACCATCTTTGTGAGGTGCAGCCCTGTGGCCTTAAAAATATGATAAGTTTATGTTCACTGATTCCAAAACTGGTTTCGGTTATGTTCAATCAGCTCTTGTTTCCAAGATATAGCGGAAAAACGAAAATCTTGAATTTTTGGCACTCTAGGATTTATGGAGGCCACACTAGGAATAAATGTCTGAGTTTATGAGCTAATTACGGCAAAGGACATATCAATGCAAATTTAAAAAATCATAGGCGCTATATAAGTACAGCGGAAAGGGTCTAAATTGGCCTCTAAAGACAGACATTTTTCGATTTATAGCATTTTTAGCAATATAAACCATCCCGTTTAAGCTAGCGCAGTTATTGAATAATTAATTTTGCCATCTGAGCTTATAGCCAAACATATGATCTAATTTTGTGATTTTTATGGCATTTAAATAAGTTTATTTGGCAAAGATATGGCGTGTTTAAGACGAAAATACATATTTAAATTTATGGGAGGAAAACTAGATTGTTACTCTAAATCTGTATAGGAACTGTAAAGGGGCTACTTGGTTCGGCATAAATTGTTAAATGTTTACATGTAGATGATAATTTATTATTATTAATTTTTAACCAGGCAATATGGGATGAATACCAAAATTGGATCAACGTTTCTGCAATGTACTGCTAATTTTTTAATTTATAATTAAACGTCGAAATTGACATCCGTAAATATTTAAAAAACTTTTCTGGATGCTTTCGTAAAACATTATATAAATTACACTAAGCAACAAGGTCCAGTAAATGGAAGGGTTGGTGGTGATTGTAGATGTTTTAGTGTGCTGAACACAAATACCTATCAGAATTGGTCCATCACATCGAGATTTTTAGTAATTTGAGCTTATGGTTGCAGTGCGTTATCGACCCTTTTTAGACGCGATTGGTTGGGAAGCTATAGTTGTGTTTTTATGAACTTTTTTACGGAAGATATATTTGCTATTTTGAATAGACAGTCTCGGTAATAATAAAATAACAAAATTTTCTGCTGCCCAAAGATATGCAGTACAGCGTGTATATAGTAATATATATAGAATTTCAATAAATGATCAACAAATCCCATTGCATACTTTGGGGGCAGCAATAAATTAACAAATATTTTGTGAATACAATTACTAAAAGTAGTATATCTTCATTGAAAAAAATAGAGGCAAGCTAACTTCGGCTCGACCGAAGTTTATATACCCTTGGAGCTTGATATATGCCTGAAAGTTTGTTCTATGGGAGCTATACAAGATATTCATCAATATATTAATGACTGAAAAGTTTATAGTGTTAAAAAAAAGTTTTTCTCACTAAAACTACTTCGACCGATCGTTCCTATGGCAGCTATATGCTATAGTCATCCGATCCGGCCGGTTCCGACAAATGTGCAGCGTATTTGTACCAAAAGACTTCGTGCAAAGTTTGGTTAAGACAGCTTTAAAACTGACGGAGGAGATAGCATAGAAGCAGACGGACGGACGGACATGGCTATATAAACTCAGCTCGTCATGCTGATCAAGAATATATATGGGTGATTCCATGAAAAATCGCCCACTGGGATTTTTTTTGGATCGAAATAATTTTTTTCGTATTCCTTGTGGTAAAATAGTATATACGTATTTTCAGCATTTTGGCGAAATATACTTAATTCGCGGGTAAAGTCGATTTGAAAATTTACATTTTTAAAAAATTTAATTATTTTCAATTGTTTGATATCCAAAGCCATTGGTAATAAAAATATTTAAAAAATCTGAAAATTAACATCTGAATCCAAACTTTCAAATAACTAACACTTATAAATTTTAACATTTTTCTTTGGTCTTCAAATCGCGAAAATAAGTAAACAAAAATAAATTGCCGCGAAAGGGATTTTTTTTTTGTCTTCATTTTTTTCTCAAAATTTGGTCTTATATCCAGCAATTTACTGTATAAAGCTGTAAATGGGAAATCCAATAGTTCCAGAGTTATGGCCATTTTTCATTTATTTAAATTCATTTATTTTAGAAACTAACAATATTAGATGTTTCGGAATGTGAAATTGTTTTGGTTTTTAGAAGATAGTTTTTTTGTGGTTGAATAGAGTGTCCCTTGTATAGTTTTGCATTTCGAAAATCGTAATTTTAATAATTCTGTGGCCCTAGTTTAGTGATTTGTGTTTCTGTATCTTACTGTGATGTTTGGTAAAAATTCGTTGACCCATTCATAGAGTTCCGGGGCAGGGGTAATCTGTTTATCGGTAATCATTTGAAGGCTTGCCCTTCTAGCCATTCTTTTTAGTGTTTATCCATCTCCATCGCAAGGCCTTTTACCGTGGGCTGTTGCATGGAAATGCCACTCCGCTGATCTGTTAAAATAATTTTTATGATGATAGACTTTACTATATCCAACCACAAAAATATTACCCTCATAAAATTAAACATACTAAATCTGATATTGTTACAGAAAATTAATTTAAATAAATGAAAAAAGGCCATAACTCTGGAACTATTGGATTTCCCATTTACAGCTTAATACAGTAAATTACTGGACACAAGACCAAATTTTGAGAAAAAAATGAAGACAAAAAAAAAATCCCTTTCGCGGCAATTTATTTTTGTTTACTTATTTTCGCGATTTGAAGACCAAAGAAAAATGTTAAAATTTATAAGTGTGAGTTATTTGAAAGTTTGGATTCAGATGTTAATTTTCAGATTTTTTAAATATTTTTATTACCAATGGCTTTGGATATCAAGCAATTGAAAATAATTAAATTTTTTTAAAATGTAAATTTTCAAATCGACTTTACCCGCGAATTAAGTATATTTCGCCAAAATGCTGAAAATACGTATATACTATTTTACCACAAGGAATACGAAAAAAATTATTTCGATCCAAAAAAAATCCCAGTGGGCGATTTTTCATGGAATCACCCATATACTTTATGTGGTAGGAGATGCTTCCTTCTATGCGTTACAAACATCCGGACAATTTCAATATACCCTCTCCAAGGGTATAAAAATCGTAGATTTTTTTGGGATTGTTTATTTTAAAGTTAAGGAATAGTATTTTCCGAAAATATCAAAGAGAGTCAGAGCAAAATTATCAGTTTCCCACAAAAAGCGACTAAAAAGAGTAAAAAAAACATTTTTGGCAACTTTATGCTCAAATTACTAAAAATCTCGACATGTTGGACTATTTCTGAACACAGATTCGTGTTCAACATACAAATATCTTCTAGAATTACCACAATCCCTTCAATATACTTAAAAAAAGTCTAATTTTGTTGCCTCTCCTTTTTATTTCGATTTCGGTTAAGTGGGTGGACACTGGAGACTTTATTTTGTTTAAAAATTAATTGTTGCTCTAGTGGCAAAATATTCTTCATCTGAACTCGTTACTCCCACACTAATAACTGAAATAAAGCAATACAACTCGCTAGAGCTCACAATAATTACAGAAAATCAAGCTGGTATTATTAAATCATGGTAAATTCTGACAGTAAATTAAAATTGATCAATCCAAGTAGCTTCGCTCAAAGCTCGGCAAGAAAAATTATCGCTTCTCACACTCTGACATTAGCCTAACGGATTACTAATACGTTACTTTGCCATCAGTATGAAGGAAATAATCACATACAATCTGCTTTACTTTGCCATTTGCATGACCGCTTTGTAAAAGGGCTGCCCACAGCCTGCATTACTAGTAATAAAGGAAGTATGCCAAAGCCGAACTGCACAGTGGTCGATTCTGCCAATCTGGCGGGCAATAAATGCAAATTTCAAAACTCAAATCTTTTCTTGAAAGCAAACATCCCGCCAATATATATTCCGATTTTTATATATTTTTAATTCGATAGGCACGATGTCGTGAGCGTGCAAAGCCTACTATCCTTTTTTAACCATACCTAAAAACATTTTAGCGCCTTTTTAGTGCGACAAGAGTTGGTATGTATTTAATAAAAAAAATGTGCGTTTGTCCTGTTCTTATATGTATACGTGGTAATTCGATGTCGATCTTAACATTTTTTTAGAGTACAGCTACTTTCATAACCGCGACTTTCGTAGAGTAGAGCATCTGATATGGACCCGTATTGGTCTCAAATCTTTATGTGTTTGTGTAAATCGTCCATTGTGAATCATCCAGTGCACTGTGGGTCAAATCGACAAATAATTGATAATTGATATCGAGTTGAAACTTGGTACTTTTGATAAATATAATACCCTTAATATTTAAACAAAATGTTAAGTTAATTTGACCCCGCCTACGCCGACCGCCCTTATATGGCAACATTGCGTATACGTAATCTATAATCAAAGTTTTGAAAACTGTGAATAAAAAATTTATTTCTAGTAATTTATGGTCAAATTTCAAGCGTACATTCCTTTAGTTGGCCAAATATCTGGTCTTTAAATGCGGTAGAGTTGCCACCCGTACGTCCAGCAGCGTTGCATGACTGAGTTTAAGCTCATTTTCAACTTTAAAGCACCGAAAAAGCCGCAAACAGCATAATTATAATCTTTTAATACACACTTTCTACTTTATTTTGACATATATTACAAAACACACAAACACGCACAAGGTTAGTTTTGCTCCACAGAAGACTTGCACTTTGCTTAAGTTTTCTCTGTTTAGAGACAACACGAAACAACACACTTTAAAGCAACATATTGAACATTATCAAGAAATGCTTCCATTTATTAATTCTACATAAACCTGGCCTTTATTTTGCATAATTTGCCAAAAAATTTTCTGCAATTTAACACGACGTGCAAGTCCTCAAAGTTGACAAATAGTTGACGCCAATTTTATCGCAACAATCACTGCACTCATCACCTGACTTCAATAATCGATAACAATTTCAGGTTTGCCAAACAATCGAAAATATTCGATTCTTTGTACATAGACTATGTAGTTTTAAGGTGTATTATTAAAAATATGTTTTGTTTCCATGAAATTTTCGACTTTATGCCAATTATTTGGCGATTCGACCCACAGTGCAGTGTCAACATGAAGTGCAACTTTCTGCAAATTATCAGTCTGCTACAATTCATAGGTAAAATGTCAGTCCTTATTATCAATACAATTGATGATTTATCGCATACTCTATTACTGTCGTCATACCCTCTAATACCGTTAATATCAGAAAGTACTTCATAGTGCTCGAAAATTTCATTTAACTCGATAAAGAGGCCATACAATTTCAAGAAAATGTCTTAGATATGAAGAACTCAGAAGTTGAATAACATTAATTTTTTTATTAAAATTAGATCATCCAGCAAATGTCCTCAAGTGTATTACTTGCCAACACTTTCTTCCATTGAAATTTGACAACTGACACCAGGAACCAATTTCCCAAATTATATGGCAACACGACGAATGTGTCAACCAATCTGCTACTTGTTATATTAATATTGTAGTAGGCTTAGATTTTAATGGTACAAAAATTGAACTATGGCATTCGAAGAGAGAAAAAAGAATTTGTCAAATTGCATGAAAAAGTTTTGTTGCAAGGACCTTGCTAAATGTTTGTTCAATTGTTGCAGCTTTACTTTGGGCGATGCCAACATAGAGAAGATGCAATTTGGTGTGGATCAATTAATGTTGTTGCATGATTCGCAGATAATGTAAGTGGTTATATTTCTTATACACATTTGACAGAAACTATTTACTCATTCCTTTTGGGCTTTGCAGCAAACGAACCAAACCGGACAGCACCACGAGCATGGCGACCGGAAAGTCCAAAACCAACGAAGCATTACTAACATGTTCAGGCAACATCAACGAAACGAATAATCCAAAAAAGTGCAAAGAGAAGATGCGCAAATGTAAGTAGCAAGTGATAGCTGTCTATTTGGGTCCCACGATTATGAGTTACCATAACCTTGGCTTCTGTAGAATTTGAGAGGTTTGCACTTTTTAAAGTTTTAAATGTTTTTAGGCTGTGCCGACTATGCGGACATTGGTGAGCCCTGCAAGGAGAATCACTCGAAGAAACGTGTCAAGAAGGAATGCAATCATGCTCGCTTTAATGAGACTCGTGATCGCCTGCGCAAGAAACTTACTCAGATTGTCAACGATCGCAAGTCCAAAAGTGCACAGGATGCGGCAACAACTACGTCAACGGTCAATGTGACGGCCCCACCCAAGGCAAAGCTTAAACCTGAGCCACCCACTCCTGTGACATCAACATCAAAACGCGTCATCAAAAGTGAACCGCCGGCAGCGAATTCAAGCCACAACAACAACAACGGCGGCAAACAGTCTCAACCGCCCACACTTAAAGTATTTGCCACTGCCCAGCTGCAGTCGTCGGGCTCTCGCAAAATACCAACAGCGGCTGCTGTGGCAGCAGCAACGGCAGCTGCTCTCAACGATATTGGCGACAACATCGCCGAGGATGGGGACAACAGCCTGCTGTGCCTGGACAGTCTGTGCAAGAGCATACAAATGCATACGGATGCCACTGTGGCGGCCAATGCAGCGGCTGCGGCTGCCGCTGTGGATGCCGTTAAGGGTGGAGCCAGCACTTTTCCCTCCGGCTTGGGCAACTACAGCAAGGAGGATATGATGCAGGACTTTGCCGAATTCCTGGGTAGCTATACTCGCGAACAGGATCAGCAGCGCTGGATAAACGACACGCTGAACTTCATTGAGGGCAAGTCGAATCAGCCCCACACCTCGAATCCCAAGAAGGCAGCCAAAAAGGCAAAGCAGAAACAGCGCAAGGAGGAGGAGAAGCGAATTAAAGAGTTGGAGGACTTGCGCTGCCAGTTCCTCGATATTTACTTTAAGGAGTTCATCGACAAGTACGAAATGAAGACATTGACGGCTGCGGGCGGCCGAAAGCGGGAGAAGAAGCGCATTGGCGAGCTGGAGGCCAACATCAAGAATCTGCAGCGAGCCAAGGCCAAGGTGGAGACGGTCATCCTGGAGCTGATAGCCACCGTTAAGCAAACAAATACCGACTTCAAGTTCTCCTATCTGCCCACCAAAGAGCAACAGCTGGCCAAGATGGCACAGCTGGAGGAGATACTCAGTGGCGGTGGCAACATTAATGCTTTAGCAACAGCAGCTGCTGAGCCGCCTCCCCAAGCTCCTCCTGCCACACACCGATATCCCGACTTTAACAGTCCCACCTCCTTTTTCCCTCCCAACGCCGCGCCCGTGTGCTATGCTCCACCCCAGCAGCATCCGCAGCATCAGCAACTGCCACGTGAGGTGATTGCTGCTATGGCGGCCAATGCCATAACTACGGATCCCTCAAAGCGCATAGTCACCATAAGGCGTGTGCAACTGCCGCACGCTGGAGGCGAGCAGCAGGTGACTGTGGTGGCCAAGGGCAGTTCACCGCATGAGGATAAGTTGCTTTACACCTTTGTCAATGGGCATATGGTGGCTTCGTCCCAGCCGGAGGCAACTGTCCTCCCCACCCCTGTTGCCGCATCTGCGCCGGTCCCCGAAAAGAGCACAAAGGCTAAGAAAAAAGAGGCTAAACGAGCAGCGGCGGCGGCGGCTGCTGCTGCTGCTGCTGCTGCCGCTGCTTCTGAACAGGAAGTCAAAGCGGACAGCAATAACAAGAGCAAAAAACATCCCAAGAAGTCCCTTGTTGCGGTGACCAACACATCCACTTCTACTTCAAACACCAGCTCCAAGACGCAGACACCCCAAAGCAGCGCCGTCAACACACGCGAGAATTCCGTGTGCAGTCTAAAACCCAAGACGACGACGACGACCAAAAAGAACCCCAAGCAGCTGGGTAAAAATGCGGCTAGTGTTCCATCAGTCAAGACGGAGCCAGAGCCGCCACAGCCAGTTGCACCACCAAAAAGACAGAAGCGCGTAAAGCCTAGACTGGATCAGGGACAACTTGACAATAATCCCTTTAAATCGCTTCATGTGCAGGACTCCTCAGAGGGCGAGTGGGAAACTGGCAGCGAGTCTGAGGTTGAAAGCCTTGACCAGCTACCTACACCACCACCAGCTCCGAAGCTACAGTCCAAACCTGCTGCTCCAGCGCCCAAACTTCCGCCCCCAACGCTGGCCAAGCCAAAACCAACTACACCAGCTCCTGCCCCTAACAAAAAGACCAAAAACGAGGCAGCGGCCAAGTCGCAGACTCAGCAGCCAAACAAGATTGCTCCCCCTAACCAGCCAACTACCAATCAGCGGAAGACAGCTGCCGCCAAGTCGACTTCACAGCAGCAGCAACAGTCGACTGTGGGTAAGAATACATCGCAACGCCCTGCAGACACCGTACGCAAGGCGAAAAGTCAGGTTGATGTAATCTCTGGCGTCAATCGAGCTGCGACGGCTCCTCCTGTTCCGCCAACCCGTGGCGGACGTGGCAATGGACGCTTGAAGCAGTCCGCTGGCACTCAGCCACAGCCTCTGCATTCGCAGCAGCAGCTCACCTCAAACTCCACTGCCGTTGCCGCCGACTCGAAACGTTCGCAACGCGGCAAGCGCGGACATCGCCATAAACAGGGTAAGTGGTCCCATCATTCAAGGGTTTTCCTTTCGTTTATTATTCTCTATGCCCACACAGAGGATCTGTCTGGCATACCCCACAACATGGGCTATTTTAATCCCAACGAAGTGGCCATACCTCCGCCAATGGTGGTGCCGCCGCCACTTGCTGGAAGCTATGCCAGCACCCTGGCCCAGCAGATGCAGCAATTGCGGATTAGCAACTCCTCGACCCTGTCCAACCAGCAGCAGCAGCAGTCTCCCAACTGCAGCATAATGGACCAGCTGAATCGTGGCGTTCAGGTGGAACATCTCTCATTGCCGCCGGGTATCACTCTAACCAAAGTGGATCCGGCAAAGAGCGAGCAACTGCGCCAGAAGAGCGAATCCATTCGACTGCTTTCCAAACCTTTGGCTGAGCATCAACAGCAGCAGCAACAGCAAATGCCCTTCCAGCAACCGCATCATCTTATGGCCGGCTACCATGGAGCATCAGCTAATTCTGCCATGGATCCCAGTGTCATTATGGTGGAAGCCAATCCGCGTCCCAATCGCATCAGCCAGGCGTCGAACTCATCGTCTTTGGCTGCAGCCAATGTGGCTGCTGCAGCAGCAGCTGCCAGTGCCAGCGGCAAATCCTCTCGACGACGTCGACGCAATCGCGGCAAGTCCGGTTCGGGAGGCGGAAGCGCTGGAACCGGTGGCAGTGGCAGCGGCAGCGGAGGAGCTGTGAACAAACAGCGAGGAGGTAGAGCCGACAGCCAGCATTCAGCCTCCATTGAAACCAGTGCTGGCGGCAACATCATTACCCTGCGCAATCCCATGTTCCACCAGGGTAATGGACCCGTGGCTGGCAACATGATGCCACCGAATCCCAATCCCATACAGCCAGGTAATAATAAACAACTCCTAATGAGCTCCAACTAATTTCCCAATGTTTACTTCCAGCACGCACCTTTGGTGCCGGATTGCCGGTTGCTCCGCCAATGACCATGGATCAACCAGCCGCGATTATTAAAAATGAGAACGGCATGTTCACCATACGCAATCCGGCCCTTCACCAGGCCGTCACTAATGGCCTAGCCATGGGCGGATACCGTCAGTTTGGTAGCAATGTCAACTACTACACACCTCAAGAGGCGGTGGCTGAGGCAGCGCGCGCCACCCAGCAGAAGCAGCAGCAGGCGACAGTGCCCAACAGCGGCAGCTCCTCGACCGCAGCCGCGCCCACCAATTTCTCATACTTCTCCAGTGGATCGTCCAACGGCGGTGGCAGTGGTGGCGGTGGCACGCACAACAATATCAGTATTAGCTGTACAAACGTTCCCCTGAGCAGCGGCAGCGTCAGTGCGCCCACCTCTGGCAACAGTCCTGGCCGGCTGGTGGGCGATGCGGCTGTCATTGCCCGTCCCAAGCAGGCGCAGAAGTGTTTGTCCGCCATTGGCAGCGAGATGAAGCAGAAGACCAAAGACAGCCACTCCTCTGCCTCGTCCAGTCAGTGGCCGAGCTTTGGCCAGCAGCCGGAGTACGGCCCAGGCGCGGGAGCATCTGGTTCTGCACTGCAGGAGAAATACCAGCAGTCCAGCTACTACAACGGCTTTGAGGTGTTCTCACCAGCTGGGTCGCAGGCTGCGGGCACCGGTGGTCCCGGCGACTGTCACATGCATCACAGCTGCGGCGATGATTCGCCTCCACCAACCATCACCGGTTTCAATTCCTATCTTGAGGGCATACCCAATACTGGGGTCATTCGCTACGATGATGCGTCGTTCCTCAAGAATTTGATACCGGGACAGCATCTCAACAACGAGGTGCGTGGTAACCAAAACTGCCCAATTCAAGATTATAGCAATGATGACAACTATTCTGTGCCTACAGGGAATCCATCATGTCCATTCTTCTCATTTTTTTCTTCTTAAAAAAGAACAATAATGGGTGAAAACTTTTGCAAATCGCATAATGTATTATTATTTGTACTAGAAGTTTCTATTCCAAATAGTAAAATTTCCACTAATTGAGATTACTTTCAATTTTAAACGAGTTCATCCTAGTAACCTTTATTTGTATATAGTCCAAATGATCCAGAATCCAAAGTCCTTAGAACCGGTTCGGTTCGGGTTCATAAGCGGAACACCTAAAACGAAACGAACACCACCAGTTTTCGGAAAAGGTTCTGTGCATTGAATAATGAAGATGCGTTTTGTATTTCACTTCTGAACTATACGAGTTCAAATAGAGCAGTGGTGCACAAACTCACATTAACATGATTTGCGCTGGTGTGCGTAGCAGAGCAACACGAAGTAAACGTTGTTATGTCAAATATAGGCTACAAACACACACACACATATGTGTGTGCGTGCATTTTATAGAGCACACGTATTCTCTCTGGCAGAATTATGACTTCGTATCCCACAAGGTACGAAAAATGAAATGTGTGCACCACTGAAATAGAGAATAAAGAAACATGGGAAACTACAATAACTTCTCATATTTACGCACATATAAGGTAGAGACGCAACACTTTTGCAAGACGTGGAAGAGTTCTTAAGGTCTGCATTTTAATTGAATTGCACAAATTATCCAAAAACGGCTATGAGGCTTCCCACCGCTGGTTTAGATTATCATAAAGACGGTTGATTGGTGGAGTAGATCAAATGGTCAAAAAAATCGCGAAACTTGGAAAATTTTTAAAAATTGGATAGATGGCAATTATCAAAAAGGCTTCACTTTTTCGTGACTTGGAATCAATATTATTTATCGATCCGGTAAAGGAATGATGATGATCGGATGAATGATAGTCGAGTTATAAACATAACAAATTTTTTGAACATTTGGCTAAATAGTCATTATTGCAGATTAAGCAATTTATTTGGCCGCGCTTCACACACTTGCTTGTCTCGTTGGTTTCTGACTTGATCAGAAATATACAAATTCGGTCTTGACCGAACTTTTACTAGTTGTGCGGAGGTAGTGTGTGCACCTGTTGTGCAGGAAGCGTGAGTTAGCCTCGGAACATTTCGACACTAATAAAAAAGTTTTCTAAATCATCATATTATAATGTCAAATAAGTCGTTGAAATATGTTTGTTCAAGCCAAGGTTGGACAATCTACAGTGAATCAAAAAAGTTTAGGCACGCCTTCATTTTCAAACTGTGTTCTTAAACATAAATGTTTATATTTAATGCAAAGAAACTATAAAAATGCAAAATTCATTGTTCAATATTTAACTTCATGTTTAGTTTTCCTTATAGTTTGGAACGATTTTTAAATCATAAAGGTTTGTGCACACTAGACTAAACGCAAACACATATTGTATTTAATGGCATATATCGTATTTTGGAGCTCTTATTACTTGATTAAGCCTCGCTTAATCTTAATAACAGCTTCTAAGCGTCTACGCTACTAAGGTGGAAGTCTCTTCTGGGGTTATGTTTGCCCAATCTGTCAGTAGAGCTTGATTTAGAGAAGCGTTTGATGTTGTGATGTCCATTAGGAGACAAATACATATGTTCAATGGGATCATGTCTGGTGACATATTACTTAATTGCTTTCAATAATTGATTAGCAATTCCTGACCCAGATATGACAGATATGAGAAAGAACCACTGCCAAATTTTTCAAAAGCGGGTACCAAGTTTTAACTTTAAAGGTATTATGTATCGTTCATTTTTACGTCATTTTTACGTCTGCATGGCCAGCTTGTCGTTTTTTACGTTTGACGAGCAGCAGCGCTTGCTTCTCCTACCAATTTATCTCCAGCAGTTGGATACATACGACCTCTAATACGCTTTAGCGTAAATGACCATCAGGAACGAATTTCTGGGTACATGTGCTTCTCAATGGGTTAGAATTAATTTTCTGCGTTTAAATTGTTGCATTATTCGATAAATTTCCGCGATTCAACTCCAGAATTGCACAAAATATCCTTTCTTTTTTTTAATATCTTTCATATGTGACTAAAAGTCTTTGGCCTAACTCCTCTCTAAAGCAATCAAAAATTACATCTCCACTCGTAACATTTTTATACCCTTGGTATATTAAAATTGTCCAGATGTTTGTAACGCACAGAAGGAAGCATCTCCGACCACATAAAGTATGTATATTCTTGATCAGCATGACGAGCTGAGTTGATATAGCCAAGTCCGTCTGTCCGTTCGCCTGTCCGTCTGTTTCTATGCTATCTCCTCCGTCAGTTTTAAAGCTATCTTAACCAAACTTTGCACAAAGTCTTTTGTTACAAATACGCTGCACATTTGTCGGAACCGGCCGGATCGGATGACTATAGCATATAGCTGCCATAGGAACGATCGGTTGAAAAACTAGTTTTAGTGAAAAAAAAAACTTTTTTGTTTTCAATGCTATCGCTCCCAACGCTCGTATTTATAAGTTTTTAATGATTTCACATAATTTCACCCAGCCTCGTCAAAATCGGACAACTATATAGTATAGCTGCCATACAAAAGTTAGGTCTGAAAAAAAGTCTTAGTGAGAAAAACTTTTTTGTTTTCAATGCTATCGCTCCCAACGCTCGTATTTATAAGTTTTCAATGATTTTACATAATTTTAACAAGATTTGTCGAAATCGGACCACTTTAAAGTATAGCTGCCATACAAACTGTCAGGCATATATCAAGCTCCAAGGGTATATAAACTTCGGTCGAGCCGAAGTTAGCTTGCCTCTATTTTTTCATTTTCCATGCAATTACGCATTGGAGAAAATGAGGTTAAGCCCTAAAAAGGGAAATTTTGCAAAGAATTACGGTTGAAAAAAGGTGAAATCTAAACAAAATTTGGTAGGGCTTTGCAAAGTTAAATTTTCTTTCAAAATTTTTTTTTTGTGAGATGAATTACCTACATCTCTGCTATAGGGACGCCCCGAATAATAATATATACTTAAATATAGTACATACCAGAGCTGAATTGTATTCATTACTTCCCGTATTTAATTACTTTACATTACTAAAAACACTTTTTTTTAGGTCATAAAAAACACTTCCTGATTACCATTGTAACACGGAATTACGATTATTCAGTGAATATTCCAAAATTTAATTACTTTTACAATTACTTAGATAATTGTAACTGTAAAGGGTGATTATTAAGTAATTGGCTTGAAATGTTGCATTATTTTGTATTTGTAGGTGAAAATTATGATTTTTTACAAATCAAGTTTCGTAATCACCGAATGTGATTGTTTGCTGATCAAGGTAACAAAACCCAAGCTAATAATAACAATCATTTAATTGAATTATCGATTATTAGATGTTCAATATTTGGAAGAATACCGCCATTGATGACGCCAATAGCAACAATTTTAGGCTTTTTCAGAAATGAATCAATACTTCATCTAATCTAGTAGCCGGGCATATTTGAACCCCCCTTAACATACATATAAACTCAAACAGCTTTAATTTTAAGTGCTAACGTAAAGTGTTTGTTACAAATGACAGAGAAACCAATGAATTCAAGATTGTGCTAAATAAATTCACTTAACTTATTATGGCAGGACATTAATGAGGCATTCAGCAGGGGTGTCCAGGAAATATCTAGAGATTTTCAACCTAATAATCGATGACGTTATATTAAGGTTTCTCAAGGACAGAGAGGAGGAAAGGAAATACTTTGAAAGTAATAACTTCGGCTAGCATTCGGCTCTTATGCATGTGTATTACGGAATTTGTTCGGCCATGAGGGGCTATGGCTTGGGAACACTGTTTTATATGTGAAATGAGATCAAAAGTCAACCTCTTATTGTGTGTGAAAAACTCAAGACTTATTCAAGCCTGTTCCCGTTTTCAATTTCGATCAAATCATGCGAAATCGGAATTGATTAATGTACTCTGTTCTAAAAACCGAATGAGACCTTCTGCTTTAAACTTCAAAACCCCATTTACCTTCATTCGAACATCTTGATCACAAAAAGATTCGGTCGAATTCTTGCATTGTTTCTTAGAAATCACAGCTCTTACCAATTCCGGTCAATCGAATTCGGAAACGGGAACAGGGCTGATTATGTGATAATTCTTCTAAATTCAAGGTGAGAAACCTCAAATAGACATTTACCTCAATGGTCATGGGAAACTGTCTCGTGATATAAGCTAAAAGCTGGGCCAATAAATAAGTTATTTCGACCACAGTCGGGCTCACTCAATGCTTTCTACATTCACAGGTCTCCATACACAATATATCGGAGTCCAACTTTGCGCGGAACAACACATCACCATCGCCGCATCACGTGGAAATAACTAGCGTATTTGGCAACCGTGTACACCCCACAAATGCCTATGAGCAGCAGCAGCAGCAGGCTGGCATCAACTCTTGTGCCAGTTACTGCGACAATGTGGCCACCGACTATGGCAGTGGTAAGTACTCCCTTGCCCAGCATCATCTTTGATGGCCAATTCTCAACCCTTTGCTATTCCAGATACCCACCTCTTTGTTCCGAGCAACATGCTCCCTCGCCTACCGCAGCCGCCGCCAGCACCGGATCCCTTTGGATACGACTTTGAGTCGACCGGTTCTAAACCCGCCAGCGTGGCCAGCGATCTGAACGAATTTCTACGCCGCAGTCCGCACAGCCAGCGCACCTCGCCATACAGTCCCGACGAAACTGCCCTGGAGACTTTTGTGCAGAACATGAGCGCTCTGCAGATAGAGATAGCCACGGCCGCGAGCGATGCCGAGCAGTGCTCGCGTCTGAATGGAACTGGAGGCGCCAATGATGCAGCCGTGACTGATGCGCCAGCGGGCGGAGCAGCAGGTGC
Organism: Lordiphosa clarofinis; assembly: GCA_018904275.1. Lineage (NCBI taxonomy): Eukaryota > Metazoa > Arthropoda > Insecta > Diptera > Drosophilidae > Lordiphosa > Lordiphosa clarofinis. Next base: position 79,557 of record JAEIGQ010000200.1, read on the forward strand.
TGCTTGGTGGTAAGGGGACGAATTGAGCGATAGAGCGCTTCCCATGACAAGAGTTGCTGCATTGCCAACAAAAACACACATCCTTCACATACATCCGCGCGCCAATCACGCCCACATAACGCAGACATTTCATTGATAAGGAAAAAACAAAAACAAATACAAGAAATCATTAAAATGACTTAGAAGTCAATTCGATGTTTCAACAAAAAACGAAGAAAAAATAAATGAAAATTCACTTAAATGGAACTTCAATGGTTTTATTTTCAATTTGCTGCTAATAATTGTAAAAAGGTTTCCACGCATTTGACATTTAAAAAAAAAGCTTAGAATTCAAAGACGAGAGAACCGGAAGCATAGCTAACACTGGAATCCTCCATATCCTGGCACTGGCTGCTCTGCGCGTACTTGAGGAATTTAAAGCTCATTTTGTTATAACCCTGATCCTGCAGCGCCTTAACGGCACCCAACATCACACCAATGGGATGGCGTCCGCATATCGTATTATTATATTTCCGCAAGTACTCCGTAAAGGCGGACGGAGCGAGTGTCTCGATTATGTCCATGCCCTGCTTATCCAACTTCTCGATGGACTTGTGTATAGGACCGCAGGAGTGATCATAGTATGTGTAGCTAAAGCGTTGGCCCCAGTGACAAAAGTCGGAAGATATCACAAACAGATTTGTCGGATCCATTAAATAAGACGACAGCAGGCTGCCGTATTGAGCCTCCTGCTCGGGATTGAGCGAGCCCACGAGTATGGGCAAAATGGTGAACTGATCTTTGTAGCTGTAAAAAAATAAAAAGTGTACACAATTAGTAAATACGGAGAAGGAAATTAGTTAAAAGATATTCGAAGCTTCAAAGGAAATAGGAAGCATAAATAAGATTTAGCTCCGATCTGTTTACAATCTATTTTTATCATTGGCATTTGGTACCTACTTAGGGGAACTCTTTTAGGGAGATAGAATAGCAAATGCTTTAAAAAATCAAAGCCAAATAAGTGTCCGAGATTTTTTGTGAAGACACTCCATATCCGAATTTTGAGTGAGTAATCCAAAAACTGACCCGACGGAAGGCATTCATCGAGTGTACTAGACGTGCGTGCGATTCGAGGAGCCAACATAGACTCGGCTCAGTGTGGCACATGCCTCTCGCTCTGGCACACGTCGAAAGCTAAACGTCGAGAAATTGCAATCACAAGGGACCTCTGAAGCCTACACAGCTAAACTCGCCCAACTGCTCAGAGAAACCTCCCCATTCCCTTCCGATATATGCGAACAGTGGCAGCGTATATCGACCTCTATGAGTACGGCTGCCAAGGAGGTACTCGGCTATTCCGAGCCCCCTCGAAAGCGGACTTGGTACGACGAGGAGTGCCGACGCGCTACTGCAGAGAAAAACGCTGCCCACAGGAGAACTCTGCAACGCGGGCTGTTACGGAGAAAAGGAAAGAGGAGAAACGCCTTTTTAGAAGAAAAAAGTGTGAGCAGGAAAGACGCATGCGCGAGGAAGTCGTTAGGTTATTCGGCATGTGTGAGACTCGAAAATTTTACCAAAAAATTAAGCAATTAACGGAAGGTTTTAAGCCCAGAGTCGCACAATGCAAAGACGAACACGGGAATCTGGTCACAGATCCGCAAGTGGCGCTTAACAAATGGAGAAGTTACTTCTCCAACCTACTGGGAGGCGATGACGAACATGATGCCGCTCCTAGAGAAGTAACGATGCCACCAATCGACAACACAGAGAAAGACCCGCCGACCCAACAGGAAGTCTGTTTAGCCATACGAAGGCTAAAGAACAACAAATCACCAGGCGCTGATGAGCTGCCCGCTGAATTGTTCAAGGCTGGAGGCGAAGAATTGGTAAGGTGCATGCACCAACTTCTGTGCCGTATATGGGTTGACGAAAGCATGCCCGACGATTGGAATCTAAGTGTTCTATGCCCGATCTTTAAAAAAGGAGACCCTGCAGTTTGCGCCAACTACCGCGGGATCAGTCTCCTCCCCATCGCATATAAGGTTCTGTCCCGCATTATTTGTGAACGTCTAAAGCCGCTTGTTGATACACTGATTGGCTTTAGACCTGGTAAGTCCACCACAGACCAGATATTCACATTGCGCCAAATTCTGGAGAAGACCTATGAAAGAGGCATCTAAACACACCATCTTTTTATCGATTACAATGCCGCTTTCGACACGCCGATAAGGTCAAGGTTCTCGAAGCCCTGTCTACTTTAGGTATTCCAGCAAAGTACGTTCGACTTTGCATGATGACGTTGAGAAGCACTCAAAGCTCCGTCAAAATAGGAACGAACCTCTCCGAGCCTTTTGATACCAAAAGAGGTTTTAGGCAGGGTGACACCTTATCGTGTGACTTCTTTAATCTGCTGATGGAGTATATACTGCGCCAGTGCCCAAATGCCAACAGATCGGGCTCCATCTTTAATAAAGATGTAATGCTACTCGCATATGCCGATGATATTGACATTATCGGCAAAACCGAACGGGCAGTACGCAAGGCCTTTTCAGAGATTGAGAAGCAGTCTGAACTAATGGGTTTAGCAGTAAACGAGGACAAGACGAAGTACCTAGTGTTTTCGAAACAGAAGTCTACGCGCCTAGGGCAATCTGTTGCAATGGGAGAGTACAACTTTGAAGTTGTAGAGGACTTTGTCTACCTCGGAACGATGATAACCGGCGACAACAACATCAGCCTGGAAATCCGAAGAAGAATCACGCTCGCAAACCGATGCTATTACGGACTAAGTAGTAGACATTTCCAAGCTTGGCGTGAAAAACTGGTGCCAGCTCGCACAGAGCAGAAGCGACTGGCGGACATTAGTTGCAGCGGCCGAGACCGTCAAACGGTTGTGATGCAAGCGTCGGGCCAATAAAGAAGAAGAAGAAGAAGATAACACTATGTCACAAAAATTGAAAAGTTTTTGTATCCCGCACTTTTAGCAATTGATTCCAATGTAAAATTGCACGCTGAATTCAAATCTGCTCAAAAGTAGAACGGTTCTTGAGATATCGCGAAATTTTCAATTTTAGTGTTTTGAAAAAAGGTAGGTATTCTAAAATGACATTTTCTCTGATTTTAGTCCACCGATATGTATAAACTGAAACAAAAATTAAAGCTAATAAAATTATTTCTTAAAAAATCGACAGTTTTGTAAATCCAACCATAAATGACGAAGTTATGGCACTTCAAAGTTAGATTTTTGAAAAATGTTTGATAATTTTTAATTTTTTGCTGCCTTTCATTAAGTTTTTTTCAATCTTACCATAAAAATTGCTCAGGTCTCAGATATTGACAGGATTGGGTAATCTTTAACGAACATTTTTTGCCCTTGGTCATCGAAATCGGATGAAAAATAAACGCTATATTCACAATTAAGTAAACATACCTCTGTTTGAGAGTATTTTTTGCTAGTTTTTTCAGTATAAAAATTACATCTTAGCAAGCCAAATAAGAATAAACGTTGAGCATTAGGAGTTCGTCAATATCTGAGACCTGAGCAATTTTTATAGTAAGATTGAAAAAAACTTAATGAAAGGCAGCAAAAAATTAAAAATTATCAAAAATTTTTCAAAAATCCAACTTTGAAGTGCCATAACTTCTTCATTTATGGTTGGATTTACAACAACTGTCGATTTTTTTTACCCTTGGAGAGGGTATATTAAAATTGTCCGGATGTTTGTAACGCACAGAAGGAAGCATCTCCGACCACATAAAGTATATATATTCTTGATCAGTATGACGAGCTGAGTTGATTAAGCCATGTCCGTCTGTCCGTCCGTCTGTTTCTATGCTATCTCCTTCGTCAGTTTTAAAGCTATCTTAACCAAACTTTGCAAGAAGTCTTTTGGTACAAATACGCTGCACATTTGTCGGAACCGGCCGGATCGGATGACTATAGCATATAGCTGCCATAGGAACGATCGGTTGAAAAACTAGTTTCAGTGAGAAAAACTTTTTTGTATTCAATGCTATCGCTCCCAACGCTCGTATTTATAAGTTTTTAATGATTTCACACAGGGAATCAAACCGAAACGATTTTCGGTTCTGGTTCCGGTTCCGGTACGTACCGAAACTAACGTTTCGGTAAACGGTTCTGTTTTGGTTCTGCTACTGTTTCGGTATTCGGTTCCGGTACCCTTTTATTTCGGTATCGTACCGGTACGTACCGGTATGGACCGGTAAAACTAACAGAAATTTTAAAACTTAAGTTTAATCAAAGTGGGTAAGCAACAGTACACATGTATACATAAATTATCAATTTACTTTAAACTTCTTTAAAATTAGTTGCAAAGAAGGTAAATTAATGATTATTTCTTAGAAGCATGATAGCGGTCAAAGTATTTCCGTCCATCTGATTTCTAGCGGAGTTATAATAAACCGGAAAATAAATGTTCTACGCAGCAAGAATAACTTTTGATAGTTAATACAGTTCCGGAAACATTGTCGAATTTTCTGACCACCATTTAAGTACATTATCTTTATTTTGTAAACGTTTTAAGCTCAGGAAAACCTTGATCAGGTATCATACGTTAAACTGTCTTGTGAAAATACTAAACTATTTGTATTGTCCTGATTCTTTTCTTAGAAATTCATATATAAACCGACTTCATCTCCACTTTCAGACAAATTAGTTGGGTCAGAGCTGCTTTCCTCATTTAGTTTCAATTAAACAGAAGTGGATTAAATTCTTAAAAATATACATATCAGTCGAACACATGTACTTTTTTCTGTTCAGAGGTTAGCCTAACATTATAACAAGGGTCTAAGAAAATACCACATAGGAATGCATTATTTTCAAAGGGACTGGTATCGCGATTTTGTATTTCACTGACCAAAAGTTTTGCCAAGCTAGAATCTTTTTTATTTGAAAATAAGAATTCAGCCAAATTGAGTAAAAATCCGCCAAATCTAACTGCTCGTTTCGCTGTCTAGTGGTTGCACTCAGAACCGAAACCGTACCGGTACAACGTTTAGGTTCTTTTCGGTTCTAAAAATATCGGTTCTCTGATACCGGTATACAAAAAATTAAGAATATCGGTTCCGGTACCGGTTCTGAGTTTCAATCGGTTCTTTTCGGTATACGGTTCCGGTTTGATTCCCTGATTTCACATAATTTCATTAAGCCTTGTCAAAATCGGACAACTATATAGTATAGCTGCCATACAAAAGTTAGGTCTGAAAAAAAGTCTTAGTAAGAAAAACTTTTTTGTTTTCAATGCTATCGCTCCCAACGCTCGTATTTATAAGTTTTCAATGATTTCACATAATTTCGATAAGCTTTGTCGAAATCGGACCACTATATAGTATAGCTGCCATACAAACTGTCAGGCATATATCAAGCTCCAAGGGTATATAAACTTCGGTCGAGCCGAAGTTAGCTTCCCTCTATTTTTAAGAAATAATTTTATTATCTTTAATTTTTGTTTCAGTTTATACATATCGGTGGACTAAAATCAGAGAAAATGGCATTTTAGTAGACCTACCTTTTTTCAAAACACTAAAATTGAAAATTTCGCGATATCTCAAGAACCGTTCTACTTTTGACATATCTAAGAGCCGATTTGAATTCAACATGCAATTTTACATAAGGATCAACTATTTAGAAGCCGGGATCAAAAAATTGTTGCATAGTGTAATCGGTTAAATTAAATTCAGAAAATTTAGTTGTTCTTCTACTCCTGTTCAAAGTTAATCAAAAATTTAAAACATAATCAAACAATTTTTGAGAACGGATCAACAGCAAAGTTATGGGGTTTCAAAGTCAAAATTTCGAAAATCGACTTTTTTTCTCACTCAATTCGTTTTAGAACCGATCAGAAATATCCTAGCTCACACCATAATGGTAGGTATTACGAGTAATTTAAAAAAAAAAATTTGAAAATCGGTTAACAGTTACTCTCTAAATTTTTGCAACCATTTTGGAAAAAGTAGTTCCGAGATAATAGCAATTATAGTTTCGACAACTGTTTTCGATGATATATAAATTATTTTTGGTAGATTTCAATCATTGACTTGGTGCATTTGGGTGTTAGCTTTCGCCGAAAAAAACTATCAAATAGTTCTCAAGAAATTTATTTCAAAGTGCGCCAAGACATGGTTAAAAAATATCTAAAAAGTGCAAAAAAAAGCTGAAGGTATACAGTACCATTAAATGATTTTAAAAGTAAACAATTCAAATTCCCAAACTACCTTATGTATATAGAAATTTTTCTCGGAATAGTAATCGAATTGTAACAAAATATTCTTTGAAATATTGGTTTGAGAAGGACAACCCTATTTTTTTCCATTTTGTTTTGGGGGGTCCCAGGAAAAAACCAAGAAGGTGAAAGTGCTGTACGCGACCTGCTCAAGTACGCTAGTTTTCGCTAAGGCCCATCGCACACAGCACACGTTTCGTCATCGTAGCGATTTCAAGTACCAAAAAACCTCCAAATTCATGTCCCTTTGTTGATGTTGCACAATTGTGTTTAAAGGTAAAACAACATGCATGCAGCATGACGATAGGCGACTGCCAGTGCTTAAAAATAGTCGTCGTGCTGCAAGCATGTTATTCTCAGTTCAAACTTAATTGTGCGATAATAAATCGTACGCTGTTTGTAAGTAAAAAGAGCCGTGTACGATGGGCTGAAGTCATTCCCTAGTTTATTACAATTTTATAAAATTTTTAGCAATGTGTAATTAATGAAATGTTTATTTTTTTTGAATATAATAATATATAGGCTAATCCGACCATTTTTACCCAAGGGCTGAAATTTAAAGTTGTCCAAATAGGATACATACTCATGCTTCAAAAATATGTAAGCAATATTGTTCCACGGTGGTTTGTTTGTTCTTGGCAGAGGCGTACATACACCTACCTCTTGCTTGTATTAATACTAAAAAAAAAAGGTTTTTTATTGGTAAAAAAAAATGGGAAAACAGTCGTTTCAGTATTTCGCGCTTAGCCAGACTTAAAATTTGTTTAATTTTATTTAATTTAAGGTACTCATTATGTTTGTAAGATATCTAATATGTAATAAAAATTTAAACTATAAATCGGTTTACTGTGTGTAACGTCCGTCAGTTACCTTAAAAGTTCATAGTTTAGATCCTGGTTTTTATTGAAGAATATCGAAAACATCGATAATATCGATGTTTTTGACACCAAAATATTTATATCGAAATGATACTTTTTCCATATCGCCAAAAATATCGATATAGATATTTTTGAAATATTCGACAACCCTATTTATTACACATTTTTATACCCTTGGAGAGGGTATATTAAAATTGTTCAGAGGTTTGTAACGCATAGAAGGAAGCATCTCCGACCACATAAAGTATATATATTCTTGATCAGCATGACGAGCTGAGTTGATATAGCCATGTCCGTCTGTCCGTCTATTTCTATGCTATCTCCTCCGTCAGTTTTAAAGCTATCTTAACCAAAGTTTGCACAAAGTCTTTTGGTATAAATACGCTTGTTTGTCGGAACCGGCCGGATCGGATGACTATAGCATATAGCTGTCATAGGAACGATCGGTCGAAAAACTAGTTTTAGTGAGAAAAACTTTTTTATACCCTTGCAAAGGGTATTATATTTTTGCCCAGAAGTTTGCAACGCATAGAAATATTCATTTCCGACCCTATAAACTATATATATTCTTGATCATGGCGACGAGCTGAGTCGATTGAGCTTTGTCCGTCCGTCTGTCTGTCTGTCTGTTTCTACGCAAACTAGTCTCTCAGTTTTGAAGCTATCGAGCTGAAATTTTGCACAGAGTCTTCTTTTCTCTGCACGCTGCTTATATGTCGAAACCGACCGGATCGGATAACTACTTCTTGTAGCTGCCATACAAATGATCGGTCGAAAAATGGGTTTTAATGAGAAAAACTGTTTTTTTCTTAATATTACCGCTCTCAATCACGGTCATGGGTAATATTAAATGTTTTTAGGCTGATCTGCGAAGTTTGGGCGAAGTCGCTAACCGTTGAGACATGCGATTTCAAGTGTATAAAAACTTCGGCACGGACGAACTTAGCCTTGCCTTTCTCGTTTAACAAAATTAATGGCATAATGTGTAACGTCCGCAACGGACGATATATTTTGAGGTGGAAATAGTTGTTCATAATGGATTTTTGCCTGCTAAATCGGAATCTGGGCTTTAAACTGCTCTAGGTTTTCGAGAATCAGAAAAACATAACCTTACTAACACTAACAACTACACACAAAACTAACAAAAATTGTGTTTAAATAATATTTATATTAATAACTGAAAAGTATATAGGGCACCCTTGCAAAATCGGAATTTCAAACATAGAAAAATGAATTCACAAATAAATTCGAATTTTATCATTACAAACCGAGTTTCAAGCCAATCGTATGAAAAATAATATTTTTGCATGCAGAATTTTCCGGCCATTTTCCTCGTGGTCGGATATTCAAAAACCGGAAAAACACGTGTCAAAATATTACGCTTACTGAGTTTAAAAACCAAGATTTAAGTCAAACGGATGAAAAATAAAACTTCTTTACACAGTTTAGCTTAATGGAAAAAGTGTAACGTCCGCAACAGGAAAAATATTAAGATATTTTAATAACGGGACGACTTATCATTCTTTTGAAAGATGGGTTGAAATTGTCATTTATTCCTCTTAATTTTCAATTTCGGTCAAATGACCACTACAACTGACTTGGCAATAGTCCATTCAATTTACCCCATTTTTGAGAACATTTTCAATTGTTTTGGCACGCAATTTTAAGTGATTGGTTCTTCAAGGAAATTAAAGCGGAAGAATTGGACGATATTTGGTTTCAACAAGACGGCGCTACGTGCCACACAGCGCACTCCACTATCGATCTTCAGTGCCCTATCTTCGAAAATCGTATAATCAGCAAATATGGAAATGTGAATTGGACACTGTTAGACTATTATCTTTGGGGAGCGGTCAATGACAAATGTTAGGCAAACAATCCTGAAACAATTGAGGAGCTGAAGAACGATATTTGACATACGTTCCGAAACAATTGAAAATTATCTCAAAAATTGGGTGGATCGAGTGTGTTACTGCCAAGTTAGCCGTGGTGGTCGTTTGACCGTAATTGTTTTTAATATAAATAAATGACATGAATCAACCTTCTCAGCAAATGTTCAACCTTTGAAATATATCGAGCCGTTCTTTTTTTATGGCAAAATTAAATTGCAATTGTTAAATGAACCACCCTGTATTTTTGAAAACTTAAGTATGGGCTGCAAATTACACTTAACAATACGCCTAGTAGAAATGGGTCTCTTTGGCTGTAAACTAGTCTAATTGGCTTGAATCGTTTCAGGGGTTGAAAGAGTTCTTTCACTATCAAATCACTGCAAGGTTTTTGTTTCGTTTCAGTGGTTCGTGATAATATTTGAAAAATTGTAAACCTTAACTATTCAGTCTTCAAAAACAAAAAAACATTCACGAAATGCTAAATTAAGGGGGATTGAACTCCGAACATATTTACACCGCCAAATTTTAAAAGGTTCGATTCAAGGGGCCGCAAAACTCGCATAAACCCATTAACCCGATGGGCAGACTTTCTCAATGTTTTATACTTTTAATTCGACTCAACTTACTCCTCCATGACCTTGGCTATGTAAGGCAAGTGCATTTCAATTGAATGCTCATCCTCATCGGTTTTCATATCCATCCAGGAAAATAGACCAGTTTTTTCCAGCTCAGCGTTGACTGCAAAGAGTTAATATTTAGTAATTGGCAAAAACAGTACATTAGGGCCCTACCCCGCACCTTGAGTATCAATTTTGAGATCATATAGAGGAGTTTTATATTTTTTCGCCACGGACAATGCACAGCCACGCAGACGCACATGATGCGAGGGACCCAATATGAAGATGCGTTTTCTGCAAAAGCAAAGGACTTTGATTGCAGGCAAGTCTCTCATTAAGGAAGACCACTTACACGACAACTGGACTCACTTGGCGATAGGCAAAGGCGCCGCAGGCCCCACAATAAGTATAACCAGCATGTCTGCAAGATAACAAGGATTTACTTAAACTATTTAATATAATTATCAATTAAACTTGTGCTTACGGTGCAATAATGGCACGAGCCGGACCATGGGACAACTCGGCAGCGGACAGCCAACGATCCAATTGCCGGGACAGTTCCGAGCCTGCAAAAATAAATGACAATAAAATTACAGACAACAGGAGTAGGCCAGTTGTTGCCTGGCAACAACATTTACAATATTAACAAAATTGCCCTCAGTTGCAAACAAATCTACTGCGTCGAACCATACATTCTATTTAATAAATTTTAGTTTTCATCTTTAAAATGGAAAAGGAGAAGCAGAGCAATGAATTACTGAATCGTATAAGAAGTGAGCTAACGGCCATATTGGCCGAGGAGTAAGTTCGATAAGTCCGTTCCAAACCAATTTATGTTAATACGTTAAATTCCACCTAGGGTAAGCGGCGATCCCCAGAGAAAGATTTCCTATGAAAAGCTAATCAAACCGAATCCGTTGCCACTTATTCAAGTCGGGAGCGAAGAGAAACGTAAACCAGGCAAGAAGGATTTAAAAAAGACGGCTACTTTCATTAAAGCTCCAGCTTATCGACAAGCCATTAGTGGCAAATCTATTAATATGAAGCCCTCGCTGGAACCCCATGGCAAGCAGTCTTCCGCATCCAGTCCCACGCCCACATCATCGGCCACATCTGTCAAATCCAGCTGGGAGTTACCCGCGGATCGCACTCTAAGATCCGAATTCATGGAATCGCAAGCGGCCAAATGCATTGACGAAGATCTCCAAAAAATGCAGTTGGAGCTGAAGCAAAGTTACGAACTATTTCAAGGCATTGGCGAGAAGTTTGATACAATCAACTTTGGTGGGCTCAAGAATCGCATCCGCGACTTGCATTTAAGTACGTCCAGCGATGACATAGGAAAACTCACAACCAAGGAGCTGCACCAGATGTTCGAAACGCGCTACTTGCAAAATCGTCTGGACAAGCTCACTACGGATGCGGGCCAAGGTTTTCGGCGACATCCGGGCGAGTTCGGTGACATTCCGGAGTTGAGCACTTTCTTTCAGGCATGCACACAGCTGGAGCACGGCCTGGACGCACTAAGGCAGCAACGCAGACGCAGCAGCGAGCTGGAGAAACGTCTCTGCTGGGCCACTGAAATTGCCTACGATCGCATGGACGAGATACGAAATGCTGTGGGCTCAAAACCAGAGTCCGATTTTTGAGTTTCCTATTTTTGTTCCAATTAAGTGGATAAAGCCAAAAGATGGCATCATCATGCAAAACATGGTTTGAAGATTTAATTGGGGGTTCAAACATTCAAGCATACATACATACATCTATGTATATATGCACATTTGTTTACTCTCACAAATGGACAGCTGTCACTCACCTGAATCCGTGTACCAGCTGCCTGCATGAGTTGCTCGTCTGGCAGACATTGTTTGTTGGAATATTTATAGACCTTTTCAATTTGTTGCACTTGTCCAATTTTTCAATTTTATCTGGTTTTGTCACCCGCACTTGTCTTTGTGTTGTGCTCTGCCGCTGCCTCTGCCGACTATGCAATGCAGGGATGGGGACATCGCATATGTATCGATATTTTAATTTACCGTAGGGTATTTCGATTACTTATATATCAAATATCGAGTACCCATCGCTATCGAGTAACTACCGGCAGTGTCATCATCGTTGTTCTATCCACGTTAGGTGGGTGGATGTTTGTGTTTTTTGGATTGCCAAAATATTGCTTAATATTGTGTAAATATACATATAATTACATAAACTAAAATCCCCCAGTTACTGCTACTCGATCTTGGGTTTTCCAAGCCGCGAGACACTGTTTGCCCCGCCAGTGAGTGTCGGTTGCGTTAACTCGTGAATGGCAACTTCTCTCGTCAGAGAAGATAATAATTTCAGTGTGTGTGCAAGTGGGAAGAAAGAAAAGCAAATTTTGTTTAATTCTTAGTGCAATTGGAAATTAATCGGCAGTGATTAATCCTAATATTATTCCCAGGTGTGTTTTATTTCGGCCCTAGCCCAGCACGGCTACCGTAATTACCGATAAATCGCGGCAATGAGCATCATCGCGGCACTCTCACTTTACCTCTGAGTAGCTCGCGTCACTGCTGTACTAAAACCAAAAAAAAAAAATTATTTTCCGCCATTTTGAAAGCTGACAGTGGAATTTTGGACGCGTTGCTGGTAAAAAATGGCTTAAAACTATATAAAAAGTGAATAAAATTAATTAAAAATGTATCTAAAGGATGAATAAGTCAGTCGGCCAAGTGTTTCTAGTCAAATTGTGTGTTTGACACGTGAATTTTGGCCAATTATAAAATTGCAAAGACGCCGCCGTCGCTGCCGCCGCCAACCACAAAGAAGAAAAACGAAAAAGCGAGAAAAAAGAAATGAATATGAAAAGATTAGTGTGAAATGTGCGAAATGCGTTTTAGCAAATTTAATTTAATAATATAAACAGTTTTGTGTACGGAACTTATTTATTTAGTTGCTTGCAACTATGTGTGTATGTATGCATATGTGTGAGTGTGTGTGTATTTCAACGTTCTTCACCTCCCCCTCCCATACATTGCTAACAAGCGGGTCTCATCCTTACTTTGCTGCCGCCAAAGGCCATGGAGCCCCCGAACTGACACATTTCAGGCATTTCGTAGTAATCCCTTAAAGGGTGAAAGTGTACTCTTGGTGTGACTTCTCATTTTTCAATCGGTTTGTTTTTTATCTTTAAATTTGGCGGAGTAACTGTAACTGGACCGACGAGAGACTCTTTAAAGAGCTTTAAAGCCACAAGCTCTCCCATGCTCATGACGTGTGCGCATTAAAGTTTCATTTGTTCCTGTGCCTGGACTTCCCCTCCCCCACTCTTGTGGATGGTCAGCCACGATGAGTGGGATATATAAATAGCATTGCGCCTGCATATTGATTGAAAATCATACACAGAGCAGCATCTTCGCCATTGGAATTACATTCGTATATTGTTATACCCTTACAGAGGGAAGCACTTCCGACAGCTGGGTTGCCTGAAAACAGTGACCGAAAAAAATCACTTAAACTTACTGGATATTTTAATTAAACCCTTATCGTTAGGCTGCAAAATTTGTATATATATTTATATATATATATTATATTTCTATTTAGTGCCTATTTAATGACATATTTAACTTTTAACAATTATATTATTTTGGAAGTGTATCAAAGTATCGCCATGGACCTAAAACTGCCCGGACCACTGTTTTTTGTTGTTGTTTATATACATAATTCATTTGCAAACATACAGCAGTGTACACATACAAACAGATGCATGTTGAACCCTTGGGGAAAACGTATTTCCTTTAAAACCCTGGAGTATTTAATTTTATTGGTTCACTGCTTCAAAAATTGGGCTGAATTCTTAATAACTGCTTTATTTTTCCAAACAATTTGCTTCGAGTCTTGATGAATATAGAATATTATCGATCTTATCTATTTAATAGTTGTATTATACAGAACCCGGTCAGTTAGTCTAAATAAATCTTTTGGATTTGTCAAGCGATGATAAGGTTTCTTAAAAGCCATCCTCACAAGGTTTTGGTGTGTATCTGGGTAGTATAGTTTGTGGCCCTGTACGAGATAGATTGAATAACACGGACATTAAGCGATATTATTTATAAGCTTAAAATTTTTTAGTAAAAATATGGAAGATAGATTTAACGTCAAATTTTTTAGCTGTTTAGCAAGTTTTTAATCAATATTTAAGGAGATGCATCATTGTGCGTGAATTTCTAGAAAACATTTCAAGTTTTGAATAAAATGAAGTCAGGCCATCTAATTGCTGAGTAGCAAAAATATTGAAAATTACAAAATAAAAGAAGGCTTAATAAGTGTGTGAAATAAACCAAATCGAAATTCTTGACTCTTTTCGGTTCGGCATTACCCAAGGAAAAACTATTGTTCTAAATAACAGCAATCTGTTGGGTTGTGGTGTGGTTTCAGTGATTCCGCAACATCTGGTTTTGATCATCTTCTTCAGTTGTCGAAAAGTGTCATATATCTCTCATCTGTCCGTACAATTTTCTTAGAAATAACAAATTCATTTTAGTGTGCTTCTTGTATACTTTATAATATTCTTCGGCTGAAAAGATATAATCAAGGGGTGTATATTTGCTGCAGATACCGAAATCTAAATATTTGAAATTTATTTAAGGGTTTTAAAAACAAGTTCTCATACCTCTTTTTCAAACACTGCACCCAATGAGGATGATGATATGATATAATGGGAACCGAATGATGATAAATATCAAGAAAAAAAAAGTTCATAAAATGTGCCCAGCATAAGGGCTTTAAAATATCTATCCCAAGTCACATTATAGATAAAGAAGTGATTGCTACTTTTTGTTATTCTATTAATTTTATAGAATGAAACGTACATCTGTCAACGCCAATAATCGATACTAGTAAATGGTGTAATCTTGAAATTACCATAGTCAGAGAGATGATTTGTGTATGATTTAGTTTTACTGGTCAACGGTACAACCTTAAGATTTTCATATCATCAGCCATGTTCTCAATTCCACTTCCCCAAAAGTTATGTTATTTAGAGTAATTTTTCACTTTTCACATAAGACACATGTCAACTTTAATATACAAATACGCCTGTTAAAATATAACAAAAAAGAGAGTTTTATCAAGTTGGTTGCTGTCAATGTACATAAATATTTTATGCGCACACCCCCTTCTCTCCCTCTGTCTCTCATTCAAATTGACGCTTGTTTCTAGTTTTATTACAATTTTTTGCGCTTGTCGTGTTTTTGTCGTTGCTTTGCCCTTTCACTAGGCGGCGTGCCTGTACCCATCACACATACAGAGACAGATATACAGGCAAGCAGACAAGAAACTCGACACAGTCACTTGCCGGCTCCCCACTCCCACCCCCTGGGATCTCCTCCCCCCACTCATTCTTGCAACGGGAATGTTGGGGGTTTTGCAATAGCTGCCCCTTATCGGTTCGCAAAATCGTATTGAAAAATTCAAATAAATTCGTTGCTTTATTGCAATAAAATGCTAACAAATATTTCGCATTTATATTTAAAAAAAAAACCAGAACAAGTTGACTGTCCGTGTAACTACGACCACCACATTCCCCCCCATTGTCATGGACTCTTGCCCTTATTTTCTTGTCGGTATGTAACTGGTAACGTAATAAATATGTATAATTGAAATGCTCCTCTTGAAAAGTTTCCTATGGCCCATTGGTGTGTGCAATAATAAATTTGATTGTTCCATTGGTGTGTTTACCCGGGGGTAGAAGATATCTACTATCAATGCTACCCCAACAACCACCATTTCCCTTGTTTGTCTCGTTATCATTTTTTTATTCCATTGTTGTTGTTGTCGTTGTTTGTTTGTTGCTGAGTGCGCTCGTGAAAAAATGCACACCTGCCCAAAGAATTTCACACTTACAGGCAAAAGCAACGAAAGAACAACAACAACGAAAGCGGAGAAAACAAAGCGAAACGACTGCAGCACTAAAATAGAAACAAAACGTTTAAATTTAAATGGCTAAGAAATAAATTCAAAAGATATACATACAAAAAATAACAACAATGTGAATGCTCGGACCGCCGCCGCCTGCTTTGTATCGATCTGTGGGCCAATTCACTGACGCGATTTTCTGTCTAAATAAAAACAGACAGCAGCCGTACACACTTTCGGATTGTTGTGCCAAATGCTATTCGAAACAGCAACAACAACCAGCAGAAAAGCAAAATCAGCAATTTGTAAGCGTGCGAGGGCAAAATATGTATAAGTAGCTTCTGGTGACTTGCCATGATTGCAGTTTTTCCAATTTGCGTCATTTGCTGAGCAGCTAACTCAATCAATAAACATGGTGTCGTCTACATAGTCTAACAGCTGGACTGGACAGCGAACTTAAGATCTCAAGTGTTTAGATACGGTTCAGCATTTTCGGAAAGAAAATTTTGTACCTTTAATTATGAATTTTTATAAGAAAATAATGGCATAATACCTGATTTACAATTTAAGTTCGGATCTTTTGAGGTTTTAGAGTTTTTAATCAGTTCTTCACGGTCTTCTTATTATTCGTGATCAGATGTTTTACGTTCGACCTTAAAGAAACACGAAAATATTTTTTAAACTCTTCTACAATTTTCTACAACTACAGTTCAACATAATACAGATATATTAAAAAACCCCGGTCCACTTTTTTTAAATATTAATATTTAAAATATTCATAAATTTTCAAATCAAAATATGTAGTGTAGAGTTGTTCTAGAGTGTATGCTGCCTAAAATACATAATTTCTTAGTCATCTTAAAATGATGATGTATCGCGTAGCTAAGCCCACATGGTCACCATACTAAAAACCAGAAAGTGTTCTTATTCCTGTTTGGGAATAATTCTCTGGGGACTACAATTCGAAATATAACTACAAAACTTTAACTCAAATTTTATAATTTTAACAATTTAATCAATTACACTAGTTTACAGCATTTCCGATCCCGACCATCTGGCAGTCATTTCGTATGTAAATCCATTTGCTGAGTCCAAAAATCCAATCCGCAAATTTTTTTATGGGGCCGTTTTCGAGAAATCGCGGAAAAGCTAGTTTTTTGATTTGTAAAAAAACGAACCTTCAAAAAAATGGGTATATCTTCAGTATCGTGTCTTTCATTATAAAAAGGTAGTGCTCTCTTGGAAGGTAATTGAACGCCCTATCATTCATTCATACACCACTTTTTAATCCGGTGCTCGACTTTGGCGTAATAAAGGCTCTTATCTGCAACTTTGCACTAAATTGATAAATTTTAAAAAAATGCTAGATTTTAAGTGCGATTTTCACAACGAAAAAAACTGTGTAAAATCTATTTTATTGTTGGTCACTAAAGATTTATCTATTAAAAATACAACGCCACATAGTTTATTAAAATCCAATAATAAAGAAGTTATTGGCATTTTAGTAAAAAATGGAAGGTTTCAACTTCAACCAAATTGACTTAGTTTGACTGTTTTATGTTCGTCACAGGAGGCATTGTTAAAATTTAAACAATTCTATTTAAGGGCTACTATGACCTAACAAATTAATTTTGTACCTGGTTAAGTTTTTAAGTGATTGACTTAGGTTGAAAAATGAGTGCAAGACGTCAAATTGAATGCAAGAATGATCTTGGGATGCTTGCGGGCATTACTTATTTTCGACTCCGCTAACAATTTAATGAAAGAACCGGTACCAAAGATATACGCATTTTTCTAAAGGTACTTTTTTTTACAAATAAAAAACTTGCTTTTCCGCGATTTCTCGAAAACGTCCCCATAAAAAAATTTGCGGATTGGATTTTTGGACTCAGCGGAAGGAATTACTACCAAATGTTCGGGATCGCGAAATTTTTATTATTTTGTAAACTAGTGTTTTTATTTACTCGGGTTATAGCATGCATGAAACCAAGCTATATTAAATTGATAAACTTAATATAATGTTAAATATTTCCCTCAAAAAACGAGCAACTTCATATATTAGGCCAATTTCCAAGACAAAATTTGTGTCAAGTTTCTATGTCTACCCCGATATAAGTGTTCTCTGTCAACTTCTCTGTGTGTTGCATTTTTTTAAACTGCTTGTAAAGCTTAACGATTTTGAACCATGGAATCAAAACATAATCGTATACCGAAAAGAACCGATATTTTAAATTTTTGTACCGGTATATGAGTTCCGATATTTTTGAACCTAAAAGACTGAAAAGAACCTAAGCACTGGTAGTTTTGGGGAGTCTGGCCTTTAAAAATCTTTCCCATTGTTAAAGGAAAAAACACGAGATCAATGTCTTTGAAAATATTTCATGCTATATTCTTAGACCCTCATTATAACGTTTGCTAACCTCGGAACAGAAAAGTACCTTTTTATGCATTTCTGTTCAAGTTAAACATAATGAGTTCAGCATATTCAAAAAACTGTTAAATGGTATCAATCATGATCAATTTTCCTGAGCTTAAAATGTTTTTAAAATTGTAGTCTTTGAAATTATACCGAATGATGCTCAGCTTTATACAGAATGGACGATCACGAAACAGAGATTAGAACGCAGAAGATGGACGCAGACAGTAGCCTTAAATAGAATGACAGAAATACGGAGAGAGACAGAGGGAAAAATCCTTATCGACGAACGCTGAAGTGACAATTCCGTATAGAGACATTCGAAATAGAAAATCGTGTGCCAATAGAAAACACAAATATCGAATATTTACTTAAATGGCAGAAAACTAGACACATTTTTTCACAATTGTGTGGCCTTTGAGAAGGGCAAGTAAGCGTAGAACTTTTATTTTCCGGGGAGTAATTATTATGTATTCGCTAAGACATCGTATGGACGAATAACCCATGATCACTCTTTCTTCATATTTAACCTGTTCATACAGGTACGTACCGTTATACTGAAATATAAATCCAGGTACCAATACGAAACCGCATATCGAAATAATTTTAGAACCAAAACAGAACCTTTTAACGAAACATAAGTTTGAGTACGTACCAGAACCGTAACCGAAACACGATTCGGTTTGATTCAATGCAAACAAGTAAGAAAGTCAATCAAGCCATACCATGTATAATATACTCTGTACGTGCATTTTTTATAAATACATGATCCATTTAGGTTAATAGCCACTCAAAGTGTGTAAAGTGCTGCTCATCCCAGTTGCGGCCGGTGCTACCCATCACGATTCAAGTTAGGATCTTTTTATATTCGGTACAAAAGGTACGCAATAGAGCCCTGCACGATTAGAGTTTTAAGTCAGTTCATGTTTTATTTTAATGTGAGTCAACTATTCATCGATTCAAAAGGTTTTGACATTTGGAATATTTTGTACGATTCGTTTTGAACAGTTCAGTTCAAACAGCTCATGTTAACAAAACAACTAGAACAAACGAGCTGAACGCAATGATTACATAGCTTGTAGGGTTCAACGTCAGAAATTCCAGAGCTATAAATGTAAAATATTTCAGAGAAAAGTGTTTGCTCTTCCCAGTTGAAAAACATATCATTTGTACTACACAGAGTATATTAAACAGTTGAAAAATTGTGAAAAAACAAATATTAATGTCATCTAAGAACAGCAGCTTCAACAACAGTATTAACATTTATAAAACGAAAACAAAATTCTCAACGAGAAATTTTAATACAACATTTTTGTTGGATGATTTTGTAAAATATGTAAGTGAAAAGAAGGATTGTCATTTCAAACTTTTCTCTGTCAAATCCAACAGCAGGAATTTTCAAAAAATATTATCGTATTTACCACAAAATTTGCGAAGTGTGGACCAAGTACCAAGTTTATTTTGATTCGTTTTGTAATCGGTATTACTTTTATACGAGCTAATTCTTGTTTTTTTTTTTTTTTAATTTTCAAACAATCGAGCCCACATTTAGAATTTTTAGAAAGATCGGATAACAAAATAGTGAAGATATCCAAAAATCAACTTTTTTCATACAATTGTGGTCAGTTTGTGCTGACTGCTTTGTTAATATTAAACGAAAGGCTATTAAACATTTCTTTTCCTGGGTAACAAGTTTATCGAAGTAGGATGAGACCAGTTTGAATTACGCTCTTTTGGTATTACTGCGAATGCACGCTCAGTGCAAACTTATGCTCTTTGCGATCCTATGCGGTTATGAAATGACTCCTCCATACAGCATCTGACAACATCTGTATAGAGAGTACATATTGGATGAGCAATATGAAACAATAAATATAAGCATGCGCAATGCATCTCTTATCAAAATAAAAATTCCATTGTGACGTCACAGACTAAAAATTTTGTATATGTTGACACTTTTTAAAATGTGTGCTGCTGTAACCAAAATGTAATTAAATCAAACTATAACTAAAAAATTCAAATTCCCAAACTAAGACTAATCTGTCAAATGACGTATCAGACTCAAAAAGTTTTGCGCATGCGAAAAGAAGCAAGTGCTTGCACTGCCTTTTATTCACCTTACTCTGTGCTCGTAAGGATCAACGTCATCTGGGAAGGTTAAATAGATTTCCCACAAAACCCTTTTCAAGAAGGTCCCGGCAGATGGGCCTCTTCAAGTGTGGTGCCATGCGCATACTGATTCTTACGCTATTTATATGGAATTTTATTCTTACTGTAGACATGATTTTGAGCAGCGTAGCAATGTGACCTTTTTTTCAATGGTTCAGCGTCTTCCGGAAACCTTCAACTTACTCTGCACACAGAGAAAAAAAAAGATCCCCGTAGAATGGATATTCGAAATATCCACTTAAGATCCATTTTTTTTAAATATCCTTTTCACATTTTTCAGCTCCCTTGGATGAAGAAAAAAGATTAACGGAATATTTTTTGTGATATTCTTTTAAAGCGAAAATAAATCGACTTCGAAACTATCCAATGGATCCCAAAAAAGGATAGTTAACTATCCAGTACAAATGGATACCGAAAATATCCTGAGGATCATCAGAAACTATCCTTTTTTTTCTCAGTGTAGTTGCGTATACCCTATGAACAATTGAAGATTATTCCGCCCAACGGCAGATGAAAATAAAAACAGAAAATGTACATTATGTAAAGTAAAAAGAGGCATTTATTTGTAGAGAACAATTAACTTCGCCCCAGGCCCATTTTCTCTTTTTCCAGATAGCTACTGCGTTTCAGATACGCTTACAATTTAGTTCCATTTTTCATCCATTTTATCTTTGAAGTAAAAATCCATCGTTCCTAAAAAAAACGAGAGCGAAAGTTTTAATCGGCCCTGCCCGACTTCAATGTACCCGATACTCAAGGAAAGAAATGCTTGAACACAGCAAGGCTGTTCGGAAGCGGGAACGCCAAAATGTTCGATCTTTATAAAAATTTGAGGGTTTATTGATATTGCGAATATATTTGAAAGTAATGCGCGGGAGTGGCATTAAAATTAGGTTGCTCTAGCTCTTCTTGTCTCTAAGATCTAGGAATTCATACAGACAGACGAACGGACATACCTACATCGACTCGGTTGTCGATGCGGGCCGTGTTTCCGTTGGGGGAGCGGTTGGTCCCTCTTCCTTCCAAAATTGTTCCTTACCGCAGGAGCTCAGTAATTGCCACGTGAGACACCGTTTGAGACAGGATTATTTGTTACCTGGGCCTCCAGCTAGGCTGACTCTCGGCAAGGTGACACCGAATGAAAGTCCAGCTCAGGATGAGATGTGTGGGTCGGTAAAGGAATTGTGTAGGAATTGGGTTATGTGCAGGCTACTTATGACAGGCAGCAAAACAAGTGTCTTGTCCGTGCATCCGTTGGCTATCCGGGACTGCTTATTTGTGGGCTAAACCCACTCATTCGCAGCTAACCTCCATATCAAGGCCGTTCGCTATCCACAACCCTAAAAACCATCTTACAAGTATTTCGGGATTTGCGCACGACTTTAGTATGCTCTTATTACTCTACGAGTATCTGGTATAACAAGTAGGAAGTCGGCCTGCTCTGTATGAATTTTGCTGCTGAATTTTTCTTTGCCCTTAACTTGAGTATCCCTCATCTGATCTTTACAAAACCTCTGACTGGGCGATAAGCTTAATACTAAATATGTCTAGAAGGTATTTCATCTTCCTAAAAAACTGTGGGGAAATATGACGGTTTGTTCATAAGTGTCGAACCTCCAGTTCTTGACATCTTTGAGATTTGTGCGTTCGTACGGACTGACAGATGGATTTGGCTAAATCAGCTGTTGATGCTGGTCAAAAATATATATATATTTTATAGAATCGGAGATGCTTTCTTCTGGTTTTTACTTACAAATGTATATATCTTTATCGCTTTTAAACAGTATTCCAACAATTCATTAAAATTTTCTAGTATTTAAATGATAGAGTCGGTACGACTTCCAATATAGAAAGCAAAACAAATAGATAATTTGTTCTTTAATGTCCATGGAAACCGTCAATGTTAGAAAAAATGAATATTGCTTGCTACAATCAGCTGAACTGAGTCAGAAAAATAAACTAACAAATGAAACGATTTCTTTGTTTTCGGTATGAAGCTGGAATTTGAATATACATAAAAACTTAAAGATGGGAATAAAGCACACACAGCATTGAGAAAAGGCGGGAATCGTAAAGACCTCCGCCACCACGCTTGCAAAGTTCAAGAAGAAGCCGTTAATTCGGGCCAAACAAGTTGCTGGGGCAAAACTTTAAATCGTTGCATTTTCAGACGCAGTTGCAGCCACCTTCGCAACTGCCGCCCCTCGATTGGGTTGTCGCAGCAGCAGCATCATCGGCATCGTCGCTTTAAAAGTTTTCCTTTTTTCGTTGCCTGCCCCAAGCCAGATACACACACTCAAACATTTCGCAATGTATTTCGACATACAAATGCGCATGACTTATTTAACGTGTTTTACTCCGAAACACACACACTCAACGAGAGGCAAGCTCGTGCTCCCGGCGGCATCCCATGTTGGAGCCAACGCGTCGTTATTGTGGCATTAAGCCAACAAACAATTTAAGCGAACACGGTTTTTCCTGCCTGAAATTGTGGCAAAAAAAAAGAAAAGGAAATAAAATCGAAGCAAAAAAACTCTACCATTGAGTTTGTACTTTTGCTGACTTGCTCTGCTGTTATCGTGCGTCGTCGTCGTCTGCTTCGTGTTGATAAACCGGTTTCTCGTTTTGTTGCTGGCTGCCCCTGCCCATAAAAAGATATGTACACGGCCGACGTAGTCGTCGTCATCATCGATGTTGTTGTTGCCGCCGCTGCTCTTCATACTCCCCGGCTGGCTTTATGGACTTACAATTTCTGTTGTTAGACAGCCGGCGGCGGCGGCGGTGGCTCAGGTAGCAACGCGTCACAGTCTCAGAATGTATCTGTTAGATACGCGTCCACAGACTTACTGTACACACACTATGGCGCTAGTTTTTGTGATTTATAATGCCCCTTCGGTTCACATTCAATGTGATTTCAGTTCTTTATTTATGTATTTATTGGCCATCAACAGGTTTCTGGACTGCGATTTCACAACTTTCTTAATAAGAAACAAGGCAGCGGCGGGAGCGTGGGCGCTCACATTGCATCCTGGCAGCTTGTATAACCAAAAACTGGTTTTTGGCGCGCTCAGCAAACGTTTTCAACTGACATTTTTCCGTTTCTGCAGGCGACTTATCGACTTTTCGTCTTTCCTTGCCCCAAAACGTGTTTGCAACATCGCCATATCAGTTGGTCAAAGTACACTCATTGTAAATACGGGAACTTAATAAAAGTCCCAGCCACACCAAAATCCATGCATAGAGAAATTGTTTAGAAATAAACAAAGCGTAGCCACACACTTGGGCTCTGCTATGGCGAGGGGAGGAGAGGACAGGACAGGAGGTCTGGTTTATTTTCCATTGCTCTATGTCATAATTGCGTCGCTTATTTTTGTTTGCCATTCGGCGAGCTCGCTCGAGCGTTCCCTTCCAACCGCCAACCCCTCACCCGCCGCCAATCCAATATCTGCTGTATCTGTGCAAGTTTTTCTTGCCATTGTTGCTATTATTATTGTGTGTCTCGCTGCTGTTTTTAAACGTATTTCATATTTTTGCACAATACGTGACACATGGCTGTGATGTGATGACTGGCTGACGGACTATACATAACCTATACAAAATCATTGACGGCTTATCAACACATGCACAGACACTGGGAGAACGTTTCTAGCCCTCTGCTTGCTGCTTAATTTGTTTTCAACTACATTTCGCGACAATCTCTTACAGAAATTTTAATATGTATTAATGTTTAGAAGTGAAACAGATGACATCTATTTGTCCGGTCCATCGTTCATTTCCTTCAGATATTTGTCTTTAAATAGAACGAATGTTATGTGCCAAGGGTGTTTGCAATTAAAATGATAAAGCAGTTTAGAGATCATTGTGATACACATTTTAATTGACAACCAAAAGTCGGTCACATTATAAACACACCTCTACCTCTCTCACACACATTATTTCACGTCAATTAACTTAGGTGATGGCTAAGTAGTACGAGCACTGATAAGATAGCAGCCGGCTACACATAATCTGTAATCAACTCAATGCAATTCATGCAATATGGGCAACTCTGTGGTATGTTTTATAATTACAGCGGTTCCAAAAAGTATTTTACTCATTTTCGTCTTTTGGTTCCTACTATTCAAAGTTAGTATCGTACTCAAACAAGGCGTTTGAGGGCCGGCAACAATAAATCTCGGAGCAATGGGAGCATGAGCAAATAAGAACATGATATGACGGATTTTCTGAAAATACTCAGCCGTGATCCCATTTTCGCTTTACGATTTGGTCGCTAAATCTCAAAAATAATTGCTCCGAAAGTCCAATTGCTTTTTATCTTTATCAGAAAATTAACATGGTAAGGAATCATTAATTCTTTTATTTAACATTCTCAGGGCTGCTATGTGTCAGATAGTCGTAGACTTTACACTGCTATTTGTTAGTTTATGTGACAGATAGCTCTATATAGAAGATGTGAAATCGGCCCTTAATGTTAATACTCTGTACCGAAGGTACATAGAATATGATAAGTTTGTGCAAAAGTATGTAACAGGAAGATGGAATCATTTCCAACCCTATAAAGTATATATATTCTTGATCAGTATCAACAGCCTAGTCGATATAGACATGTCCGTCTGTCCGTCCGTCCGACTGTCTGTATGAACACCTAGATCCCAGAGATGGTAAGAGATAGAGGTTTGACATGTATAGGACAAATGCTTAGATAGAGGATTCGCACCTTCAAAAGATAGTTAGTAATTAGCAAAATGTACGATTTGCCAAAGAAATGATAAAGATCGGATGAGCGGTTCTCAAGTTATGAGCAAAAAAGTAAATCACCCTCCCCCCACTCCCTCCCACCCTTAGAGATGAGCGCAGCACCAGCATTGCATTCAGCTTCTACTCCAGGTACAGAGTATGTTTTAGTCGGGCTTGACCGACTTTCTCACTTGTTTTATTTATTAGTTCCTTTTGAATACTATAAAATAAAGAAAAAGTTTTCTTTGAAGCTGTTTTTAATTCAAGTCTTAAAAATTGTGGAAAATGGCAAACGACATTTATAGCCACTTGAAAAAAAGAATGTATTAGAAGTTGTATTAAAAACATTGTTTTCGAACTGAACCCTTTTCAACTTTTGTTTTTGGTCCGGTTCAGGTTCGAGTTCGAGAAGAAAAAAATTGCTCGGCTCCGGTTCAGGTGGGGTACGGATTTCTCAAAAATTCCAGAATCGGCGAGTCCGAAGCGGTTCAACTCCGAACCGGTTTGCAGCCTTGATATATGCACCGTGTTTTCGCATGATGATCTATCCATTAGCCATAAATCAAATAAAAAGTTTGTCGACGTTAGTTAGACGCTGAAATAAGATCTAAAAAATAATTGCACCTTTTTAGTAAGATTAGTCTTAGAAAACTAAACTTTTCGATTCAATAATCAGTTTTCGATTTGATCATTCATGCAACATGATATTTTATAATTATTAAAAAAACAAATTTGGCGATCATTCATGGTTCTATTTTATTTGAATTTTGTAATTTAGCCATCAGTTATATTTACCATGTGGGTGAGAACTAGGGTTGCCAAATATTTTTAAAATATCTTATCGATGATATTTTCTGATTTGAAAAATATCAAATAAAATTAAATATATTACTTTGTAAAAATCCATATATCGATATAATTGATATTATAATTTTGTTCTTTTTTTTCAAAAAAAAAGGTAGTACTCTGCCTTTTAAACCTAGGATCAAGAAACGACGATTTCACTAATATTTTATTGGACTCAAGTGGCTTGCACGTCTTCTCCAAAAGGTTACAAAGCGACTCTTTAGTAAGGATGCCCTCGTCAGATTCAACTTTTACAATCTGTATTTTGTTGAATAATAGTGAAATTAACGGAATTACCATACTGACAGTGACATAATATTCACCGCTTGTTTTCTCAGTTGCATCTTTAAATAGGCTTAAAAGGCTACAAAAATCACTACAAATGTTTAATTCTTTAGCCGATAGCATTTCTTGTAATTCTTTAACATATTTGGCTCTTTTTATAAGAATGATTGCCACTTTATTTGCAAGACCCAAAAAGGGTGTCAGTATATCAAGGCACGAATTCCATCGCGTGTCAACGTTTTGCTGCAGGGACTAATACAACCTTCCGGAATTACCTCATCGGCCTGGGCTTTTCGCAACTGGTCCTTTATAATGCAGGGCTTTCCTTCAATATGTCAATAATGTTGTTAAATGACGAAATCTCTTTCACTGTGTTATCTACCACCAAGTGTGTTGCACGCGCAAAGCAAGGGACATGTTTCCCATTTCTAAGCTTGCTTGTTTTTGAGGTGCGACGCCAAAATGGTCATGTTACCGGTTGTTTTAATTACTTTTCCTATTCACGATATAAATATATCAGTTTAAAAAAATATTATCGATATATGTATTGATATTTTAGTGGTCCACCGCTGATTTAAGGCAATTTCTTAAGAACTTTTATAACATTGTGACTATTTTAGGGACCTGTTTGAAAATCATTCATAGAACTTTTAGCAGGCTCCAGTTCAATGGAATACGTTTTTTCAAATTTGTATACCCTTGGAGAGTGTATATTAAAATTGTCCGGATGTTTGTAACGCATAGAAGGAAGCATCTCCGACCACATAAAGTATATATATTCTTGATCAGCATGCCGAGCTAAGTTGATATAGCCATGACCGTCTGTCCGTCCGTCCGTTTCTATGCTATCTCCTCCGTCAGTTTTAAAGCTATCGTAACCAAACTTTGCACGAAGTCTTTTGGTATCAATACGCTGCACATTTGTCGGAACCGGCCGGATCGAATGACTATAGCATATAGCTGCAATATGAACGATCGGTTGAAAAACTGCTGCCATACAAAAGTAAGGTCTGAAAAAAAGTCTTAGTGAGAAAAACTTTTTTGTTTTCAATGTTATAGCTCCCAACGCCCGTATTTATAAGTTTTCAATGATTTTACATCATTTCACTAAAATTTTTCGAAATCGGACCACTATAAAGTATAGCTGCCATACAAACTGTCAGGCACATATCAAGCTCCAAGGGTATATAAACTTCGGCCGAGCCGAAGTTAGCTTGCCTCTATTTTCTAAAAAAAAGACATACACAGCAATAAGGAAGGTGGACGACTGTATAGCTATATTATGAATCTTCCGATTTAATCATCAGCAGTCTTTGACTGTCTTGTGCTTGTTTCAGCATTGCTATAACCACTGGGAAATTCCATAGCAGGTTTTAAGCAAATTATTATACCGACAGAAAAAACTTTGCTAATATTATGATTAAAAAAATAATTTTATAGAAGGAATCGCTTGAAATGAGAATTAAATTATTTATTTCGAAAAGGAAATAAAACATAATGTTAAAAAAGGAGAAATCGAATATCAAATATATTTATGTACGTAAAAGGTGGGGTTACCTTTCAAAATTAAACGACCATCTACTTTTGAAAGGCTCTTTGTAGATCCTAAGTATGATAACAATAGGGACTGTGATCCATTTAGCCTGACAATTTACATAGCTTGATAATTATTTTCTTATAATCCGGCCGCGTTCTGTTGATGAAAGATTTGTCTTAATTTTGACCTAAAGTAAAGTAAAACCGCTTGTTCGATAAGAACAAAAACCGTTAGACTTAGATCAAAATTCAACAGGTTTGCAGCCTAAGTGAGAACTATGTCGTTTAACAGTAAATCGATTTTTGACATTTGAACAAACCCAATATGCTCTGTGTACCTTTTGGTACAGGGTCTAAAAATGCAATTTTAAAAATTCATTTAAAAACAAACAATAGATGAGCGCTAAGTAAATTTTGTTCGCATAAGCTTGAACTTTAATTAGAATTTTTGACGAATACAATTTATGAACGCTGTACTTATCTACCTGCGTTTCTATCGTGTTGAACTTTCTAATCAACATATACTCAGTTTATGCGATAAGCTCTAGCTGGCATACAAGAAGGTGCGGTGCCACGCTATGCTTCTATTTGCTGATAATAATAATGATTTCTACACTGACACGAACAGCAAACTGTCTATGATAGAAACGCCCTTTCATATACACAGGCATAGGTCAATTCCATTCCGCCCACCAAATCTCCCTCCCGCTTTCTGTGATACCGTGTCAATGTGGTTGGCGGAGCGAGCGCAATAATGTACCTTTATCGCTGATGTTTGCGAAATTCAAACGAAACTTGTCATCGGCAAATTTTTGCTGACATTGGCGCGTTTTCTGTTGTTCTTGTACTTTGACAACTACATCACATTTCATGTTTTCCATTTAATTTGTGTTTGTTTTTTTAAATTTATTACAGGATTCTCGATTTCAATATGAAGCGCCAAAAATGATGACAACGTTTGCATCGTCGTCTTGAAAAGGTTTTTTCATTGATTTATTTGAAGCCACTGAAAACGGTAGCAAAAAGAGACACAAACAACCTGCGCCCGGCGCCTACTTTAAATTAGTTATCCACGTTTGCAAAAAGTTTGCGAAACAAAGATACAGCAAAAAGAACAACAGCACAAGGAGAAGAGGGCACGCCAGACCAAATAACAAAATGGACAAAAATCTGATGATGCCGAAGCGTTCGCGCATTGATGTCAAGGGCAGCTTCGCCA
This sequence comes from Lordiphosa clarofinis, assembly GCA_018904275.1. Classification (NCBI taxonomy): domain Eukaryota; kingdom Metazoa; phylum Arthropoda; class Insecta; order Diptera; family Drosophilidae; genus Lordiphosa; species Lordiphosa clarofinis. Next base: position 108,268 of record JAEIGQ010000200.1, read on the forward strand.
ATGGTCCGTTACAGGCGCGCCCGCTGGTGGCTCTGCTGGATGGACGCGACTGCTCAATTGAGATGCCCATACTAAAGGATGTGGCTACGGTGGCCTTTTGTGATGCACAAAGCACATCTGAAATACACGAGAAGGTAAGTGGTGGTGTTGCAAGCCATTTGAATGCTATTTCTAATTGAATTCACCTACAGGTGCTCAACGAGGCAGTCGGAGCATTGATGTGGCACACTATCATCTTGACAAAGGAGGATCTTGAGAAGTTTAAAGCTTTACGCATCATTGTTCGCATCGGCAGCGGCACAGACAACATCGATGTTAAGGCGGCCGGCGAATTGGGCATAGCCGTATGCAATGTACCCGGCTACGGCGTCGAGGAGGTGGCCGACACAACAATGTGCTTGATACTGAACCTCTACAGGCGGACATATTGGCTGGCAAATATGGTGCGCGAAGGCAAAAAGTTCACGGGCCCAGAGCAAGTTCGAGAGGCAGCGCATGTAAGTGGCAACCAGGGCACAGGGATTTGAAAAAATAGATATCCGTGTTTTGAAACATCTTGAAAATATAAAAAATCCAGAAATGTAGGAGTAACTAACTATATGCCATATTTGAGAAAAGTTTAGTTCTAGTGCTTGGATGAAATAAAATATATTTTCCAACCTGGTCTCCTTTTGGCAAGACATACACCCAGCGACTAAAACAGAAGCAAACCCTAATGACAAACCCTATAGACTTAGATTTTTTTTAATGAGTAATTAATTAATATAAAACATGGCTTTAATTACACATTTAACTTTATTGGGAATTAATTCGTATACAACCTTGTGATATTTATCCATTTTACACCCAACCCGTACTTTTTCTATAGCTTCCCCTTAACATGTCGTTCATTTACATCGATTACCTTGCAAAGGGTAAACCGATTAACGTCGAATACTGCGTCAGATATTGCTTTATTTTGGCAAAGAAAAAAGTTCTCTTCTGGCGCAGGAAGATTTTTTATCAAATGAAGATTTCAGCACTAATACCCAAACATTTTTTGATCCCAAAGGGCCAATCCAAGCTTCTCTTAATCTCTTGGTTTGTGTGCTTCTAATTTTCGCAAATAACAAAAGGTCCTTTGTCTTGTTACAGGCGCCAATATCTGGAGAAGGTGGCCAGTTCTCTAAAGAAAAAATTTTTTAATTTAATGTTCCGGAGCGGGATCGAACCCCTACGACCCCTAACACATCCGGCACACACACTACCAGCCAGCTCTATAAACGTCCAAAAGTTTTCACGAATTTAAGAGAGAGCATTGTAATTATTTTAAGGCAAATCATATAAATCTACCTCTCAAATCTGTCGTAATGTCTAAGTTTCGATTTGTGGACCGGTTTTAATTAATCGAACTCAAGTTTTTGATAAAGCAATTGATATATCATTTAAAAGCCGGATGGACCACTTTTAATACTATTACCATTCATATTATATTTTCCTTTGAAAGTCACTTGTCCTTGCATTGGAGGGAAGTCTCTACCAATCTGTACTCATCCAAAAAAACTTTTCTTAAACCTCGTGTCAAATTAAAATTTTTTACAAAATACAGCTGATTATTCAGTGTGACCTTACAGCTTTTAGGCATTTTTGGAAATTTCTGGTCACGCTGTTTTAGTTGCATTCCAGGAATTCGTGATAAGGGAAAATGTTAATTTATATGTGGATGCAAATGTGTTCTAAGCAAGGCTGCAAACCTCGAAAATTGCAGAAGGTTCGGTCCAGGGGTTTGAACGCGTTGTAAAGTCTTAGGTTCGGTTAGCGGACCGGTTCACGGAACCCCTGAACCCTAGGTTTTGGTTCCCTAGAAGAATAGTTTCGATTTATAAACACTTATTATTTAAAACAATATTCTTCATATCAATAATGCAATTTTTAATTACCAAATTCATTAGCTTACATTTAGAACTTTTGAACACCGCTTAGTTTGAGTAAATAATCATCTACATTAGCTCTTAGATTGGAAGGCCGTGATTGGAGCTGGGTGAGCTTGGACCACCACAAATCTATAACATCATTTACAGAATTGATATTTAATATTTGAATATTGCTTTTAAAAACTTCATTTCTTCGCAATCAGTAGTTGATTCATTTAAAGGTGAATTTTTAAAACTCTCATAAATAATTCCTTTTTGGAGCTTCAGCATGTTTGTAATGTGCTGCTTTGTCATTTAAAAGTTGTCCTGCTCCGTCCATATTCGCTCCCTTATCAAATCAAATCAGAATACATTTCACCTAGAGAAATGTCGTAGGATTGGAGATTTTTTGAATGATACAAGTCAGACAACAAGGAATTTCTATATTTCTATATTGTGAGTGTCCTTGAAAAAACTACTTAATTTGTTGAACCGAACCTAATTTTTCTAAAAAATTGGTCCGTTTCGGGTTCAGGTTCGAGAAGTCAAAAATATAAGGGGTTCGGTTCATGGTCCGGTTCGTCGGATCCCAAAAACTCGAACCGAACCGGTTCTAAGAGTTTCGGTTCAGGACCAGTTTGCAGCCTTGGTTCAAAGCTCTTATATCCTTGTGTTCAATTGTTTGGCTTGCCGACTTTGGTTCATTGAGTTCGATCGTCTGTCTCTCTGTGAGAAATTTTTCCGGCAAGAAACTGTTGCACGAGCGTTCAATGCGTTAGGCATCTTTGTGTTTTTTAAGTTTTTGGTCAAGCTAAACCTTAATTTTTTTTTCTTTATTATAGAACGTTAAAATGAAATAACATTTTACATAGGCTTATCACTAGACTGCGAATTTGGCATATAATCCTAGTAGGATAAATTTGTTTTTAAACAAATTATTTGCTATTTTGTGGGTTCCCTTTTTTTTACAGGCTTGAATAGCGAAATAAATAATCAGGCCGTTCCCGAATCCGACTGACCGGAATTAATTAGAGTTGTTATTTCCCAGAAACTTTAATAGAAGTTTGTTAAAACGTTTTGCCATCAGAACGGTCGAATGAAGATAAATGGAATTTAATTTTAAGTCAAAAACCGGAAAACACAGTCCGTTTTTGGAGTCGGGAACATTCAACAATTCCGATTTCGCATGATTTGATCGAAATCGAAGTCATTTTAAATGCCACTCAATTTTGTTTCATTTTATTAACGAGATTAAATCTGTTCGAAAATATGCATAATTCGCTGTCTACTAATCGCAGCTTACAAACCGAATATGAAATAAATTAGCTCTAAATAACCGTTGACCCTAAAATGTGTTATCATGCAGTAAAATACGATTTTTGTAACGTGTAATAATTTCGCACAAAGGTATCGAAACTCAATTTTAAGGCATTTCATATTAATATGGATGTTATTTAATTTCAAAAACATACCTAAGAGGAGCAAAAATATCAAAAAAATATTATTGTACGACATTTTTTTTAAAGTATTTTTAGAAACCTGATTAAAGCCGATAGTATTATACTATGCGATGTTTGCTATCGTATTTTGTCTATATCAATCTTAACTAATTTAACTTGCAATGTCTTATCCACAGGGTTGCGCGCGCATTCGCGGCGATACTTTAGGCTTAGTTGGTCTGGGTCGCATTGGCAGCGCCGTGGCCTTGAGAGCAAAAGCATTCGGCTTCAATGTTATCTTTTACGATCCCTACCTACCCGACGGCATTGACAAGTCCCTAGGCCTCACACGCGTCTATACGCTGCAGGATCTGCTGTTCCAGTCCGACTGCGTCTCACTGCATTGCACGCTTAACGAGCACAATCATCATTTAATCAATGAATTCACAATTAAACAGGTGAGCCAATTTCACATAGTTTGGAAATGTCAAGTTCTAATCGTAATTTCCCTTCACCCTCCACAGATGCGACCTGGTGCATTTCTGGTAAACACCGCCCGAGGCGGTCTGGTTGATGACGAGACTCTGGCGTTGGCGCTAAAGCAGGGCCGGATAAGAGCCGCTGCCCTGGACGTACACGAAAACGAACCTTACAATGTATTTCAAGTAAGAGATTGTTGTAAAACGAGACATTTTACGCAATCTGAGTTGATGCCCAAGCCTAGACTAGACTGATCAATGCTAACCTATTTACCCTTGATTTGCAGGGTGCACTGAAAGATGCTCCCAATCTGATTTGCACACCACATGCCGCCTTCTTCAGCGATGCGTCCGCCACAGAGCTGCGCGAAATGGCAGCCACTGAAATTCGACGAGCGATTGTCGGCAATATTCCAGACGTGCTGAGGAATTGTGTCAACAAGGAGTACTTTATGCGTACGCCACCAACCGCTGCGGCAGGTGGCGTTGCGGCGGCTGTTTATCCCGAAGGTAAACTACAAATGATATCAAATCAAGAAAAGTAGTGAGAGCGAGACAGGCGAGCGAGGGCGATACAAGTGAAACAACAAAACAAAAACAAAACCAGAAATCGTTTAAACACCACAGACATACTTTATATATACTTTATACAACCAACCAACCGCACACCATACTACATTCATACATGCTTCTATTCTTCTTCTGACTCATTTTGAAAGTACATAAGATGATGGGAGCGAACTGTCATCGTCTATGTATGTCAAACCCATGCTATAAGAGTTGATAAATAAGTTACACAGTTTAAGCTATACAAATATATATAAACATAGAAGCGGCTAAAGGGCCGCATTGCGAACAGAATGTTTGATGACGACGATGAGGAGGACTAGAGCGCGGCCGCTGTTGGACGAAAGTTATACACATTTTTTTATATATAGATGTATGTATCAGGGATCAGTTAAGTTCTCTGCTTCTCCCCACATACCTGCAGATATATATAAAAAGATTTCATGATTATTTACAAAGAAAATAAAAAGGTGAAAGTAAACAATATGATGGATTATTGTTGTTAATGTTTCCTTCCTCACTTTCGAACGGCTTAACTTAACCCAGCAGAAAATCTAAACTAGAAGAATAGGTGTCACATCCAACTCTGGCGAGCACAACACGTAGCATTAATATTACTAACAAACCAGTTGTCGAAAACCCATATTAAAATATTATTTATAAGAAAATACTACAAGAAATGTTGTTAAAATTATTCCATTTACTATTTTCTTGCTCACACTCTGCTCTTTTAATGCATAATGATCTCATCATCCGAGTTTATTTTCGCCTTACGTAAATTCTTTCAAAACTTAATGGAAAACAAACAAGAGAGTAAATACTTGTAGACAGACATATGTATGTATGTAGAGAGAACAAAAGTGCAACAACACGGCGCGTTAAAATCAACCACATCTATAAATAAAAAGCAAAACTAAACTAAAGCATAATCTATGTACATTTAAAATATATAACAGAAATTATATTAAAGCAACACCACAACAACAAAACCAACAACCAACAACTTATGTAATATTAAAGAACTTAGATTTACCTTAACGATAAAATGTTTATCAACAATCGACAGTAGAGCAGTGCAACATTTGTAAGAGTATATAATTTTGTACAATTTGGCAATTTTTAAGTTTAACTGAAACTGAAACTGAGCTTGCAGCAGTTGGCGCCAATGTTTTGCTTTATTATTAATGATTACTATTACTTTTCTCTTGTATTATGTTATGCTCAAGGGCCACCCTCAGAGGGGCCCCAGATATGAATTGAAGAAAGTGCATTTGATTTTTGGTTTTTTTTTTTATTTTCAAACATTACCAGCACAAAGCATACACACACACACATACACAAACACACACACAACACTCTTAAGTATACTCAATACGCATAGAACACACACCCACTCTCACACACACTCACATGATCCTATATAGCAAGCTGCAACAAAAAGAAAATTAAAGAAAAATGAGCAAAGTAAACATTAAATAAGCCTAAGTGTAAAAGTAATGAGACAAAAGGAATAAAATACTGTTATTTTGTAATGTATAAAAATATTTTTAATAACTGTGAAAGCTAAATAAAATTAAAAACAAAAAAAACAACGTAACAATTGACGATGAAGCAAACTAAAGTTAATTTAAAACCCCAACAAAAAAACAAAAACCTTTCCAGAAAAAAGCAAAACAAAACAACAAATAAAAGAAAATCTTAAATGAACTTTACAAAATACTGTTTTAACTTTCGATTGGAAGATGTACTTTTTTTTTGTTGACAAGATTCTGGGATGATGGCATCATTGAGTGAAGAGCAGAGCAGAAGAGCAAGCGTTATATACTTAAATGGTTCTTATACTAGGACTGCAGCATACATTCAATTCCTCTGTAAGACCTAGTTTAAGAGCCAAACCTTAGAAATAACAATATACACCTAGTTTAACAGCAAATAAGCTTGATTAGGCATCCGAGGTCAGGACAGTGTACTTTATTTAGCTCTAAGCAGCGGCACTGCTCGCCAGAGTGACCTGGGCCCACATCGTCGTCGTTCAACTCTTCGCACCTTTGCTCTCCCAGCTGAACTATTACTCTCATAGTGTCGCCATTTATTTAGACCACAGTACTCTGACTCTTCCCACTACTCAAATATAAACCAATCCCTCACATTATACCAAAAAAAACAGCAACATTTCATTATCTTTACCTATAACTATCAAATACCAATACAAAACAAAAATCGAAATACAAAACAGGATTAAATGGCGGCTATTATACAGGCGCACTGCATCATCGGGCACACAGCACCACACCGCATGATGGTCCCCACAGTACAACAAATCTGGGCAGCAGCAGCAGCAGCTCAGCTCTGGCTCCACCGCAGCCCAACTCCGTAGCCGCTGCTGCCGCCGCTGTGGCCGCTGCCGCAGCAGCCGCTGCCGCGCTCCTGCCGTCACCGGTGCCGCCGAACGCTGTGCCGACTGTGCCGCATTTGTCGCCGCAAGTTGGTGGATTGCCGCTCGGAATTGTGAGTAGCCAATCGGTAGGTAAACGTACCTCTGTTGTGTTGTGTTTGTGTGTGCGCTATGTGTGTGTCCTAGTTTCCCAGTGCTGTGGTAGTCGTGTATGTGTGCAGTGGGCCTAGCTAGTATATACATGTGTCCACTAGTCCATTAGTTAGTTGTTTGACTAGGCTAGGATCTTGCTAACCGAATGTGATTGATTTGCACAGCTCGCCCGCGGCCGATCATTTTTCTAATTCTTTCCCCGTACGTCTTGCTTCCAGCCCCTGAGTGCGCCCGACCCTAATAATCATCTGTCATCGAGCATAAAAACCGAGGTGAAGGCCGAGTCAACGGAGGCGCCGTAGGCAGCTGCCGAGTCGTAGCTGGAGCCGAGCTGGAGTGACAACGGGCAGTGACATTATGGAACCACATTCAAAAATTCACACACACACACACATACTGGACAACCAATTATACTTTGTACTAGGAGTAGCCAGCCAACGTTTCCTCGCGCAAAAAATGAACCTATCGATACATATGCCGAGCTGTCCTGTGTCTGTGCGGCGATTCCATGCGCAACTGCGCCAGCCTTTGATTTGAGTTCATTTTCCAAGTTTCTATGTTATAATTAAAACTACAATACATATTTGCATTACCAACCCCAAAAACAAAACAAAAACATCAAAAAAAGGAAACCCACACACAACACGCCTCAAATTTAACTACATATTTAGACTCTAATTTGTAACTATTTAGAATTTTACAGTTACAATTTAAGATTTTTATTTGTATTGCAGCAAATTGTAAGTGAAAGAAATATGTTACTGCATATAAGCAACAAAGCAAAAACAAAACAAACAAAAATGTTGGAAAATTTTTAATTAAACAAAAAAGAGAAACAATTACGGCATACAAAAAAAGCAACACACAAGAGAGACGTTTAGTGCTTAAGATAAGTTTAAAGTACATAATAAACAAAACAAAAAAAAAACGAACGAAAGCAAGCAAGAAGTATGATTATTTATGCATGGGCCAGGTGGAAGGAGATTTTATAAGCTATGTTCGCCAATTGTTTTGTTTTGTTCCATGAGTCTTGTTCAGTGCAATGTGCTTAGTTACTCTTGTTTGCTCTCTCTTTTTCAGTATTTTGTTAAGGACTTGTTCAGTCTCTTTTCCACGAGCTTGGAGCTTGTACAGAGATTTATCGCGAGTCTCAATTCACACAAAACATGTTCAAACTTCGGTTTCTTTTTTTATATTTGAAAGAGCTTTTTTTGAAAACTACTCCAAAAACAACAAAAAAGTGTTTGCCTACTTTGTCGACTTTCGCGCTGCCTTTGACAAAATACCCAGAAGGTTCCTGATTTAAAAGCTCTGTACGCTACGTGTTTCAACTACGTTTTTAAACATATTGGAAAATATGTACGCTGATACCCAAGTGAATGTGTAAGTGAGTGTCAAATTATTGTAAAACTTATATTGGAGTCCGCCAGGGATGCTTGTTAACTCGCCTTTTATTTGCGTTATATTTGGATGATCTCCACGATTGCCTTGGTGGTGGTCTTGGTGTCTGCAACAAAATTATAAGACTGCTGCTATATGCAGATGATACAGTGACGATGCTACAGTACTGCAAAGAATGATACATAGATTGGAGCTATACTGCGTGACCTGGAACATGGAAGTAAATTCGTCAAAGTTAGAAATCATGGTTTTAAGAAGAGAAGGGCGTTCGTCGGCGACGGAAAAAAGGGTGTACAATGGAAAGTCCATCCGTGTTGTTTCGGAATTTACGTATCTTGGTGTTGTCTTTTAGAAAACCGTCAGCGGCGATAATTAGTATAAACTGTAGGAGCATGCTGTCAAAAAACAATATTTTATTTAAGACGAAGCTGAAGATTTTTGGATCAGTGTGCTGAGCTATACAGGCATATCATATGGTGCGCAAGTTTGAGACACTTCCACAAGATGTAGATAATTTATATATGTTTTTTATTAGAAGTAATCTTTTGCCTCCCTAGAACGACACCAAGCTTTGTAATAGCGCTGGACACGAATATAAAAAGCAATTGTCCGTTTATGTTAGACTTGCACATTAAATCCATTCAAAAATCACTATTCACTTACAGCAGCGACCGTCTCCCTCATATTATGTCTAGGGCAATATAAGCCAAAAATATTAAATGGGCAAAATTGATCAAAATAAATTTGATTAGTGAACCTTTTAATGTTGCTTGGAGCGAGAAACACTTGGAACCGACTATCCTGGCACAAACCCGAGAAATGGTTTTAGATGCGTTATTCCAAAATCGAAATCAAGGACTCTTGAAAAGGAACATAAATAGTGTGACACGAATCTACAAGGACCTCGATAGAGGGTGAAACAACAATTTGTGAGCTTTGCAACACCAACGAAATCGGGGACATTCTCCACTTTATTGGAACATGCCCAATTTTATCCGAGTATAGATAGCTTTTTTTGGAAATTGCTTTTTAGGCGAAAGAGAAATTATAGATTTTCTAAACGATGTCTTTTAAACTGACTGGAAGAATTTAACACTGTATCTGCAGCATGCCATAAGATACCGAAAACGAATTCTAATGGAATATTTGGAAGCACTCGGAAATGCTGTAAGCTAGTGTATTTTTATCACCAATAATTCTCCGACTGACGACTTGTTAGTCATAAACGTATTACTTAATTAAAACACAACATCTCTGTGAAATCTTTTGTGATTTTTCAAACCATCTTACTTTTCAGAAGAGCAATTTTAACTTGTAATGACTCTGTAAAATAAATTGTTTGGTCTGAAAGTGAAATATTCATACGGTCTTAAAGTGTAATTGCGTTAAGTTTAAAAATCTTTCCGAAAAATTTAGCTTTTATTTTTATATTTAGACTTACAGACCAAAACTGCTTTAGTGCTGTTTTTGCATACTTAATTTTATGATACAGACGAGCACATCAAAACCCAGCGGCGCAGAGGTGAATGAGGCTGGTGCAAAACATGCATCGCAGTAGGAGCCCACGTAATGGGAATTTCTTGCTACGTTTCAAACCCAGCAAATTTTTTCGAAGCGCTACTAACTACGAGCACTGCGGAAGCGCTCCATTGGAGCGCTCAACTCTCCTTGTAAGTACTGCTCCACGAAAGCATTAATTTTACAAAACTTCTGCGTGCATTTTTTCTTCTTTATTTAGTTGTTGTTTCTGTTTTGAATGGCACGCTCTGCACGGTGGGAGATTCGATAAAATTAGGTTGAGTTAATTAAAATTTAAATTTTGAAATGGTGCGAAAACTATTTTTTTTTAAATAAATAGTAAATACATCCCTCAGTTAAACAAAAAAATTTAACGCTCACTCAGAGGACAAACTTAGCTGATCTTGCTTGATATCAAGCAACTAATTTAACCAAGGCTGCAAACCGGTTCGGAGCTGAACCGCTCCGGAGTCGGGGACTCCGGAATTCTTGGGAAGTCTGAACCGAACCTGAACCGGAGCAGAACAATTTTTTCATCCCTGCGCACACTCTAAAATAATTAGTTAACGATATTTTTAAGGAAGTTCATTTGACATTAGTAGAAGTGGCCCACTTTAAACTCTCTACTCACACAATACAAAATCTATTGCAAATAGAAAAGTCGAAAGTAGCACGAAAAACTAGTGCTAAACTGTGTGACGCGGTGAACTCAATTTACAAAATGTGCAAAGGCTAACTAAATCTTAAAGATGCCCTTCAAAACTACCAAAATTACTGGATGAAACATTGCCATAAACACCGACCTGCCCCGGAGTATTCTTGCACGGTCAGCTTATAGAGCATAAAGCAACCTGTAAATACCTTGGGTTGACACTCGACAGAAGACTAACTTTTGGACACCGTATCAAGGCAACAGCTCAGGTAGTGGCTGCCAAAGCACGGACAAGCTGTCACTCAGGAAATAAGTCCTAATGTACACGGCTATTCTTGCTCCGAAATGGAGATATGGCCAAATTTATGGTATCGCGGCGAAGTCTCATTTGACAAAGACGACAGTGGTCCAGGCGAAAATCCTTAGGCGCATTACGGGAGCTGAATGGTACCTGACAATCAGGGATATTGAAATTCTCTGTGTTCTTAGACCCGATATTTCAAAATATTCTAAAAATCGAGGACGTAAAAAATATTGCCTTAACTACTTATATGTACTTGTTGTTCCAGCAGCTCAGGTATCAGTTAAACGGGTTAGTACAGATGAACAGCTCTTAGGGCCGATTTCTGTTCTCCCAGATAGCTGCTTGTTTCAGATAGTCATCGATTCTACACTGTTATTTGTTAGTTTATATGACAAATAGCACTATGTAGAAGATGAGAAATCGGTCCTTAAAAGAGATAATGCTAATCAACTTAAACTAAGCAGCTCTCAAAAGTTGTAAATGACAGCTAAAGAATTAAATTACTATTTTAGTTATTAAATTCTTTAGCTTAAATATTACCCATGACCGTGATTGAGAGCGGTATTATTGACGAAAAACCAGTTTTTCTCATTAAAACCCATTTTTCGACCGATCATGATTCCTTCTATGCGTTGCAAACTTCTGAGCAAAATGATAATACACTTTTCAAGTGTATAAAAATAAGTATTAACAAATCAAAACTTATTTTTTATGTTCTAGCGAACCGAGGTTCGAACCAGAGCCTTGGGTTCAGGGGTTTCAGGAACCGGTCCGTGAACCGAACCTTTGTCTTTACAACGGGTTCAAACCTTCGGACCGAACCTTCTGCAAAATTTTAGAGGTTTGCAGCCTTGCATTTAATACAACGAACATATTGGCAAAACATTCGAAGTATTTCAAAAACTATTGATTTGATCAATAAATTTTATACGAAATAAATTAAACTTTTTCCAAAATCGCCAATTAAAATAGATATAGATTTTACAGAGTTTTCCCACAGTCAATTAAAAACTATTACATCCAATTTAGGGATATGAAAGGTCGGTTTTGAAAAAGCACCATGCTATGGCAAGGCAACAGTTACCTATTGAGTCGGACCGGTAACAGAAGGGCACCGATACAATACATACAGCCGGCATTAACCCCTGGCTACAATCTCTCGCATTTACAATGGGATACTTTGGATTAAGGGTAGTAGATAAATTTTAGATCAACATTCGGTTTTTATAGCCTCTCCCGTAGGTCTTCTCCAGGATTTGTCGTAATGTGAATATCATGACTGTTGTGGGTTTACCAGGTCTAAAGCCACACTGCACAGTGGTTTTTTTTGGCCTTTTTCTGGCATAAACCCCAAAAATTTTTTTTTCAGATTTCAAATATTAACTGGTTATTTTTTTATTTCCATACTCAAATTAGTTTAAAAAACAAACCCATTCAACCTTAGTGGCAACACTGCTTTTTTGACGGGCGCTGGAAGTCAGCTGTTTGTGTGCCACGTGTTTTTTGTGAAACTGGCAGCAAATATTTGCCAACTTTGAGTGTGTCTGTTTAAAAAGTTAGAAGCAAAATAAAAAATGTAAAAACGCAAACTGTTAGTTCAGGTATGTTTTGTTAAGATTTGATAACTGGTTTGCCATTGTTGTGTGCTTTTGTCCAATTTTGCCGTGTGTTGCTTGTGTGTAATTTTATGTTAGCCCTAACAAGTGTAGCAATGTTTTTTGGATGATTAGTTGTGCATGGCACAGCATGGCACAAAGTCTTAAATGCAAAGTTGTTAACGAAAGAGTGTAGATTAAAAAGTAACTAACACTTCTTGCTACAACGTGCGACTTTTCGAGAAAATTGGCCTTATTGCAGCTGAATTCATGCTTAAGTTGAAGATATTTCTCAAGAGAGACAGAAAAATTTTTTTTCGTTTGGTTGCGTCAAACACAAAAAAAGTTTTTTAAGTCGTATTTAAATAAAAGTACGAACCGAATTTCAGTTCAATAGTGTAAAATACAACAAAGTTGGAGCAAATCGGATGTATCAGTGATATGGCAGCTATATGAAATAGCATTCCGAATCAAACCATATTTCATAAGTCGCTTAAGAAGCTTAAAATACGTGCTCAAAGCGAATTTCAGATCAACATCTTTAAAACCAACGAAGTTGGTGCATATCGGCCAGATCGGTTATATGGCAGCTATATCAAATAGTTGTCCAAACCAAACAAGATTTGGTATAACGTATAAGAAGCTTAAAATATGTGTACAAACCGAATTTCAGCTCAATATCGTAAAAAACAACATAGTTGGACCATATCGGCCAGATCGGTTATATGGCAGATATATCAAATAGCGGTCAAAGCCTAACAAGATTTGGTACAACGTATTAGGAGCTTAAAATACGTGTACAATCCGAATTTCAGTTCAATAGCGTGAAAAACAACAAAGTTTAAGCAAATCGGCCAGATCTGTTATATGGCAGCTATATCAAATATTGATCTAAACTGAGTAAAATTTTCCTAGTCGTCCTTTGGGCCCAAAATATGATTATAGTCCAAATTTGGGGTCAATAACGTAAAAACTAGAGTTTATGCCAAAAAAGGCAAAAAAACCACTGTGCACTGATAAGGTCCAATCAGTGTGTCAATAAGCGGCTTTAGACGTTCAGAAAAGCCTTTGCATGGCTGAACAGACATTTTCTTTTGGTTCGGCGGATCTATCTCTATGGCGGCATCGCTACTTCTGTAGAGCCGGCATCATGTTCGTCATCACCTCCCAGTAGTTTGGAGAAGTAACTTCTCCATTTGTCAAGTGCCACTTGCGGATCTATGACCAGTTTCCACTACGGGAGGTTGTTTCATGAAGGCTAAAGCGGCCGACTGCAGAACCAAGAACTCCTCTCCCGATTTTCGCGTTAAAATAGCCTAGCACGATCTTAATGTCGTGATCGGTACAGCGTTCGTATAGTTGTTCCAGGCGCTCATAGAATTCGCCTTGACTTTGTCGAGGCATTGTTGCCGCAGTGGTAGGTACCAAACCCGACGCACTAACCCTATATATTGTACCCTGTAGGGAAAGGCGCGTCGCCGCTCACGTTAGCCAGCAGCTTGGCAGATGCATCGCTCTGTTTCCGGTGGTCACCAAGAGAAGGTGAGTCGACTTGAAATGCAGTAAGCCAGGATTACGCTGGGTTCGCCAAGTTGAACCGATCAGCAGCATTACCTGTCTACATTCGACCTATTAGGTCCAGAAGATCTATGACTAGAAGTTCTGGACCACTACTGCTGACACTGCAGTAGCCAAATACACACCAAGCCTACACTTTCTTAGGTGCAAAGTTATATTACAGTCAGGCATGACCCACTTTCTTAGTTTTTTTAAACCATATGTAATGATTAAAAGATCAAACCATTTTGTTGGCATGAATAAATTTATTTGAGTCTGGTTTTATACACAAAGGATTTACTTTTACCTGGTGGTATATTATTTTAAATGCTACATAACACCATTTATGAATTAGCCAAACTACGCAGCTAGTAAACATATAGCGAGTCAGGATACATTCATAATTTTGTTGTATTTGTTAAACAGATTTTACGTTTACAACGTACAGATATTGTTTTTAAAGTACATATAGGTTGGTATGTTTCGGTTTTTGTTTTGTAAAATTCCTCTTGGGTTTTGTTTAGAACTAATAATATGTAAAATGTAACACACGGCCATGGGAAGGTCCATCACGTTTGCACTCAATTATGAACAGTACTATCTAAAATTTCAGAGTTTCGACTACGGAATAAACAACAACTACATGTAGAAAGTGGTAGATAAAGTATGGTAGCTGCTGTAGGCGGGCACGGGCAGCGACAGACTTGGAGATGTGTGTGTGTGTGTATTTAGAATTTTATATGGGATGCTTGAGCTGTAGATAAGCGCGACACTTGGGCCGGGCCTGCTAGGAAACCATTCAACATACACTGATAAAAATGCAGCCTAATCTATCCAACACTCGATTCTATACAGTTGTGGTTAGTTTGCTTAAACAATAAGGTGGACAACAACAGGGTGAGGAAGAGTTGTACGAGTACAGAGGTGAAATGCATCTAAGTGTGTAATTTTTATCAGCAGCGCTGTCTTGGTTGGGTTTTTAAAACCAGGAATATGTGTAAAGGTCTGTTCTTGTATATATGTACATCAATAGTCAATGTTGTGTATAAATGATTTCTATCAAAAACATCATCGTAAACTCAATTCGGATTCCGCCGACATTCGTTCAGTTCCCCAGGAATTGGCAGAAGTGGATCGAGTAGGATAACTTAAAATAACAAATTAAAAGAAGCGCGTCAGGCGCGGTCGCATGAATCGGAATGCGCCATAGCAGCCCAGACCAATCAGTCCGTACTTCAGCGTGTATTTGCAGACACGCTGACCAAGACTGGCCGGTGGAATCTCGAGAATGGATGGTATCTTCTCTGGGTTTACATGACCCCACATATTCGCAATACCGTTGGCATGACCAATACCCACGACACCCACAACGCGCACGGGTCGCACTTGATGAGCCCCGGGTGCGGCCTGCGGCAAAGAGGCCAGCTGCAGGGAGTGACAGAGAAAGAGGTCACGCTCGCGTACAAAAACGTCGGAAAATGCGGGAAACTCGCCAGCCATTTCTTGCATTAGCTTCTCCAGTAAATCACGCTGCTTGCACTCTTCCACCTCCTCGATGCTGATGCTATCTGTGAATGTCAAGCGCCACACTAGCTTCATAGTTTGCCACATGGACAGCGCTCGCAGAGCGCGGTATAATGTGATGCGTATAGGGCGGTCGCCCAGATGCAAAATGCAACCAGGCAGTTTGGAAACCTCCTCGAAAGCGCGACGAAACTCTCCGCCCGGAGCCATACCCAAATCCTTGGCAATTTGGGCGCTCATTTGAAGCAGCAGAATGAAGAAGATTCCATTGATGTAGCCGTGGGTTTGTAGAATGCCGCGTATCTGAGGAATTTGAGAATTCAGTTAAGGTATAAACCGGAAGCTGAACTCTTTACCTTGGGTATGTTTATGTTTTTGGCTTCCTCCAGCAGGGTCTTCTCATCGAGCTTTAATATGTGTATGCGAGAGGGACATAGTTCAACCATGACCACATCTGGACGGACATTACGTATGACCTGATAACACAGAAAGAGTTGGCAACATTACAGGAAACAGTTGTCATACGCTGTACTCACATAAGAGACGTCATCCTGCGACTCCTCACTGAAGTGTGCCGTGCCTACGAGATAGACCTTGCTGCCAAAGGGCGTGTTCAACAGCGTCACCGTCGACGGTAAATTTTGTTCGAATTCCTCAAGCGTATCGTAGATCTTTATGTCGCGTTTGGTTTGCGGCTGATCAAGAGCGGCCACAACTTCCAGGCGCTTGTCATCATTGCCGCCATCGGCTGCAGCAGATGCCTCGGCTATGGAGATGTCCAGCTTTTGCTTGCTCGAATGCAACAGCGACTCTGCCTTGCGACGTCGCTTATCTGGTACAGTGTCCGCCTCATTGGTGGTGACTGCTTTGATGGGCGACTTTTTCAATATGCTTTTCACTTTTTCGCCCTCGACCAGGACAACCTCTTTTTCAAGATCCTCCTCCTTAATCGAATTATCGTTTATCTCTATAATTGACAAATTGGGGTTATCTGTCTTGAATATTGTCTTGTTGGCCAGCTGCGATTTGGGATCGACCTCTTCCTGCGAGGTGTTGGTATCGGTGCTTTCGGACTGGATGAGCAACATGCTGGCATTTAGAGCTGGCGTTGGATTTGGGTAGGATTTGCCTTCGTTGGGAGTATCCAGTTCAGAGTTGGTCAGTAAGTGGGAAGGTTTTAGATGCATCGAACAGTGGCTCAAATCGCTAATGAGGCTCTCTGTGGATAAAAAAAATATTTACTTAATTAAAAAAAAAGAAAGTTCGTATAAATCAGATTTTAATGTCAACACAATTTAGTCCACAAGTTCTTTTAGCATAGATTTTTTTTTCTATAACACGAAAAATTTACTCTGCAAAAATTGGAGCAAAATTTAATTCAAATAAATAGTGCAAATCTATACTTATAAATCTGTAGGCCCGACTGACTGACATACTGATAGACTGACATATTATTCACCCACAGATAAAACTGCGTATTCTAATTTAAGACGGACGCGCACTAAGAAGAAAAATTTGGAAAATTTGTCCGCGATGTTGGTGAAAAGGAAGAGAAAAAGTTTGTATGGTTATATGTATGTGTCTTGGCTCCCTGAGACAGATGATAGCTGGACGTGAAAGCGTGGAGAGCGCAGGAAGAGGAAGGGGTGGCGAGCGGTAAGAGTCGAGAGCCGTGAAGGGAGGAGGAAAGCAAATTTGAATTGAAATATAATTGAAGAGTGGTTGTCATAAGGTCAATTAGTTTTAATATTTGGTTCGTAATTATTGGTTCACGAGACGGGACTTTTGTCAAAGGTTTATCAAAAAATTGGCAAATTGTTGCAAATCCAGTTTATTGCTGTTCCGAATTCCGCAAATCGACCAAAATTGTCGTTTTCAAAACTTGTGCTGCAGAGTCAGCGAAATTCAAAGCATTAAAATAAATCTCCAAAATTATAAACATAAAAATTTAATTAAGTAATAAATTAATGTATTTGGACAGCACTTTTTCTAGCTATATTAAAAAATCAAATACAGTTTAAAATAAAAATCAATGCACTGAGAATAAAAAGGATATTTTTTGATGATCCTCAGTATGATTTCGGTATCCATTTGGACTGGATAGTTATCTATTCTTTTTTTGGGATCCATTGGATATTTTCGAAATCGGTTTATTTTTGCTTTAAAAAAAATTTCATTTATCTTTATTCTTCATCGAAAGGAGCTGAGAAATGTGTAAAGTATATTTAAAAAAAAGGATCTTAAAGTGGATATTTGAATATCCATTCTACGGGGATCTTTTTTTCTCTGTGTGGGCTTAAAATGTAAATAGGAGCTTTGTGAATTAAAATTATAGAGATGGTGACAGCTCTGGCTGCTGTCGATATACACAGACACGCGCACAGGTCAGCGAGCAAGCTGTTTATGAAGCCGAGTTTGAAAAGTCAAAACGTAACCAAATCGTTCGTAATTGGGAACAGCAATTTACAAAATAGATGAATATTTATAAATTTTTTTTTAGAAGTTTAACAATTTTAAAAAAAAATTTTAATAGATATTAAATTACGGGCTGTGGCAGTTAGCCGTTAGCCTAGCAAATGTGACTCTATGCTTTCCTGGTTTCCAGATCACATATCACCGTAGTCCATAAAAAAGCTTCGCCGATATTGGAGGCTCTCCCGCAAGTAGGTAGTAAGGGAGCTCCGATTGCTTCCGTTCAGCAGAGCGTGTGATTCCTGGCGATACAGTGTTGATTTTCCTCAAGTGCAGAATCCTGACTTCTTTCAGTATGTGGCACCGGGCAAGAAATTGTTCAGTGTCCTCTCCCTCTTCGGTATTGCAGAGTGTGCATTGGCTGGGCGTGGTACTATACGGGATATAGTTTAGACTCATAAGTTCTGTTCTCGCTCGGAAAATAATGGATACTGTTGCGACTTCGAGGTCATCTTGAAAGTAGTTCAAAGCCAAAATGTAATGCATTTGGCTGTAGGTGATGCCGGACTGACTGGCTCTAGCTTCTGCTGCGAAACTGGCTCTTTCTCTGTTGTCAATACCTCATAGAAGCTGACATTGCCAATCGATCCATGTGTGGTAATCGCTCAGATTCCATTCGATGTTGTGTTTCAGTGCCATGGATTCCCAAGTTCGGATAAACTGCGTTTTGGTCTCTAGCAGATAGGTTGCAACAACTCTTAGAAGATGAGTGGTTGGCATTCGAATGGTCGCATGGTAACATAGTCGAAATGAATTTGCATGTTGGGAAGTCCTCTTTTTAAATGTATTGCATAGTTGCAGGAGTACTGAGGTAGGTGGAAAACTCGTTTGACAAAAAAACGAAGGAAATTTTGTCTTGCAGTGGCTAACAAATTGGGCGTGTTGGTGCCGTTACGTTTCTTTTCCTAAGCAGCTCTTTCCAAGTAGAATTTATTGCATTTTTAGAGTCGCTTTGTTTTTGTTTGAGTTGCTTATGAAGCGCCATGCGTGGGGTAAGAGTCACTCCCATGTATATCAATATTCGCTGACCATTTCCAGATTCGATCCGTTTATTTTCAATGCAAGGGATTTTAGAGCGCTTAGAAAATTTGGTTGGGTCCTTTGGGACGGTATGGGAAAAAATTTAATTTAAATTTAGTAAGCAGTGCTGAGCTTAAGGGTAGGTACTGTATACCTTCAAAATATTATTATTTTTTTTTAACGTTCTATTAGGATTTTATAATCATCCTGCAAAACTTTCAAGCAGATCCGAAACTCAGTTTTAAAGAAATAAAAAAAACAATTCTTTTTCCCGATCATTTTATATGAAAATGGTTTTCATCGACCCTCGTATTTTTAGAAATTTTAAGTTGTTTAATTTTTTTGGTCAAAAACATTATAAAAATTTACAAAATGTTCTCAATTTTGTAAAAAAAAATTATTGAAAGAAAATTTTACTTGGAAATTTTTGAGATTTTATTTTTTACCACGTCTTGACGCACTTTGACCCAAATTTCTGGAGAACTGTTTAACCGACTTTTATCATTTTTTTCGGTGAAAGCTAACACCCAAATCTACGAAATCCCATTTGTACATTTATTCAAAACTATTTTTATTTCATCGAAAACAGATGTCAAAACTTTAAATGCGATTATCTCGGAACCACTTTTTCCAAAATGGTTGCAAAAATTTAAAGAGTATCTGTATTACTCCTAATAGCCGCCATTCTGGTGTGAACTAGGATATTTTTGATCGGTCAACAGTTAACGGAGCTAGGACCAATACAGTGTGAAAAAAATTGATTTGTGAACAGTTCATATACACACCTGATCATATTAATAGGTACACACATCAACTCTGACTTTAAGGTAACAGAAAACAGTTTTATTCATTGTTTCAAACTTTTAATTTGTTCTCATTGGTTCTTAAACTATTTGTTTTTAATAAAATAAACTTAATTGTAACATAGGATAATAATATGACATAAAAGAGATCATTTTGTGTTTCAGATACGTTTTCAGTGTGATCATAATAATAGGTACACTTCATGTGTTGGTAAGAAAAAACATTTTAATTTCCATTTTGTGTTCTTTTTTTAGGTAAATTAGTATTTCCTAACTTAGTATCCAGTGTCCTCAATTTTTGTCCACTACTGCTATTCTTTTTGGCATACTTTTAATAAGAGCCTGGCAGGTCTCTACTGGTGTCTCATACCACAGTTTTTACACACCTTCCCATAATTTTTGTTTATTTCAAAATGAATGCTTTGCCAATTTCTTTTTTAAGTCTCCCCACAAGTTTTCAATGGGGTTAAGGTCGGAGGATTGGCTTGGCCACTTCAGAACGTCAACTTTTTGGTCCTCGAAAAATTTAGATAACAGCCTTTATGTGTGTTTAGGATCATTATCTTGCTGAAATACCCAACGAAATGGGATATTTTCCTCAGCATACGGTACCATAACTGTTTCCAATATGGATTTGTACTCTTCAGCATTCATTCAAGCAACCCCATACCATTATATTGCCACCTCCATGTTTGACTGTTTTTTTTTTGTAAGCCGTGTATGGATTTCCTTTCCATTAGGGCGTCGAACATTCCTTTCACAGTCATTCCCAAACAAATTAATCTTGGTTTCATCGCTCCATAATATGTTTCTCCATTTTTTCTCCCCGGTGAATCCTACCCAGTCTTTGTGGTCCCTTGCAAAAGTTTGCCTCATGGTGATATTTTTTTTGCGCATAAGTGGGACTTTTCTGGCAATTCTTCCTGGTAGGTTGGCATCTTGTAGTCGTCTTCGGATAGTTGGAGCACTAACTGAATTCCCAATTTCGGCTGCAATAGCCTTCGATGACTTAAATGGGTCCTTTTTGCTACTATGTTAAGTTACTATGTAGTGGTCAAGGGTTTCTGTTGTTTTTAGTGGCCTTCCACGGGATTCCTCTCTTGGTTTTCTTTCTAATGCATTTTTAACAAAATTATGAGACCAGTTCATTAATTTGGCAATGGCTCGCAAAGACTTGCCTTCTTTTTTCAGACTAAGGACCAATCGAGCTTCTTCTTTAGTACAATGAGAATTTCTACCCATTTTTTCTAAGAAAAACAATTTTTTAATCCTCTGTATTGACAGGAGCTATACCTAATTTACCTTCAGTTATCAAAAGATCACTAATTACAAAATAATTCACTTGATAATTGTGAGAATCGGAGGCTGTACCTATTATTATGATCAGGCGAAATGTGTGGTGGACTCGCAATTCATAGAAAAGCTTTGATATAAGTGGCAGCCCCTCTTTCAACTCTTTGTCATAGTGTGGCCAGACATTGACAACAACAAAAAACCAAAAAAACCATCTATAATTAAAAAATTCCGGTGTGTACCTATTAATATGATCAGGTGTGTATATAAAATTACTAAATTCACTTAGAGTTTTTGTGTAATTTAATTTTTTGTAAACCTTTAAAAAATGACACCTGAAGGTATACAGTACTTTTAAGTACACTTAAGATAAAAAAACACAATTTCTACAATTTCTTAGAATCTTAATCATAGGAGCTTCAGGGATTTTTCGGCGCTAAATGGCACAACGAGGTCTGCGCAGACCTAAATGGGATTTGCATGGGAATATCCTAATAGTGCATGTAATAGTGTATGTATCCTAATAGTTTATGTGATTAATGTTGGGAAAAAAGACACGATGAACAATAAAAACATATTTTTATCAATATATCCTTTTTTTATGAAGGGTTTTTGCAAAACATGCAATGAAAGGAATATTTGTGGAAGCGGAATGGCAGGTTGATAATCTATCGGTGGACCTGAGCTACCTGCGAAAAAAGCGTTGATTTTAGAATTCGAATAGAATAACCTCGAATTACGCTATTGCCTGTTAGACTTTGTTAAATACCTCTTACAATATAGGATTCGTTGCTCTCTGTTCCATGTGAGAGAACACCAGCTGGTCTGCCAATTCCATAAGGAAGACACGTCTCCGGTCATTTCTCTTGATATGCCCCAATTTGTTATGAATGAAAAATGCAGACAAGCTCGCCACGTTCAACATGTTAAAAAACAGAGCTAGAGGCCATCGGTTTGTGCCCCGTTTGCATATATAGCCGCCATCCATCTGATCTATGGTGTCCACTCTGGACTTATACATATTGTAATCCAGATTTGAAATGGCTTCTTCGAAGACTTCGATAAGTTGACGGTGCTATTATAATGCTTCGTAGAGATGAGAACCACATTATCTTTTTTTTTGGTTCGTATGAGCATAGCGAGATATTATTATTGTGGTAATTGAATACAGTGCTAAATACATCTCCTATGGTATGCAGGTTTTGATTTTGCGCGGGCATGTCTTAAGACGAGAAGAAATGATCGGCATATACTGTTCGCCCACAACTGGCGTATTTTCGATCAATTTCAAAACAATGTTTTCTTCTTGATTTAACGCACGCTCTTCATTTGTCTGTTTTCCAACATTTATTAATCCTTTCACACATCCACCAGATTTTTATTCCGAATTTGACAGGTTTCGAGGATGTATACTGGGTAACGCGCGTGCGGCCTTAGTACGGGAACAATTGCTCAAGTTCTTCATAAGTATGTTCCAAACATTGTTGATGGCTTTTGACTGCTTATATAATTGCTTTTATAATTGAGCTCGAAGAGCGTTTCTCTTTGCGCTTCAATGGCAGTTGCACCGACTTTATAGAAATCTTTAAAATTATCATCATCGTCTAATGGATTCTCGGCTTCTATGACGATGTCTGTCTCAGCTTCGGAATCCGCATCTTCTAAATGGGGCACATAATCTCTTCATCACTACTGGCATACCATTCGGCTAACCTTTCTCCCATTTGATTCCTCTCTTCTTCCCATAAGTTTTGGGATATTCTGGTGCGATTCTCCACATCCAACATATCATCATCGATTTGTACGTTCTACGTACACATTCTGATCACAACCACGACAGTCTGAATTTCAATCGCATGCCACACCATTCATTACGCTTGTGCCGTTTGTGACTTTTTTTTTTGAAAGTTTGAATAATTCCGAATACAAACACAAAATCGGTTTGATTTCGTGCTCATTGTGGTCTTAATACCCGCTATTGTAAGTAATTGACGGATTTGTCTCTAACATCCAAAACAAAAAAGTGATACACACTTTTATATAAAAAAGGTCTGCAAAGACCTGGTTGAACCTCCTAGGGTTAAACGCTGACAAAGTCGTGGCGGGTTCATATACTGATATAAAAAAAAGCTACTTTGTAAACGAAAAGTTGTAGTTGTATTACAGGAATATCAGAAAGATTTATAAGAATTCTTTCTCTAACGACGATCTAGGATACGTACGGTTTTTGGAAATAAATCTACGAACTGTTATTCGGCCCTGAAAGGGCTAAATATGTCTAAAAGGTATGAACCATCTGTCTACATCTATCTGTGCAAGCAAGTCTTATACATAACGAATCTACAAAATGCTTTCGGTTTAATTTCCATACAATTTGGGTCGAACCCGATTTGAAGAACACATTGGTATATCTCTTACCAACTCAGAGCTCTGTGCTATTAAGCGGACAGATAGATGGACATGGTGAATAAGTCGGGTGATAATGCTGACCAAGAACATTATTGCATCGAGATGTTTCTGGATTTTACATGTATATGTTTGCACAAGTTAAATATGTACCTGCATGTAAGAAAAAGTAATCTCTCTCATGGTTCTTTTTATTATTTTCAACTCGTGTAAGTAAAAGGAGGTCTGGCCGTTTCCCGATGGGGAAAAACAAACGAAGCTGTGTGTGTGTGAACCTCAAAAATAAAACAATTCTCACTTATCGAGTAAACCTGCATCGCACACACCCCTCGGAATAGAACCTATAAAGGTAATTTGTATTAAAAAATTTATGAAAATGTTTAAGTCTTTTAATGTTGGAGAACAAAGGGAAGTATAAGGACAGTCGCGAAAAAACAGACATAAAAAACAGGAAAAAAGAGCAAGTCGAAGAACGACCATTTAGATTATACAAAATTTCAAAATTTAGTGGAAAGAAGCTGGTAAGTAAGCCAATTTTTCATGAAGAGTTTACAGAAATATTAACAAAATATATAAATGTTTAACATTCAGTTCTCCTGCTCGTACAAGCACTCTAGTTCCTTTAAAAAATCCTTGCTGTGGCTTCCGTCATTTTCCAGATGTTTCCTCAGTAGTTCGAAGCACTTACGCTTCATGGATGCTATATTTAGTTTTTGGACTTGCTCTCGCTTTGTCAATTCATCTTCATATTTCTGCTCTAACCTCTCTCTAAGCGTAGTCAGTTTCTTCGTCACGAGGGAAGTCATAGCTGGCTTTTTCATTTCGTAAAACTTAGCACACAAATTTGGCATTATTTGGGATAGCTCCAGGTCCAATTGCCTAAAATGGTCCTTAAGCTTCTTGTCGTCTGCGAACACAGCAAAAATTTGCGATAGAAAGTGCTGGGGGAACGCATCTGGTGTTTGAGCTTTGAGCGTCTGTTCAGCAGCAGCCATTAGATTGGCTTTAATACCCTGACTGAAGCGTATCTTTTGCAATTTTTGTTGGTTCAGTTTTTTCAGTTCCTGCTCGGCGTGATCCGTTTCTGTTTGGAGAGCAGCCATGCGCAGTTTCAGAGTGTCGATTTGCAGCTTAAGATTTGTCTGCTGATTTAGAAGACTGCGTTGACGGTGCAAGGCTGGTGATTCATTGCTCACAGGTTTAGCGTCCTCGTGTGGCTTTATGTGTTCAACATGCTGCCTGGATTCTAGTAAAAGATCCTCTAGGTCACATTTAAGCTTGGTAGGATCATTGAATGGTGCACACAACTGGCTGCTTGTAATAAGCTGATGCTGCATTAGTTGAAGAAGACCATGACGAGTGTACTTCTCCGGTTTGCTGGAGCTGTGAAAGACATCCAGCCACTGCATGCAAAGCGAAAAATCCTTTGCATTGAGCTCGAGCTGCGCCACAGTTCGTATCATTTGAATCTGTTCATGATATTTGAAATCCAGCTGCTCCTCGGTCAACAAATACTGTGTATTCTCATTTGAACGGTGCCACATAGTTAAAATATTGTCACAAAATCTTTAAAAATAATAACAAAAAGATGTCTCAGGGCCTACCTAGAGAGCTGGACTTACCATTGCAAGATTTGTATGTTCCAGAGGATAGCTGATGGTCCAGTGCACTGTCATACAGCGTGGCATCATCGATAAATGTGCTGCTTTTCTCCTCTGGCGTGGACTCAAACGAACTGGAGGCTGAATCCATGGTGCGGCCTATGAGTGGAAGAGTGTGCGCCTTTGTGTGTTCAGTTGGCTTGGAAGAATCGGTTACGAGTTCAAATTCGGTTTCAAATTGTTCAGTGACTGCGTCCGGGTTGGCATCTGTTGTGTTGTCTATGTATTTGTGTTGTCTTCGGGTAAATAACTGTGAGGTGCGAAAGTTAAAGAGCGATTAGCAGAGACATAGATAATATTTCACGATTGGAGGCATTCGCGTCTCTTTAACTGCGAATTTTAATGCTTCACTTTGCCTACGTGTACAGTGCCCGTGGTGGGGAAATTCGAATTAATTGTGTGTGTTGATTGAAACTTCCAGGCCAATGTATCTACATATGTACACATACTCGAAGATTCACAATTCGGCCGTTCAGCTACTCACCTGAAAATTTGCATTAGGCGTGGGTAGAACACTTTTGTTGTTGCTGCAGCACTTCCAGTCTGGGTGTCCGACCTACATCAACAAACTCTAATAATTGACTCAATAATGCTGCTGCTACAATTTGCCTTCGTTTTGTAATTATTGTTTGGTTGAGTGCATATAATTAGAAACCCAAAAAACTAAAATGAAATTGTGACCTGTGGCAAATTGTCGTTTGGTTCTGCTCAGCGTCGACTAGTGTTGCCCTGTTATGAAAATGAATAAAATGAAAAAACGAGAGGCACGTTCAAGCTGCATGACAGACAGACGTCATACAGTTGTGTGAAGGAACGAGTCGACTACTTTGTTATGTGTGATAAAGTAATGATAGAAGCATATTATTGCTTGGCGATTGAAGATGAATAACTGCGTCGGACCAATGTATAAGATTTTGTAAGTTTAGGGGGACTTAAATAAAAAAAAAGTGCTTCATACTGAATGACTTTTATTTTAATGTAAGAAAAACATCCACTATCATAACCAGCAATAAAATTGTTATTAAACATACCACAGTGCAAGGCTAGAAAAATTCCATTTGACAACTCGCATCGGGTACAAATTTAAAGTGATTCAAATTTAGCCATGAGAGTCTTGTGTTTAAGAAGAGCTAAGTATTTTTTTATTATTTTTGAATGGTTGAACTGCAAAATTTTCAATATCGAGTTTTAATCAGGGACCGTAATCATTATAAGTTTTATTTTAAAAATCACATCATAATGATTATATAATGATTTTTACAATTTTCTTCACCGATTTCACTAATTTTGATTAATTTTATAATAATCATTTTTAATCATCATATTTGAGTTTTATTCTTTTGATAAAATATAATGATTAAAATTTTTTTATATTTTTTCGCTAAACTAAAACTCAACAATAGTTTACTGCTTCTGTGTTAAACTTTTCGCCGATAAGATTACATATTGTTGATTAATGATAATGCCTTTTAATGATACACCACATGTCCTTCAAGGACGAATTTTAAGGCTCCTTCTATTTACTAGGTTTTAATAGGAAAACCGCTGACCCGATCTTCACGAAATGTTCACAGTACGTTAATGGCGATCAGGACAGAGGCATAGGCTATATCTGAAGTCAGTGAATAGTACAAAGAACCGCGAAGTTTGCCAAATTATTATAAATGGCTGAAAGGATTCTGATAAAACTTGGAGAAAAGATAGTTGATAACATGAACTTGAACATATGCTATATAGCTTTTTTGTCAATGGTCCAAAACCGTGAAATTTGCAATCTTATTATAAGACTATTTTTTAAAACGCTTAATGCTTAGGTAACGATTCAGCAATTTGCTAAGTTGTCATCATTTCGAAGGACCAAATTTATGGCAAATCTTGCATATTACGGGCCGAAAATTAAAAAATTTGAAAATTCGCGAAATTTCAAAAATTTTCATTTAAGTTCAGATAATTATAAAGACGGGTAAGCCGACGTGTAAATAGAAGGAATAGATCAAATGGTCAAGAAAATAGCGAAGTTTGAAAAATTTTGAAAATACCTAGAAATATGAAGTTTTGATAAATGGCAATTGAAGACGCGTATATAAGAGGTGTAGACCAAGAACCGCGAAATTTGACAACTTACCAAAGCACAGGCTTAAAATTAATATTAAAGAATATATCTATATATATAAAACTGCTCAACCTGACTAATTGACTGACTGGTGACCGTCGCACAGCCTAAACCATAAAAGATAGGAAGATGAGATTTTCACAGTAGTATTATCTTATGCTGAAAGTGAGTACTAAGAACGGATTTTGCAAAATTCTGTCGGGAAATGTGGAAAATTCGCGGAAAACTTTTGTATGAAACTTTTTTGTTTTTAATCCGATCAAGTTCAAACTCATTTTCAAAGATCTATATGAAAATTCAACAACAACTGCATACCAATCTTCCGGAAAATTCACCCCCCTGTGTGGAAAGTGGGTGGTCAAGATTGTATGGGCGATACTTTAGTTGCCAGCGATTGGCGCCATACTCAGTTTCTAAATTACTCATAGCATAACATAAAAAAAGTGACTTTCAAATTTTGTAAAATCTATCCTCAAAGTCGGAAAATTCGCGGAAAACTGTTGTATGAAACTTTTTTGTTTATTATCCGATCAGATTCAAACTCATTTTCAAAGATCTATATGAAAATTTAACAATAACTGTGTTTCAATTTTCCGGAAAATCCCACCAGGAAAAGTCGGAAAAACGTCGGAAAAGTTTGAATGGTAAACATTTTTTTTCATCCGATTGACTTGAAACTTGGTTTTTTAAGCATAGTACGAAAAAAGTCGACACGTGTTTTCCCAACTTTGGAAACCCGCCCACGAGGAAAATGGCCGGAAAACTCTGCATGCAAAAAACTATTTTTTACCTGATTGGCTTGATACTCGGTTTGTGAGAATAGTAAGTGAAATAAATTGAGATGTGATTTTCCGATGTGCATTTAAAAAACTATTTTTCTTCCGATTGACTTGAAACTCGGTTTGTAATGATGAAATTCTAAATAATTAGTGATTACATTTTCCGATGTTGGAAATACCGTCGGGATGCCCACTGGGAAGTGGGTGTGATGTGGGCGGTAAGTGGGTGGTAATTGGGCGGGAAGTGGGTGGGAAGTGGGAGGGATGGGGTGTGGGTAGCATGTGGGTGGGAAGTGGGCGGGAAGTAAGCGGGAAGTGGGAGGGATGAGGGCGGGTTTTGGGTGGGATGTGGGTGGGAGGTGGGTGGGATGTGGGCGGGAAGTGGGCGGGAAGTGGGAGGGATGTGGTTGGGAAGTGGGCGGGAAGTAAGCGGGATGAGGGCGGGTTTTGGGTGGGATGTGAGTGGGATGTGGGCGGGAAGTGGCCGGGAAGTGGGAGGGATGTGGGTGGGAAGTGGGCGGGAAGTGGGTGGGATGTGGGCTGGAAGTGGGTGGGATGTGGGTGAGAAGTGGGTTGGATCTGGGCGGGAATTGGGTGATGAGTGGGTGGGATGTAGGCGAGAAGTGGGTGGATAATAGGTGGGAAACGGGTGGACATTGTGTAAGAAGTAGATGGGGAGTGGGTGGGGTTTGGGTGGGATGGGGGTGGTAAGAACGCAGCAGCAAAGTTGTAACGGTGAAAAAGAAAGGTAGTACAACGTTAATTTCAAGCTTATATATGTATGATTCGATTTCTGGGCTCTACAGCGAAAACAAATTTATAAAATGTTTTTTAAATTTGGTAAATATTAACTCTCACGATTGATTTCAAACAGATTCTGATGTTGGTTCTATACTGTTCCATGCGCAGCGAAGCGCGACGGGCCATTTGCTAGTCTATATATATAAAACTGTTCAACCTGACTAATTGACTGACTGGTGACCGTCGCACAGCCGAAACCATAAAAGATAGGAAGATGAGATTTTCACAGTAGTTTTGTCTTATGCTGAAAGTGAGTACTAAGAACGGATTTTGGAAAATTCTTTCGGGAAATGTGGCAAATTCGCGGAAAACTGTTGTATGAAACTTTTTTGTTTTTCATCCGATCAAGTTCAAACTCATTTTCAAAGCTCTATATGAAAATTCGACATCAACTGCGTACCAATCTTTCGGAAAATTCACCCCCCCTGGGTGGAAAGTGGGTGGTCAAGGTTGTATGGGCGAAACTTTAGTTGACAGCGATTGGCGCCAAACTCATTTTCAAAATTACACATAGCATAACATAAAAAAAGTGACTTTCAAATTTTGGAAAATCTAACCTCAAAGTCGGAAAATTCGCGGAAAACAGTTGTATGAAACTCTTTTGTTTTTCATCCGATCAACTTCAAACTCATTTTCAAAGATCTATATGAAAATTCAACAATGACTGTGTTCCAATTTTCCGGAAAATCCCACCAGGAAAAGTCGAAAAAGCGTCGGAAAAGTTTGTATGGTAAACATTTTTTTTCATCCGATTGACTTGAAACTTGGTTTGCAAGACTATGCTGTCGCAAAATATTCGACATGTGTTTTCCCAATTTTGGAAAACCCGCCCACGAGGAAAATGGCCGGAAAATTCTGCATGCTAAAAACTATTTTTTACCTGATAGGCTTGATACTCGGTTTGTGAGAATAGTGAGTGAAATAAATTGAGATGTGATTTTCCGATGTTGGAAATTTCACCCAACGGCCGGAAAATTCCTGGAAAACTCTGCATTTAAAAAACTATTTTTTTCCGATTGACTTGAAACTCGGTTTGTAGGGATGAAATACTAAATAATTAGTGATTGCATTTTCCGATGTTGGAAATACCGTCGGGATGCCCACTGGGAAGATGGAGAATAGTGGGCGGGATGTGGTTGGTAAGTGGGTGGAATGTGGGCGATAAGTGGGTGGTACTTGGGCGGGAAGTAGGTGGGAAGTGGGAGGGATGTTGGTGATAAGTGGGCGGGAAGTGGGTGGGATGTGGGCGGAAAGTGCGAGGGATGTGGGCGGATGGGGTGTGGGTAGCATGTGGGTGGGAAGTGGGCGGGAAGTAAGCGGGAAATGGGAGGGATGAGGGCGAGATTTGGGTGGGATGTGGGTGGGAGGTGGGTGGGATGTGGGTGGGAGGTGGGTGGTATGTGGGCGGGAAGTGGGAGGGATGAGGGTGGGATGTGGGTGGGTGGGATGTGGGCAGAAAGTGGGCGGTAAGTGGGTGGGATGTGGGTGAGAAGTGGGTTGGATCTGGGCGGGAATTGGGTGATGAGTGGGTGGGATGTAGGCGAGAAGTGGGTGGATAGTAGGTGGGAAACGAGTGGACGTTGTGTAAGAAGTAAATGTGCAGTGGGTGATGAGTGGGCGGGATGTGGGCTTGAAGTGGGAGTGATGAGGGTGGGATGTGGGCGGAAAGTGGGTGGAAAGTGGACGGCGGGTGGTGAAAAAAGAAAGGTAGTAAAACTTTAATTTCAAGCTTATATATGTATGATTCGATTTCTGGGCTCTACAGAGAAACAAATTTATAAAATTTTTTTTAAATTTGGTAAATATTTAATTCTTACGATTGACTTCAAACTGATTCTGATGTTGGTTCTATACTGCTCAATGCGCAGCGAAGCGCGACGGGCCTTTTGCTAGTCTATATATATAAAAAAGTTCAACCTGACTGACTGACTGACTGACTGGTGACCGTCGCACAGCCTATAACATAAAGGATAGGAAGATGAGATTTTCACAATAGTTTTATCTTATGCTGAAAGTGAGTACTAAGAACGGATTTTGGAAAATTCTTTCGGCAAATGTGGCAAATTCGCGGAAAACGAATGTATGAAACTTTTTTGTTTTTCATCCAATCAAGTTCAAACTCAATTTCAAAGATCTATATAAAAATTCGTCAACAACTGCATACCAATCTTCCGGAAAATTCACCCCGCTGGGTGGAAAGTGGGGTGTCAAGGTTGTATGGGCGAAACTTTAGTTGCCAGGGATTAGCGCCAAAATCATTTTCAAAATTACACATAACAAAACATAAGTTGTAAGCATAGTACGCGAAATAATTTGACACGTGTTTTCCCGATTTTGGAAAATCCGGACACGAGGAAAATGGCCGGAAAATTCTGAATCCAAAAAAGTATTTATCATACGATTGGCTTGAAACTCGGTCTGTAAGTATAGAATACGAAATAGTTTAAAATGTTATATTCCGAAGTTGGAAAATTTGACCTGACGGTCGAAAAATTCCCGGAAAATTCTGCAAGAAAAAAACTATTTTTCATCCGATTGGCTTGAAACTCGGTTTGTAGGGACAAAATACGAATTAATTTGAAATGTGATTTTTCAATGTCGGAAAAGCCGCCCACGAGAAAAATGGCCGGAAAATTCTGCATTGAAAAATTTTTTTTTATACGATTGGCTTGAAACTCGGATTGTAAGGTCAAAATGAGAATTTATTATGTTTTTAATTTTCCGAAGTTGGAAATACCGCCGGGATGCTCACTGTGAAGTGAATGGGATGTGGGTGGAAAGTTGTTTAGGAAGTGGGTGGTAAGTGGATGTAAAGTGGGTGAAATGTGGCAGGAAGTGGGAGGGATGTGGGTGGGATGTGGATGGAATGTGGGTGGTATGTAGGTGCGAAGTGGGCGGAAAGGGGGTGGGATGTGAGCGGGAAGTGGGTTGGATTGAAATGGGAAGTGGATGGGATGTGGGTGGAATGTGGCGTTAAGTGGGAGGGATGTGGGAGGGATGTAGGTAGGATGTGGGTAGGATGTGGGACGGAAGTGGGTGGAATGTGGGTGGGATGAAGATGGGAAGTGGGTGGGAAGTGGGATGTGGCCAAGTGGTGGGATGTAGGTGGGAAGTGGGTGGGATGTGGGTGAAATGTGCCGGTAAGTGTGAGGGATGTGGGTGGGATTTGGGAAGGATTTGGGTGGGATGTGGGTGGCAAGTGGGTGGAATGTGGGTGGATGTAGGTGGGAAGTGGGCGGGAAGTGGGTGGGATGTGGGCGGTAAGTGGTTGGGATGTGGGTGGGAAGTGGGTGGGATGAAAATGGGAAGTGGATGGGATGTGGGTGGAATGTGGCTGTAAGTGGGAGGGATGTGGGTGGGATGTAAACGGAAAGTGCGAAGTGGGCAAAAAGTGAGTGGGATGTGGGCGGAAAATGTGCGGGAAGTGGGTGGTAAGTGGGTGTGCGGTGGTTATATACTGAAGGCGCAGCGAAGCGTGACGGGCTATTTGCTAGTCTATATATATAAAAAAGTTCAACCTGACTGACTGACTGACTGACTGGTGACCGTCGCACAGCCTAAACCATAAAAGATAGGAAGATGAGATTTTCACATTAGTTTTATCTTATGGTGAAAGTGAGTACTAAGAACGGATTTTGGAAAATTCTGTTGGCAAATGTGGAAAATTCGCGGAAAACGGTTGTATGAAACTTTTTTGTTTTTCATCCGATCAAGTTCAAACTCATTTTCAAAGATCTATATGAAAATTCGACAACAACTGCATACCAATCTTCCGGAAAATTCACCCCGCTGGGTGGAAAGTGGGTGGTCAAGGTTGTATGGGCGAAACTTTAGTTGCCAGCGATTAGCGCCAAACTCATTTTCAAAATTACACATAACAAAACATAAGTTGTAAGCATAGTACGCGAAATAGAGATTTTGGAAAATCTGCACAAGAGGAAATTGGCCGGAAAAATCTGAATACAAAAAAGTTTTTATCATGGATTGGCTTGAAACTCGGTTTGTAAAGACAAAATACGAAATAATTTGAAATGTGATTTTTCAATGTCGGAAAAGCCGCCCAAGAGGAAAATGGCCGGAATATTCTGCATGCAGAAACTATTTTTCATACGATTAGCTTAAAACTCGGATTGTAAGGTCAAAATGAGAATTTATTTTGTTTTTAATTTTCCGATGTTGGAACTATCGCCGGGATGCTCACTGTGAAGTGAATGGGATGTGGGTGGAAAGTTGTTTTGGAAGTGGGTGGTAAGTGGATGTAAAGTGGGTGAAATGTGGCAGGAAGTTGGAGGGATGTGGGTGGGATGAGGGTTGGATTTTAATGGGAAGTGGGCGGGAAGAGGACGGGAAGATGGCAGGAGGTGTGTGGTATGTGGGTGGCAAGTGGGTGGGATGTAGGTGGGAAGTGGGCGGGAAGTGGGATGTGGGCGGGAAGTGGGATGTGGGTAAGTGGGTAAGTGGAGGGATGTACGGTGGGATGTAGGTGGGAAGTGGGTGGGTGGAATGTGGCGTTATGTGGGAGGAATGTTGGTGGCAAGTGGGTGGAATGTGGGTGGGATATGGGTGGGATGTGGGCTGATGGGATGTGGGTGGGAAGTGGGTGGGATGGAAATGTGAGGTGGATGGGATGTGGGTGGAATGTGGCGGTATGTGGGAGGGATGTGGGTGGGATGTAAATGGTAAGTGATCGGGATTTGGGCGGGAAGAGGGCGGGAAGTATGCGGTATGTTGGTGGTTAGTGGGTGGAATGTGGGTGGGATGTAGGTGCGAAGTGGGCGGGAAGTGGGTGGGATGTGGGGGGGAAGTGGGTGGGATGGAAATGGGAAGTGGATGGAATGTGGGTGGGAAGTGGGCGGAAAGTGGGTGGGATGTGGGCGGTATGTGGGTGGGAAGTGGGTGGGATGTAAATGTGAAGGGGGTGGGATTTGGGCGGGAAGAGGGCGGGAAGTGTGCGGAATAGTGGGCGGATAGTGGGTGGGATGTGGGTGGGAAGTGGGTTGGATGGAAATGGAAAGTGGATGGGATGTGGTTGGAATATGGGTGGGAAGTGGGTGCGAAGTGGGCGGAAAGTGGGTGGGATATGGGCCTGAAGTGGGTGGTAAGGGGGTGTGCGTTGGTTATATACTGTTAAAGGCGCAGCGAAGCGTGACGGGCTAATTGCTAGTCTATATATATAAAAAAGTTCAACCTGACTAATTGACTGACTGACTGACTGACTGGTGACCGTCGCACAGCCTAAACCATAAAAGATAGGAAGATGAGATTTTCACAGTAGTTTTATCTTATGCTGAAAGTGAGTACTAAGAACGGATTTTGGAAAATTCTGCCGGGAAGTGTGGACAATTCGCGGAAAACTTTTGTATGAAACTTTTTTGTTTTTCATCCGATCAAGTTGAAACTCAATTTCAAAGATCTATATGAAAATTCGACAACAACTGCATACCAATCTTGCGGAAAATTCACCCCCATTGGGTGGAAAGTGGGTGGTCAAGGTTGTATGGGCGAAGCTTTAGTTGCCAGCGATTAGCGCCAAACTCATTCTCAAAATTACACATAACAAAACATAAGTTGTAAGCATAGTACGCGAAATAATTTGAAAAAAAATCCGCACACGAAGAAAATGGCCGGAAAATTCTGAATCCAAAAAAGTATTTATCATACGATTGGCTTGAATCTCGGTTTGCAAGTATAGAATACGAAATAGTTTAAAATGTTATATTCCGAAGTTGGAAAATTTGACCTGACGGTCGACAAATTCCCGGAAAATTCTGGATGAAAAAAAATATTTTTCATCCGATTGGCTTAAAACTCGGTTTGTAAGGACAAAATACGAAATAATTTGAAATGTGATTTTTCAGTGTCGGAAAAGCCGCCCACGAGGAAAATGGGCGGAAAATTCTGCATGCAAAAATTATTTTTCATACGATTGGCTTGATACTTGGATTGTAAGGTCAAAATGAGAATTTGTTTTGTTTTTAATTTTCCGATGTTGGAAATATCGTCGGGATGCTCACTGGGAAGTGAATGGGATGTGGGTGGAAAGTTGTTGTGGAAGTGGATGTAAAGTGGGTGAAATGTGGCGGGAAGTGGGAGGGATGTGGGTGGGATGTTAATGGGAAGTGGGCTGGAAGTGGACGGGAAGATGGCAGGAAGTGTGTGGTATGTGGGTGGCAAGTGGGGGGAAGACGGCGGGAAGTGTGTGGTATGTGGGTGGCAAGTGGGTGGAATGTGGGTGGGATGTAGGTGGGAAGTGGGCGGGAAGTGGGTGGGATGTGGGCGGGAAGTGGGTGGGAAGTGGGTGGGATGTGGGCCTGAAGTGGGTGGTAAGTGGGTGTGCGTTGGTTATATACTGTTATAGGCGCAGCGAAGCGTGACGGGCTATTTGCTAGTTATATTATATTATGCTAAAATATTATGAAATTTTTTAATTTGTCAAATGATTCATACATAAGGCCCATATGGACATCCGAAGTGCGTAATTTAGCCAACTTCACCTCATGTTTCGTCGCCGTGGAACATAAGAGCAGTGTAACCAGACTTAAGAAAAATTACGCCAAAAAATATGTTATTGATATTTTTAATTAATTTGGCACTGCTCGATCATTTGTATTTTGTTTTGATGCAAAGTTGATTTTTGGTAGAAGCTCGCCCACTTCTCCCCAAGCCTTGTTCACAAAATTAAAGTCCGAATGCTTGGGGTGGAAAAGATCAAAATTGACAACTCGCTCTTTCACCGCCAAAATTAAAAACATTTTTTGTCAAGCAAAAACACTTTCAAACGATTCTTTCGCTTTTGTTTTTCTCCCATGTTCCTTTTTTTATTTTCTTTTTAAATCAGTTTAGCTAAAATCAGTCCAGCTGATCGACGCTGATAGAAGCAGAGTGGCTTAACATGGTGCATTCTCAATGCTGCTTCAGCTGGTCAAAGCACAATAAGGCCCACAGCCATCTTACATAGTATCCACAAACGTGCTGTTAAGTGCAACATTGTCTGTTAAGTATAACTTTCAACTTCGCACCTCCGTACATGCAAAAAGTTCAAGAGGCGAAGTTGTAACTTCTGCTTCTTCTTCCCTCAATTTTTGTATGAAACTTCTCGCTACTTCTGATGTCCGTATGGGGCTATAGGGGGAACGCAGGAGAAGAAAAATAAACGGTCCAACGGTAAATAGGAGTTGTAGATCAAACGGTCAAAAAAACCGCGATATTTCTTAAATATTTGTAGAGCCTAAGAGAATTATGTAGACCAAAAACCGTGCAATTTTCCAAATTTTCGTTTGAGTATTTACGAAATATGTTTTGAACAATCCAAATTATTGCAATGTTGGGAATGGCAATGTGAACGGGTAAATAGGAGATGTATGTATGGCAAACAATTAAAGAGCAAAAAACTATAAAACAATTAAAATAAATGCTAAATTTGCTATATTTCCTTATTCCTAAAATTATTATGAGGATTTGATAGACTAAAAATAGTAGAGGGTAAATATACGTGGTGTGGACCAAACTGACCCAAAAATCGCGAAATTTACCAAATTGCAAGTTCTGTTTGTCATAAAGATTTAATAGGTGTCGGACAATCGATTTATTAATATTAGAAATTTGCAAAAATTCTTATTTAAGTTAATGAGACGTGTTGATCAAACGGACCAAAAAATCGCAAAAATTTTACACTTTTAATAATGATTTTAGATTCTCATGAAGACGATAGATGGCAATTGTCAATAAGCTCCACTTCTTCGTTTTGTGATACCTGCTAGTACTTTATAATTTTGGAAATGTTTCCTTCTCCCTGTAACATAATTTTGCACAAACTTTATATACTCTATGTACCTTCTGTACAGAGTACAAAAAAGCTTTCTATTATCTCATTTACTTTTGAATTTTTGGATATTCATTTAATTCAGCTAAATTGGTCGTTGCGTCCACTGGGTGTCGTACACAATTAAAGTAAATAAAAAATAAAAATGAAACGGATTTTTATTTTAAAAAAAGACTTAGCTTTTAAATCTTGATAAGCCCTATAATTTGCGATAAGGCTGATTTTGGGCAGTTTCAGGTTTTCAAGATAGTTGCAAAAAAACAGAGGCATTCGCACAGCACCAAAACAGAAGCATTTTTTGCGGGAATCAATTCAAACGCCGATTTCAGCGAGTTCTGAAGCATTTTTAATTTACATGATTTTAGAATGTTGTGCATTGATGGCTTAAAATAATGGTTTTGGTATATTTTAGATGTTCTTGAAAATTTTATTTTAGGCATTTGCGCACGGGACATTTTTTTCCGTCATTATATGTATGTGGTTTCTGCTATAATTCTTATAATGCACATAATTTTTAATGGTTTCTGGCATGCATCCTTTTATACAATTTATACCCTCAGAAGGAAATGAGCAATATTAACGTCCAAGTTAGAAAAATTGCACTAGCTTGACCTTGGAACCGAATATTTAGAAATGAGCTATGAATAAATGTTACTTTGACTTACATTAGTTCATTTTGATAGCTTCTCTATGAATATTTCTTAAGACATACAGGTCTGTTCCCAATTCGGAGTGGATTAAAATGTCAAGCGATAGGAACTCCGAATTGTTTTCATTTTGGTGTTCCCGTTTCCGAGTGAGATATTCATCGATTTTCTTTTCGAATGAATGTTCAAATCGTTTTCGATCTGATCCGATAACAATTATTTATCGTAAGAAATATAAGTTTTCAATTGTCTGAGCAAAAATGTATCTTTAAAGTACAACAGATTTACAATTATATAAAAAAAATCACATGCGTGACGACGCGTTCCGCTTTGCGCGAAACTTTCCTCGATGCTTTTCGCTATGCTTTTTTAATCCTGAATGTTATTGTCAATCACTGCCAATTCAATCCTGTCGAGATGTACTGGGTCTCAAATTTCTATTTGGTTGATTGAATCAACTTTTACTGTCTCTGCATTAGGTTGCATCAAGAGATGGTCAAGGGATTGTGAAGGCCACACAATAGCGCATACATACTTTCTTCCAAAACCAAAGGTTTCTTTACTTACATGGTAAATTCTTGCTGTTGATTCAGTTGCTTGTCCAGTTAATATCGATCCGCCATTAGAGATCTTTAATTTTTGTGCAAGTTAAGTTATCAATCTCATTTTTCAGTCAATTCGTTACTATTATTTAGGCTTAAGCTTATTTTCACCTTAGTAATTGAAATATTAGTAATAAAATATAAAAATTTGTACCTATATGTTCGAATTATAATTCGGCTGAATTTTTTTTTAGGATAAAAAATTTATTTATTGGTTATTCAGAAACTCTAATTCTAAATTATTTACAATTTACAATTACTCCAAAAATTACTTATGTTGTAGTTTTTTTTATTAATTCATTTTCTGCAGTTATTTGTATATCGAGTTTGCTATTTTTTATATCTTCTAGTTGGAATTTTAACGTAAGATTTATAATATATTTTGAAGTTAGAATATTGGGTTTGTATTTTATGATTGTGTATATTCTAGTTTTAGTTTTTATCCTAAGGTAAGTATCTACGACTTTGTTTACAGGTGAGCGTTGATGTTCAGCTGAATGGTAATCATAAAAAGTTCGAACTGCTACCAATTCCGATTCCGCATGATCTAATCGAAATGGAAAACGGGAACTGACCTGATAGTGTTTTCAACCATTTTAAATTTTTAAGTCCCGGTGGACCTTTCGGTGGCAATGCCCATATGATGATCAGCTGACTTAAGATTAAATTGGGATTATTATTTTGTATATTAAAATTCTCTGAAAAGTATGTCGAACAGAGGTTCAAATCAAAACCATCACCCAAAAACCTCAAACCTAAAATGTTCAACAAATTGCATTGGTGAATTTTGTTTCGACCCCGCGAACTGGAGCTTTGCAAAAAATGTTAAGGTTTGCAGCCTTGGTTAATATAGGTTGGATTAGTGTGATTGTCGCGAAATGGTTTTGCTTGTGTTCATGTTTACGTGTATATATATATAAAGCCGCAAGCCACAGCACAAAGGTTTATTGGCATATATTTGCATTTTTTATGTTGCTTTAAAACTATAAGCAGAACCTGAGCACAGTAAATTGTAGCTTTGGCCAACAATAATTAAAGAACGATAACGAAAATCAGATAGTAGTAATCAGATAGCTGT
Organism: Lordiphosa clarofinis; assembly: GCA_018904275.1. Taxonomy (NCBI): domain Eukaryota; kingdom Metazoa; phylum Arthropoda; class Insecta; order Diptera; family Drosophilidae; genus Lordiphosa; species Lordiphosa clarofinis. The sequence goes on from JAEIGQ010000200.1 coordinate 147,241, forward strand.
CATGAATTGGAAGTACGTTTAGCTTATGGCAACACGTCCCATCTCCGCCATACCTCAAATCTCAAAACATCGTCTGACTTCCATTCATTCTCAAAACGTTCGCAACTTAATACGGTTGTGCTTTACGTGCGCATCGCAAGTCCTTAAACCTTTTTAAGAGAAGATTTGTTACGCATGTACAAAACTGCATTTACATATACTTGTGGAACTAAGATCTCTGTCGTGTGAAACGATGTCCAAAGAAATTTCGGTATTGGTGTTTTTTGTAAATGGAAAGAAGGTAAAGTGCTTTAATTTGAATTATGTATATTTTTCAGGGACAGGCACCAAACCAATTTTTATTAAGTCGTGCAAATGTATGTAACAAGCAGAAGGAATCGAATCATTTCCGACCATATAAGGTATATATATTCTTGATCAGCATCAACATATCCGTCTGTCCGTCTGTCTGTACGAACACTTAGATCTCAGAGTTGGTAAGAGATAGAGGTTTGACATGTATGGGACAAATGCTTCTTTTATCTGCACGCAGATCAAGTTTGTTTCAAATTTTTGCCAAAATTTGGAAAAAACTTTATATCTCCTACAGTTTTGAAGATAGGCAATTCGTACCTTCTAGAAATAGTTAGTAATTAGCAAAATGAATCGATTTGCCAAAGAAATAATAAAGATCAGATGAACGGTTCTCAAGTTATGTGCAAAAAAGTGTACCAAGCCCCCCGCTACCCTCCCTCCTACCCTAAAAAAATTGTTGCATACTTTTCGGATGGTCACGCTAAGGAACGTAGGAACACTGTTAAACATGTTTTTTCATAAGTAACGGGTATATCGAAGTCGGCTAGAGCCGACTTTAACTTACGCTCTCGTTTCTAAAGTAAATGGGCCCGCTGATCACGTAAATCGCATCTGTTTTTCGTTTTTTCCTAAATCTGCCTCCACTTAAACTCCCATAACTTTTTTGATTTTCAGAAATGAAATCAGAAATCAAGTGATCCTTACACTCATGAGTCACTTAATTTTATGTTTCCCTGAACGGACGTTACACTGTGATGGTGTGACAGTATGACGCAGTGTAAGGCGAGCCTTAGTTGCTGTTAGAAATTATTAATTGCGTATTTACCCCTAGAAAAATTATCAGGTCTGTTCCCATTTCCGAGTGGATTTAAAAAGTAAAACGATTGTATTTCCGAATCGTTTTCATTTGATGTTCCCGTTTCCGAGTGAAATAGAAATCGTTTTCGAACTATAATTCAGCAATGGTAACATAAACAATTTCGATCAGCACTGCGCATGCGCTGAAGCGGAATTGCGAACAGCTCGGTTTCATTTCGATCGTTTTTGCTTTCGTCTACATGCAATTTTTGGGGTACAACTTTGAAATAATTAATTTAAATCAAATTGAATGCCCAATATTTTTATGGTTACTATAAAAACTTCTCAAAATATGACTTATTAATATAAAAATATTGGATAGATAAAAAATATAACCGTTGACATGAAAATTGTCAATTACTTTTGATTTTACTCACTCAAAGGCAAAACTTTTTAAACCGAATAATTTGATCGTTTTTCGGAAACGGGAACAGTCCTGTATGGTTTAGCTTAATCTAATTTCTAAGAACGTTTGGTAAATTCAGTCCAGGAAGTGCCCGAACTTACATGCAAATAGAGCGTTAACTTAGCGGTAACTTGGAACTACCGTAAAACATAACGGAGTCGTTTAAGATAACATATTTTAATTACTTTAGACTGGCAATAAAAAATGTAGGTGCTAATTGGTTTCCACACCTGTTATGCTTTAATTGCCATAGAATAATGTAAAAGAGAGCTTCAGCAGACAAAAAAACAAGGGTGCAAACCTCTAAAATTTTGCGGAAGGTTCGGTTCAGGGGTTCGAACCCGTTGTAAAGTCTAAGGTTCGGTTTGCGGACCGGTTCTCGGAACCCCGGACCCAAGGTTTTGGTTCGAACCTCGGTTCGCTAAAACATATATGAATAGTTTTGATTTATTAATACTTAATTTTAAAAATAATATTTTATATTTCAATAATGAAATTTTTATAATAAAATTCATTAGATGACACTTTCAACTTTTGAGAACTGCTTAGTTTAAGGTAATAAGCATTATATCTTCTAGGAGCTGTTGATCTACTCCAGCTCGTATATCAGAAATAACGAACTTAACTGTTGGCCCTGATACCTGAGTTGCTGAAACAGCAAATATATTAAGAGCAATATTTTTTGAGTCCTCGTTTTTTGACCTTTTCAAGATTTTATAACATTTATCCATGTAAAAATTTGTTTTTGGCCCTTTTTTCGAAATTATTGTGGTGTCAATTGGGGTTCTTGTTCGATCGCATTCCCTTCCTGCAATCAAAACACTTTTTGGATCAGGTTCTCTCCTTCGCGTTTCGGCAAATATATTGCGTTATTCAGGGAGTCTGTACATTTTAATAAACATGAAATCCATGTATTTTCTCTGGGGTAATTTTCGATTATCTACAGATTTGAAATTTATTATGTGATAAAAATGTCTGTTCTCAATTCCACTTCGGTCTTCGTATATAATTTTAAATTGGCCATTTTAGTTTTACAAATTTATGCGGAAGGTGGCAAAGAAATCTGTGGTTACTAGATCAAGGCTTTCTATTTCTAAGAATTGAATTCACTTGGCATTGAACTGTCTGTTTCAACCATACCTGTTAAATAATGATTATTAGTTGTAGTCATTATTAATTAGATTATTTTTGTTTAAAAGTTGAATTAATGATTAAATTGCGATTATTTTCGGTTTCACACAATTATTTAATGATTACGATTAAAAATAATCAAAAATAATGGAAAATTACCATAAATTATTAAAAATAATTGAAAATAATGGAAAATAATGGAAAATAATCGTTTCCATTATTTTCCATTATTTTCAATTATTTTCCATTATTTCCATTATTTTCCATTATTTTCCATTATTTCGACTATTTGAGACTATTTTGAGAGAAACAAATTATTTTCAACATCACATTTAATAACAACAATGTTTCTGTACGAGATTGGCTTACAAAATATTATCAAGAACGTATTAAATATTACATGTTTTCACATAAAATTAAACACAAACATTAAACATATTCAGTAGGGGGGTCGATTTGTATGGGCCGAAAAAAACGTACCAAGCGTATAGCAAAAACGAAATCTACGGTCAATTCTAAGAAAATCTCACCAAGAAACCAAGGGTCTAAAATGAATTTCTAGTCCGCGCAAATCGACTTCAAATATTTATGTTACTTTTTCCCAAAAATCAAGTTAGAAAGTCGCTGAACACCTACTATAACATGTTCTGTATACCCCAGAGCTTGCATATATCTGAAAAATTTCATATAGAAGCCACACAAAGTGATACAGGTGTCAAAAAGTGAGCCCAGTGCTGCCCATCAACGTTGAAGCGGTGCTACCCATCAAAATTTTTTGTTTTACGTATAACTCCGCTATCGATCATCCGATCTTCATAGTTTCTTTGGCGAATCGATAAATAATCATGATTATAAAATATCTCTAGAGGGTACAAACCATCTATCTCCAAAACTGTGGGAGATATGAGTTTTTTCTGAATTGCGGGGGCGGAAGGGGGCGTGGCAGCCTGTGACATAAAAATTTGTTTGCCGACAACTACAAGAAGTATTTGTCCCATACAAGTCAAACCTCTATCTCTTACCATGTCAGAGATCTGTAGTTTTACAGGTTTATGAACATACATAGGTACTACGTTTATGCTATGCTCATTGTGCAAAATCATTTCATGAAATGCCTCCGAAAGTGCGTGCTTAAACACCATTTCATAAATTCGATTACACACGAAAGTTAACTATGATTTCGACGTCAATTGCCGTGTAATGCCGTGGCGCAGGCAACTTAAAGTTGAGTTGGTGTTGCCAGATCTTTTATTCTTCTTATACATATGTGTGCTGGCCATTTTGTGAATTTACAAATGCTGCATAAACACGAACAAATTTGATTTTGCAAATTGAAGAAATCGTGAAATTCATAGCATAAACGTAGTAAAAGAAGGACATGGCTATCTCCTGTATTATTTTTTTTTTTTAGCATATGACTTTTCGCCAAAGCTCCTTAACCAAAAGGTAAGTTTTATTCGAAATTTGTTTGCCGGAAAATGTGCCTGACAATACCGGCCGAGATAGCTGCCAACTTTTGTTGTCCCTGACAGCAACAAATTAAATTTTTTGGTGAATTTTATTTAGAATGCACTATTTTAGTTTTTCTAACTGATAACAACGATCCAATTTGTCACTGAAGAAGATTATATAATTAATGAGTCATTGGGGTTGACAACGAGCAACTATGGAGAATCAAATTGATTCAGTTAATCGTTGAAAGATGGCACAAAGAAAAGCAAATCAAGTTCTCAGGTGGAACCGAGCCGGGTTATCCTTTCTACACATTGCTTCTCTAGTGTTGCAGATAATTTGGTAGCTAGTAGGAAAATATTTCTGCTTGAGATGTCTTTTGCCAGGACTGTCAAGTAGCTGCTAAGCATTCCGTCAATCGGTTATTCGGGGGATCAATGTTTTCACATTCATTCAATGGCTTAATCACTGTGGGCTATTTCCTCAGTGAGAATAACCAAATCCTCCTTTGATTCCATATTTTAGAGCAATTGTTATTATATTTAGTTGCCAAACATACCAACCTTCAAGGCGAACGGACGTGTTTCTAGAAGCTCTGCATTAACAACGTAATAAGTCGAGTGTTCTAGGCCGAAAAATATATATATGTGGATAAAACCGTCTATAAGTCTTTTTATGCCTTTTACGCGCCGTTAGCAACAAACCGCAGCACTATTAATTGCCAAAAAACGCCGAAAAACAATTAAAGTTAAAGACATTCTTTTTGTACAAACATCATCGAACTTCAACCTTTGAACCTCCAACGTTTGAGAGCCGCTTGTAAAGTTTGAATACAACACTTGTTTAAAGTCACACCAACACAAAACCAAAACAAAAACACACATACGTAAGCGTAACTTCAATAATAGCAAAGGTAGGAGAGCTGGAGGCTAAACTTGAGGCCAAGCTGAACGCAGAGGCCTCAGAAAATTATGATTTGAGACTGCATGGAGTGCCATGGTTGGAGGGCGAAGACCTTAGAACAGTCTTTAAAAATTTATGCTTCCAATTGAAAATTTCACCTGTACTCCGATGCAAGCGAATTCTTCGTCTAAGGCCTCGTGTGCAGGCACACACAGTTTTAGACCCAATCATCATAGTAAAGCTGGAGAGCGCTGGTGATAAAGCTGAACTACTACGGTCAATAGGTATTTACAGAAGAGAAACTAAGCAGCCACTAAAATTGAACATGCTTGGGATAGAATCGGACGCTCCGTTCTATGTCAACGAACAGCTTACAAAAGCGAATCATGAAGTTTTCAAAGCTGCAATGCGACTGAAGAAGGGGAAAAAGCTGACAGCAGTCTTTACGCGTCGTGGTCTTGTGCATGTGAGGCGTAGCTTTGAGAGCGAGATCATATGCGTGGAAAGCTTGCATAAGCTTTCGTCACTGGAGCAACAGCAACACAACAACCTTGAGACCGCCCCACCTGTGGTCGCCCCCTTTCCTTTACGCAATGAAGCTTTGCAAGAAGAGAATAATTCGTTTCGGGAATAACAGCTGTAGTCAAATAATTTTAAGATTTTCATTCCATTCATATATTTTTACTTTTCAAATATTTATTCTTTTTATTTATTTATTTACTTATATTTATTTAACTCTCATTTTGCTTCATAGGGTTCATATATTTGTTTACATATTTTATAAATTGCGTGTGCGACTTATAGCCTTTGTCTCTTTTGATGGACGGTGACAGTATAAGTTCCAACGAGAACAGCTATTCCCTACTTAGAATTTTGTCCAAACAAAAGTCAGGGCTCAATATAGTTCATTTAAATGCTCAAAGCTTAGTAAATAAAATTGAAGAATTTAGATACTTGTTTGTTAATTCTAATGTAGATGTTATTTGTGTATCTGAAACGTGGTTTATGTCTGACTTGAGTGACTTGTCCTTTACGTGTGATAATTATGTTTTGTACCGTTCTGACCGGAAAGACCATGCTGGTGGAGTTGCAATTTATGTTAATAAATGTCTAAATTCCGGAGTAGTATGTAAACAATCGGTGGGTAGTGCAATGGAATGGCTTTTTGTCAAAATTCTTAATAAGAGGGATAACAAAAACCTTCTCATCGGCTGTATATACAGACCGAACCGCAACACAGAATATGTTGAGTTAATTGACCTTGTTTCCACACTCGTATTAAACTTTAATGAAATAATCTTAACAGGAGGTATGAACTCCAACATATTGCGTGAATGCCATTTAGTAAATAATATGAAGTCTCTTGGTTTAGAAATTGTAAATCGTTATATACCAACGCACTTCACCGACACCTGCAATACACTTTTAGATGTCTTCTATGTAAGCGACCCTGACAGAGTTCAACTCTATGACCAAATTTCTGTGCCTGTTTTTTCCAAACATGACGTCTTGTTTATGTCTTATGATTTATGTTTCGACTACAATGACAATCGAGTTGAATATCGAGACTTTAAGCGTATTGACCTTGAATCGTTAAGTGTTGATCTATGTTTGTGTGATTGGAATCAAATTTATCACCTTCCTACTGTAGACTCTCAACTTAAATTTCTTACTGATAATATAGTCTCACTTTATAATAAATTCGTACCACTTCGACGTAAATTAATTTTTCATAAACCAAAGCCCTGGTTTAACAATAATATCAAAAAACATATTGGACTTCGTGACAAAGCATACGCTAAATGGAAGCGCTTTAAGACACAACAGCACTATAATGACTTTAAATTATTAAGAAAAACAGTGACTGTCCTCATTAACTCTTCTAAGAAAGATTATTATTGTAATAAGTTTAAAAATACTGGGACAAGTACACAAACATGGTCACTTTTAAAAGATCTTGGTGCTGGCAAGTCCAAATGCGATCATAATATTGACGTTAACACTAACGAACTAAATAGTCTATTTGCTAAATCTCACGTACCTGATGTAAAACATAACACGTACCTGAATAGTCAACCTTACAAAACCTGTGATAATAGATTTAGCTTTATGTGTGTTAATCAATGTGATGTCCTAGAATCGATAGTGAAAATCAAGTCAAATGCTACCGGTTTTGATGATATAAACCCGAAATTTCTAAAAATTATTCTTCCACACATTCTGCAATACATAACGTACACTTTTAATACTGCCCTCACAACATCCACATTTCCTGATCAATGGAAAGCCGCCAAAATTATTCCTATCCCAAAGTCTTCCAATGAGTATAGGCCAATTTCGATATTGCCTTTCTTATCAAAGGTCCTTGAAAACCTAATGGCAAAACAAATAAATACCTTTATGATCTCTGAACATTTCTTTAATGACAATCAATCAGGATTTAGGAAAGGTAGAAGCTGTACGACGGCTATAATAAACATTACGGAAGATATTCGTTCTCAGGTTGACATTGGAAAAATAACATTTCTGACTCTTTTGGACTATAGTAAAGCATTTGACACGGTTAACCACGAAATTCTGTGTACAAAACTCAAGCAATTGTATATGTTCTCAAACACAGCTGTAATATTTCTCCAGTCATATCTGACGAATCGGCGACAATCTGTAGTCACACATAAAGAATCTTCACTATTCTTGCCTATACAACGCGGTGTCCCGCAAGGATCGGTGCTTGGACCTCTTTTGTTTTCAATATATGTCAATGACCTGCCAAGTGTATTGTCAAAGTGTAATGTTCATATGTATGCAGACGATGTTCAGTTATATATTAGTAGACCTTTGTGTAAAATTAATGAATGTGTCCAAGTGTGCAATAGTGAATTAGATAAAATACGTGATTGGGCTGAAAGAAATGGGCTTGGACTAAACCCAGGCAAGTCAAAATGTTTGGTCATCAGCAACAAAAATGTTAGAACTGACAACTTGCCAAGGCTAACAATTAATAACACTCCAATAGAGTATGTCGAGCAAGCCAGCAATTTAGGTTTTACATTTAATAAATCTCTAACATGGAAAGATCATATTATCAGAGCCACAGGCAAGATGTACGGAATCCTCAGAAATCAATATCTGATTATGAACTTTCTACCAGTCAGAATTCGTTTGCTGGTAGCCAAAACTTTGCTAACTTCTGTTCTTTTTTACGGAGTTGAAGTCTTTAACAATTGTGATACAGAGAGCCAAAGAAAGCTTCAGGTAGCATTTAATAATATAGCACGTTACATTTACAATAGAAAACGAACAGACAGAATATCTGACGTTTCCATAAATATATTTAACTTACCACTGCAATCGTGGATGGACTTGAGAAGTCTAGTTCTCTTACACAAAATAGTTTGGACGCATGAACCTTCGTACCTTTACCAGAAACTTAATTTCAGTATGTCAAGAAGAACAAATAATATTGTGTGTAGAAAACTAAAGCTTGCATTATCAGAAAAACACTTTTTTATCTATGCTGTTCGCTGTTGGAACCGACTACCACATGAAATTAAGACTATAAGAAACGCCACGCAATTTAGGACTAAGCTAGAGTTACACCTACGAACCCCAAACCATTAAAACTAAAAGTAAATAAATAAATAAAATATTTCTAATTATTAATGGTTATTATATGTTCAGCATAGATATGTATTAAATGATTAGTTTAAAGATAGTATTTAAGTAGGGACTATAAATGTTTTATTATATAATTTATTAACTTTTGTGACTAGCGCTCTAAATTATAAGTATAATGTACTTGTAGCGTTAGGATGATTAGACAATAAAGAAAGAAAAACAAAATCCTGCTGATTTCTTCAGGTATTTTAGTGCAAACGATTTGTTTTGCTAGTATCTACCGGAAATCCATCTTTTTGTTAGGTCGAAAAGTCCCAAGCTAAAAAAATGTAATACCAGAGATAGTCATGTCCGTCTGTCTGTCCAAATACCTGCAAAAGTACAGATCTCTGACATGGTAAGAGATAGAGGTTTGACTTGTATGGGACAAATACTTCTTGTAGTTGCCGGCAAACAAATTTTTATGTCACAGGTTGCCACGCCCCTTCCGTCCCCGCAATTCAGAAAAAAAACTCATATCTCCCACAGTTTTGGAGATAGATGGTTTGTACCCTCTAGAGATATTTTATAATCATGATTATTTATCGATTCGCCAAAGAACCTATGAAGATCGGATGATCGATAGCGGAGTTATACGTAAAACAACAAATTTTGATGGGTAGCACCGCTTCAACGTTGATGGGCAGCACTGGGCTCACTTTTTGACACCTGTATCACTTTGTGTGGCTTCTATATGAAATTTTTCAGATATATGCAAGCTCTGGGGTAAACAGAACATGTTATAGTAGGTGTTCAGCGACTTTCTAACTTGATTTTTGGGAAAAAGTAACATAAATATTTGAAGTCGATTTGCGCGGACTAGGAATTCATTTTAGACCCTTGGTTTCTTGGTGAAATTTTCTTAGAATTGACCGTAGATTTCGTTTTTTGCTATACGCTTGGTACGTTTTTTCGGCCCATACAAATCGACCCCCTACTGAATATGTTTAATGTTTGTGTTTAATTTTATGTGAAAACATGTAATATTTAATACGTTCTTGATAATATTTTGTAAGCCAATCTCGTACAGAAACATTGTTGTTATTAAATGTGATGTTGAAAATAATTTGTTTCTCTCAAAATAGTCTCAAATAGTCGAAATAATGGAAAATAATGGAAAATAATGGAAATAATGGAAAATAATGGAATAATGGAAAATAATGGAATAATGGAAAATAATGGAAATAATGGAAAATAATCGAATAATGGAAAATAATGGAAATAATGGAAAATAATTGAAAATAATGGAAACGATTATTTTCCATTATTTTCCATTATTTTCAATTATTTTTAATAATTTATGGTAATTTTCCATTATTTTTGATTATTTTTAATCGTAATCATTAAATAATCATAAATTTTTCACCAGACAACTATATAATCACTACGACTATTTTCCAAAAATAATTTAATTGATTAGTAATTCTAATGGCAACTTAACAGGTATGGTTTCAACTGCTTAAGAAATTCCGAATTTACTTAAACCGGATCTACTTACTGTTGATACGAGTATCGACTTCCGTAAACCTTATTGACCTAGAGCTCAACGAACAATCGATTATACGAAAACCGAAGTGGAATTGAGAACAGGCTTTCGTTAAATTCCCTTCTTCGTAATCATACGCTAAGTCATTAAAGTTAAATTTGGACAACTCTCATTAAAAATATCTTGCTGGATTTGTTTGGTCTAGGAGCTTTGCAGCAAACATTGGTGCTGAGCTCATTATATAAGAACGTTTATCGAGGCATTTAGATCTTTATAAACAATGTTTTGCCAAGGGATTTTCCACAATTGTTCGAAATTAAAAACAAGCGTAATAAAAATCACTTGGTAGTAATTGTGAGCTTTGCAACAGTTTTATAATTGGCTGTAGCATTAAACAGATATTTTGAACTACGTTCCATTTAAATGATTTTAGCTGAAGCTTTTTTAAGATTTAGTAAACGTTTGAACATTTTGTAGACTGAGTTCCATCGCGTCCAACAGTCTAGCACTGTTTTTATACCCGTTACTCGTAGAGTAAAAAGGGTATACTAAAGTCGTGCAAATGTATGTAACAGGCAGAAGGAATCATTTCCGACCATATAAAGTATATATATTCTTGATCAGCATCAACAGCCGAGTCGATATAGCCATGTCCGTCTGTCCGTCCGTCCGTCCGTCCGTCCGTCCGTCCGTCCGTCCGTCCGTCCGTCCGTCCGTCCGTCCGTCCGTCCGTCTGTATGAACACCTAGATCTCAGAGATGGTAAGAGATAGAGGTTTGACATGTATGGAACAAATGCTTCTTATACTTGCAGGCAGATCAAGTTTATTCCAAATTTTGGCCACGCCCTCTTCCGCCCCCAATATTCAGAAAAAACGTTATATCTCCTACAGTTGTAAAGATAGACGATTCGTACCTTCTAGAGACAGTTGGCAATTAGCAAAATGAATAAATTTGCCGAAGAAATGATAAGGATCGGATGAGCGGTTCTCAAGTTATGAGCAAAAATGTGAAAAATAGCCGAGTTTAAAAAGTGTTGCATACTTTTCAGATGTTCAGATGTTTTTTCATGAGTAACGGGTATATCGAAGTCGGTTAGAGCCGACTTTAACTTGCGCTCTCGTTTTACAAAGTGTGCGTTCTCTGTCAAAGTAAAACTAAACGTCCAAATCAAGAAATGCTTTTGATTCAATTTGATTTAGACGGGATTTACACGATGAAGCAAACTTCATGAAGTTATCTCAGTAGGCGAGAGATACACGTGTGGTTCTATACATTTTAATTATCAAATCTAGTAGAATCCCTTTGATTTTCAAGCCTACTAAGAAAACTTCATGAAGTTTACTTCATCGTGTAAATCCCGACTTATACATAGTTGCATACCTTTTCTGCTCTGCAGTTATCATTTAAATGTGCTCCAGCTCCAACCATACTCGCTCCATTATTGACGTCAATAACATAAATCTAAACCAGATAAATGTCGTAGGATTGGAGAACTTTTTGAATGATACAGGTCGGATTACCTGGAATTTCTGTATTTCCCTGGAATATCTACTTAATTTTGCGAACCGAACCTAATTTTTCGAAAAAGTGATGCGGTTCGGGTTCAGGTTCGAGCTGTCAAAAATGTTAGGGGTTCGGTTTACGGTCCGGTTCGTCGGACCCAAAAAACCCGAACCGAACCGGTTCTTAGGGGTTCGGTTCAGGACCGGTTTGCAGCCTTGCAAAAAAAGTTATTCATTTGATAGCCCAATCATTTAAAGTAGAGTTGGAAATTTTAGTTCATTTTAATGACCTAGTTCATTAGTTCATTTTTTCATGAACTATGGTTAATTTTTGAACTATATTTCATTTTTTGAACTATAGTTCAATTTTTGAACCATTCAGTTGGGAAGCCGGCTCGTTAATACCAAAAGCGTTGGCACGCTTTTGGACCACTTTAAGCTCAACTGGCAACTTCTGGCTATGCTCGAAGAGGAAAAAAAGTAACACCTAGGTCTTAGCTAAATCCGTGGATGTGCACTCGAAAAACACGATCTTTGTCTTAGGCAAGTTCTTCGATCGTTCACCATTAATGATGGGCAGCAGTGAGAGAACTACATGATTGGCACCATAGATAACTGGATAGACGGAAGAGTCACGAATGATGTGGCTTAAGCTGGGCATATAAGTCCATCAACTGCAGACCTGTCATCTCCTGAGTTTGGCTATGCGGTTTGAATTTGATTCCCTCTGACGCCAAATCCTCGTAGCTGAAGGGTCCCTGTAATGTGTCAATGTCGTGGGTGCCCATGACCACCAGGTAAATGTTTAGGAGCAGCTTATCCTGCGGATCAATGAAACTTTTGCAGGACTCTTGGGTAAAGGACACAGCATGTGGAAGAATCTGTGCCGAGGAGGAGGCAACACTTAGCACCTGTTGCTGGGTTGGCTCGAAAAACTCAAACTTTGGCTTTGAGAAATGATAGTCCCGTATTCTGCTGTTTGTTATTTTTTTAATGTGAATAGCTTGATAAATTCATAGAAAATCATTATAAAATGCAGGCCCACTAGATTTTCATATCTCATGTATCAGACAATGAGTAAACGCCTTCAAATTTGCTTCAGTGGTAAAAAAATGAACTATAGTTCAAATTATGAACTATAGTTCAAATGAACTATAGTTCAAAATATGAACTATAGATAAAACAAGTAAGAGTGTTGCGGTCGAGTGCCCCGACAGCCAAATACCCTGTCCCAAGTAATGTGGTTCTTATAGCTTTAAATTCCATTTATTTCAATAAATGGGCAGGCGCACTAATGTACATATCTTCGGTGTTTTTGCTCGGATCTCATTGTGGTACACAGAATAGATAGATGTTGGGTCTCACTGAATATATATTAAGTCACTAGGTTAAAACTTAAAAATTGAAGCTCTGACAGTTTTTCGCGGTTAGAAGAAGATGGAGGAGAAATTTGCCAAACCTGGAGCAAACTTTATCTAGGTACGGTGTACACCTACATACATGTTTTGTGGCTCTAACTCTTATAGTCTGTGAGATCCACGCGTTTATACAGAGAAAAAGACCGTTTTTCGCTGTTTAAAGACGGAGGAGGATTAATTTTCGAAATCTGAAACAAACTCGATGTGGCTACAGTATACACCTATATACATTCCAAAACTTGTGGCTCTATTGAATTGAAAACAAAAAAAAATTTTCTTACTACGACTTTTTTTCAGACCTAACTTTTGTATGGCAGCTATACTATATAGTTGTCCGATTTCGACAAGCCTTGGTGAAATTTTGTGAAATCATTAAAAACTTATAAATACGAGCGTTGGGAGCGATAGCACCAAAAACAAAAAAGTTTTTCTCACTAAAACTAGTTTTTCGACCGATCGTTCCTATGACAGCTATATGCTATAGTCATCCGATCCGGCCGGTTCCGACAAATGTGCAGCGTATTTATACCAAAAGACTTCGTGCAAAGTTTGGTTGCGATAGCTTTAAAACTGACGGAGGAGATAGCATAGAAACAGACGGACGGACGGACAGACGGACGGACAGACGGACGGACAGACGGACAGACGGACGGACAGACGGACATGGCTATATCAACTCAGCTCGTCATGCTGATCAAGAATATGTATACTTTATGTGGTCGGATATGCTTCCTTCTATGCGTTACAAACATCCGGACAATTTTAATATACCCTCTCCAAGGGTATAAAAACGGATTTCGATAATATCTCGATAAGGCCTCGATAGAATTTTTTTATATCGCGATTTTCGTGATCATTGGGCGAATATACTTTAGAAAAGTTTGGTTTGGTCTAATTTTGTAGGACAGTGGCCAAACCCGTAGCCCTTAACCCTTACCGAAAATTGGTTTTTACATATTAGTAGCTCAGGTAACTCGGTATTATCATAACTGGTTAACAAAACGAAACTGAAACATATCTATATATATAAAACTGTTCAACCTGACTGACTGACTGACTGGTGACCGTCGCACAGCCTAAACCATAAAAGATAGGAAGATGAGATTTTCACAATAGTTTTATCTTATGCTGAAAGTGAGTATTAAGAACGGATTTTTGAAAATTCTGTCGGCAAAGGTGAAAATTCGCGGAAAACGGTTGTATGAAACTTTTTTGTTTTTCATCCAATCAAGTTCAAACTCATTTTCAAAGATCTATATAAAAATTCGACAACAACTGCATACCAATCTTCCGGAAAACTCACCCCGCTGGGTGGAAAGTGAGTGGTCAAGGTTGTATGGGCGAAACTTTAGTTGCCAGGGATTAGCGCCAAACTCATTTTCAAAATTACACATAACAAAACATAAGTTGTAAGCATAGTACGCGAAATAATTTGACACGTGTTTTCCCGATTTTGGAAAATCCGCACACGAGGAAAATGGCCGGAAAATTCTGAATCTAAAAAAGTATTTATCATACGATTGGCTTGAAACTCGGTTAGTAAGTATAGAATACGAAATAGTTTAAAATGTTATATTCCGAAGTTGGAAAGTTTGACCTGACGGTCGAAAAATTCCCGGAAAATTCTGCATAATAAAAACTATTTTCCATCCGATTGGCTTGAAACTCTGTTTGTAAGGACAAAATACAAAATAATTTGAAATGTGATTTTTCAATGTCTGAAACGCCGCCCACGAGGAAAATGGCCGGAAAATTCTGCATGCAAAAACTATTTTTCATACGATTGGCTTGAAACTCAAATGGTAGGTTCAAAATGAGAATTTATTTTGTTTTTAATTTTCCGAAGTTGGAAATACCGACGGGATGCTCACTGTGAAGTGAATGGGATGTGGGTGGAAAGTTGTTTTGAAAGTGGGTGGTAAGTGGATGTAAAGTGGGTGAAATGTGGAAGGAAGTGGGAGGGATGTGGGTGGGATGTTAATGGGAAGTGGGTGTGATTTGGGCGGGAAGAGGGCGGAAAGTGTGTGATATGTGGGTGGCAAGTGGATGGAATGTGGGTGGTATGTAGGTGCGAAGTGGGCGGGAAGTGGGATGTGGCCAAGTGGTGGGAAGTGGGTGGGATGTGGGTGAAATGTGCGGTAAGTGTGAGGGATGTGGGTGGGATTTGGGAAGGATTTGGGTGGGATGTGGGTGGGATGTAGGTGGGAAGTGGGCGGGAAGTGGGTGGGATGTGGGTGGGAAGTGGGTGGGATGAAAATGGGAAGTGGATGGGATGTGGGAGGGATGTGGGACAGAAGTGGGTGGGATGAGGGTGGCAAGTGGGTGGGATGTGGGTGGAATGAAGATGGGAAGTGGGCGGGAAGTGGGATGTGGCCAAGTGGTGGGATGTAAATATTTTTCTTGATGAATTTCAATTTGAAATATGGTATTGTTATATGAGGGCTCCTCATTGACAAGTGCTCAAGTGTGAAGCAAATGGATAATAACAGTCTGTATAAATTCATTCTACCAATGTGAATTCGTAGTAAGAGCGCCTAAACCTGATTTTGTGCACAAATTTAAATACAAATTTTCTATTATAAAAAAGGTTCTGAACCATACAGAGTATACTAAAATTAACAAGAGCGTTGCAATATTGCCGAAATTGCTCTCGACAATCCCTGTCTCTGCTGAAAAAAAAATATATATCAACACGAGCACAGACTCAACGGGCTAGCACTGGGAAACGCTCAACAAGATATCAAAGTTTGAACTCACGAAATAGTTACCTGTTTTGTCAAGTCAAACATCTTGGTTTTGCAAAGGGACTGAACTGTCAAGGATTGTTAGTTTCATGTATTATCTTACTGATCTGAAGCATCATCTATCTACATATGGGCTAATCCGAAAATTTTTAAACCAAGGGTTAAAATTTAAAGTTGTCCAAAATCCAAATGTTTGTTAATGGAATAATAGGGTTCATATTCAAGCTTCAAAATTTGTAAGCAATATTGTTCTACGGTGGTTTGTCTGCTCTTGGCAGAGGCATACCTACACCTTCCTCTTGCTTCTATTAATTCTTGAAAAAAAGGGTTTTTTTATTGGTCACAAAAATGGTAAAAACAGTCGTTATAGTATTTTCCGCTTAGCAAAACTTAAAGTTTGTTTCATTTACTTTAATTTAAGGTACTCATTATATTTGTAGGATATCTAATATATCTTAAAAATTTAAACTAAAAATCGGTTTACTGTGTGTAACGTCCGCAACGGAAAATTGGGTTTTTTTAATTTACCAGAATGAATTTTAATAATTCGGTTATCCAAACTTACTTTATAAACAGAGTTTTTTATGCCCTTTAAACTGATGAAAAAAAATAGAGGCAAGCTAACTTCGGCTCGACCGAAGTTTATATACCCTTGGAGCTTGATATGTGCCTGACAGTTTGTATGGCAGCTATACTATATAGTAGTCCGATTTCGAAAAATTTTGGTGAAATTATGTAAAATCATTGAAAACTTATAAATACGAGCGTTGGGAGCGATAACATTGAAAACAAAAAAGTTTTTCTCAGTAAGACTTTTTTTCAGACCTAACTTTTGTATGGCAGCTATACTATATAGTTGTCCGATTTTGACATGGCTTAGTAAAATTATGTGAAATCATTAAAAACTTATAAATACGAGCGTTGGGAGCGATAGCATTGAAAACAAAAAAGTTTTTCTCACTAAAACTTGTTTTTCAACCGATTGTTCCTATGGCAGCTATATGCTATAGTCATCTGATCCGGCCGGTTCCGACAAATGTGCAGCGTATTTGTACTAAAAGACTTCGTGCAAAGTTTGGTTAAGATATCTTTAAAACTGACGGAGGAGATAGCATAGAAACAGACGGACAGACGGACAGACGGACGGACGGACAGACGGACGGACGGACAGACGGACATGGCTATATCAACTCAGCTCGTCATGCTGATCAAGAATATATATACTTTATGTGGTCGGAGATGTTTCCTTCTATGCGTTACAAACATCCGGACAATTTTAATATACCCTCTCCAAGGGTATAAAAATATACCTTTATTACGCGTATTTTTGAAAAAAGTTAATGCCAAAATGTGTAACGTCCGCAACGGCATGAAAATACACACAATTTTTTTTAGTATTATAAGTTGGAAATAGGTGTTTATTGTGGATTATTGCCTGCTGATTCTGAATCTGGGCTCTAAATTGCTCTAGGTTGTCGAGAATCCAAAAAACATAACCTCAAAGTAACAAAAAGTTTGTATAAATAATATTAATATTAATAATTGATAAATATCGATAAAAATGGGTATTTCCAACATCGGAAAATGAAAAAACAAATGAATCCGAGTTTTATCATTACAAACTGAATTTCAAGCCAATCGGATGAAAAATAATTTTTTTGCAAGCAGAACTTTACGGAAATTTTCCTCGTGGGCGGATTTTTCAAAATCTGGAAAACACGTGTCGAACTATTTCGAGTACTAAGCTTACAAACCCAGTTTCAAGTCCATAGGATGAAAACATTTTTATACTCTGTACCAAAGGTACACAGAGTATATTAAGTTTGTGCAAAAGTATGTAACAGGAAGAAGGAATCATTTCCGACCCTATAAAGTATATATATTCTTGATCAGCATCAACAGCCGAGTCGATATAGCCATGTCCGTCTGTCCGTCTGTCCGTCTGTCTGTCCGTCTGTCCGTCTGTCCGTCTGTCCGTCTGTCCGTCTGTCCGTCCGTCCGTCCGTCCGTATGAACAAACAGATCTCGGAGATGGTAAGAGATAGAGGTTTGACATGTATGGGACAAATGCTTCTTATAGCTGCAGGCAGATCAAGTTTATTTTCAATTTTGGCCACGCCCCCTCCCGCCCCCGCAATTTGGAAAAAACGTTATATCTCCTACAGTTTTGAATATAGATGATTCGTACCTTTTAGAGATAGATAGTATTTAGCAAAATGTATAATTTTGCCGAAGAAATGATAAAGATCGGATGAGCGGTTCTCAAGTTATGACCAAAAATAAATTCCCGCCTCCCCCACCCCCTCCCACGCGCTCACAACCAACCCCGCGTTTTTATTCAACAACGTGTGAGTGAAAGAGAGAGGGAGAGAGAGAGAAACTTAGAGATGAGCGCAGCAGAAACGTTGCATTCAGCTCCTGCTCTTGGTACAGAGTATGACATAGTCGGGCTTGACCGACTTTCTCACTTGTTTTTTTATACTAAATGGAAAAAGTGTAACGTCCGCAACGTAACGTCCGCAACAGCACAAAAATGAAGATATTTTAATAACGGGACCACTTATCATTCTTTTGAAAGCTGGGTTGAATTGGTCATATATTCTACTAAATTTTTTGTTATTAGACTTTTTTTTGTTTATTATGCAAAATTCGCTAAAAAAAGTGGAAATGCACATAAGCCTCAAAGTCGACTTCCATTTTTTGTAACGTCCGCAACGGAACTTTAAACAAGCATAACTTTTTTTCAAAAACAGATAACCTATTATCTTAAATTAGGTTTGAAAGTACTCCCAAAGAACTGCATTTCGCACCAAAAGTATTTCAAATATACCAAAGTGGACGCCAGCTGTGTCAATTTTAAGAAGCAAATTTGCGTACAAATGTAACGTCCGCAACGCAGGATTAGCCCATATCTATTCTTCTATCTTCTATGTTAAACGAGCTAACCCGGCAAACGTTGTTCTGCCATATAAATTGTTTCTAGTCTATATATATATATAATATATATAAAAATCTCATGCCTTTTCTCCGTCACGACTTTGCTGCTCGATTTTCCCTTCAATTTCCACCCACTTACCACCCCCATCCCACCCATTATTTTCAATCCTTCTTTACTGCAAATATATTGCTCTTTGAAGGTATTCGGTCAACTAAGATATTTGGGCAAACCAAATAATGTATTTTCATTTTTTTAATATAATCACCTAATCAATACGCGGGACTCAATCCGCTTTGAAATTTTTGAAAGGTTAGGAGGTAAGGACTTGTCTCAAGCAGTATCCCCGAGGGAAATACCCCAGGTCTAGGTCGCTAACTGGCGATGGAGCAGAAAGCCAGAAAGGCTGTGTCATTAGCATAAGTGGCTATCAGTGTGTTTTCTGCGCCGGCTAGTCAGCGGTGTACAGAGTGTACAGAACTGGGCCAAGCACACTTCCTTGTGATACACCCGCTCCAATGCGGCGGATGCTCGGGAGCTTCCCTCAGCTGGACCATAAAGCAGCGTCCTTTGAGAAAGAAGCGCAGCAAAGCAAATTGCTTAGTTGGGAGGAGAGACTTGAGTTTAAAAATCTGGCCGTCATGTCATACGCGATCGAATGCTTGCCGAACGTCCAGAGAGACAGCAGAGCAGTAAAAGTCCTCCTCCACAGTCTCCAGGATGTGGTTAAAAACCCTCGGTATCTGTTCTTGTTGTGGAAGGGCTTCGTCCACAAAAATAAAAAATCTTGAACAATTTGGAGAGTGTAGACAGCGGCTTATTGGGCGGTAGGCATCAGGGGTGGAGTCAGTCTTCTTTCCCTTTTTTGGGCCACATAACTGTGCAGTATCGTTTATCCGAACTTTGTAATTTTACAATTAATATTTGTCTCTAGAACGAATGATGGTTCACTGTCGGAGAAGGATCTACAAAACTGTGGTAGATGTGACATTTTTTCCAAAATTGAAAATAAACTATATCTGCAAGAAGAAGAAGTTTATGTCTAATACATGTCAAACCTCCATCGTATACAATCTCTGAGATGTATTTGTTCATACGGACGAACGGACGAGTAGACTGACGAACAGACGGACATGGCTAAATTGACTCCGCTGTCAGAAATGCTTCCTTCTAACTGTTATAAAAACGCGAAATTTGCCAAAAGGACCAATATATTATTCCAAATACCGTGACATCAAAACAATTTAACTTAAAGTTTTATTATTTCTTTGGTTTATAGGTGACTGACCCCAATCCTGATCCAGAATGCACGCTTCTCACCTACCTACGCGACAAACTACGTTTGTGTGGCACGAAGCTGGGCTGCGCCGAAGGAGGCTGTGGAGCTTGCACGGTGATGATATCAAGAATTGATCGTTGCAGCAATAAAATTAAGCATCTGGCAGTCAATGCCTGCCTTACGCCCGTGTGTGCTATGCACGGCTGTGCAGTAACCACTGTAGAGGGCATTGGTAGTACCAGGACTCGTTTGCACCCGGTACAAGAACGTTTAGCCAAGGCACATGGATCTCAGTGTGGTTTCTGTACGCCGGGTATCGTAATGTCCATGTATGCGTTGTTGCGAAACGCCACTCAGCCATCTATGCGAGACCTGGAGGTAGCTTTCCAAGGCAATCTGTGCCGTTGCACAGGCTATCGTCCTATCTTGGAGGGATATAAGACCTTCACCAAAGAGTTTGCCTGTGGAATGGGTGAAAAATGTTGTCGGGTCAACGGCCAAGGCTGTGGAGTTAGCGATTTCGGCACAGAGGCCGATGACAAACTGTTTAAACGAAGCGAGTTCCAGCCCTTCGATGCCAGCCAGGAGCCGATCTTTCCTCCAGAACTCCAGCTGACGGCAGCCTATGACAACGAGAGCCTCCTCTTCCGTTCGGAGCGCGTCAGCTGGTACCGACCAACTACATTGCAGGAACTGCTCCAACTTAAGGCGGAGCATCCAACAGCTAAGCTAGTTGTGGGAAACACTGAGGTCGGAGTGGAGGTCAAGTTCAAGCACCTTCTTTACCCCGTCCATATTAACCCCGTTCAAGTGGCGGAGCTGCAGGCGGTACGTGAGTCGGAAGAGAGCATATACTTTGGTGCTGCAGTTAGTCTGATGGAGATCGATGCTCATCTTCGTCAACGGATAGAGCAATTGCCGGAATCACAGACGCGCTTCTTTCAGTGTGCAGTGGATATGCTGCACTACTTTGCAGGCAAGCAGATTCGCAACGTCGCCTGCTTAGGAGGAAACATTATGACAGGCAGCCCCATATCCGATATGAATCCAGTGTTGACGGCAGGTGGTGCTCGCTTAGAGGTGGGAAGCTATGTGGATGGGAAGCTGCAGCAGCGCACCGTGTACATGGGTCAAGGCTTCTTTACTGGCTATCGGCGCAATGTGATTGAACCCCATGAGGTGCTCCTAGGCATACACTTTCAGAAGACAACAGCAGATCAGCATGTGGTGGCCTTTAAACAGGCACGTCGGCGTGACGACGATATAGCCATCGTCAATGCGGCTGTGAATGTTAGCTTCGAGCCCGATTCGAACGTGGTTGAAAAGATTAGCCTGGCCTTTGGAGGTATGGCGCCCACAACGGTCATGGCACCGCTGTCTGCAGAGCTGATGGTGAAACAGGAATGGAATAACACTCTGGTGGAGCGCGTGGCGGAGAGCTTATGTAAGGAATTACCCTTAGATGCTTCCGCACCGGGTGGGATGATTGCCTACAGACGCGCTTTGGTGGTTAGTCTCTTCTTCAAGGCGTATTTGGCCATCAGCCGTAAGTTGGGTGGAGAAGGCATTATGCCCACATATGCCATACCTCCAAAAGAGTTCAGTGGGGCTGAAGTCTTCCATACTCCCGTTCTACGCAGTGCTCAACTCTTCGAACGCGTCTGCAGTGAACAAACCAGCTGTGATCCCATTGGACGACCAAAGGTTCATGCCGCTGCACTAAAACAGGCCACTGGTGAAGCCATTTACACGGATGACATCCCTCGAATGGACGGCGAAGCATACTTGGCACTTGTGCTGAGCACAAAGCCAAGAGCCAAGATTACTAAGCTAGATGCCAGCGAAGCTTTGGCATTAGAGGGAGTTTTTGCCTTCTTTAGTCACAAGGATTTGACTGAGCAAGAGAACAAAGTGGGACCCATTTTTCACGACGATCGTGTGTTTGCTGCTGGAGAAGTGCACTGCTATGGACAGGTGATTGGAGCTATAGCAGCGGATAACAAGGAACTGGCCCAAAGAGCATCGCGTCTTGTGCATGTAGAGTACAAGGAAGTTGGTCCTGTAATAGTTACTATTGAACAGGCCATCGAACATAAGTCATTTTTTCCAGACTATCCGAGCTATCTGGCCAAAGGCAATGTGGAGCTGGCATTCTCAAAGGCCGATCATGTCTTCGAGGGCAGCTGCCGTATAGGAGGTCAGGAACATTTTTACCTTGAGACTCACGCAGCTGTGGCCATTCCAAGAGACAGTGATGAATTGGAACTATTTTGCTCCACTCAGAATCCATCGGAGATACAGAAACTGGTCTCACATGTCACTTCACTACCATCCCAAAAAATAGTTTGTCGCGTCAAGCGGATTGGTGGCGGTTTCGGGGGTAAACAGTCGCGGGCCTTAATGGTAGCTCTACCCGTTGCATTGGCTGCCTATCGACTTCGGCGGCCAGTGCGTTGTATGCTGGATCGTGATGAGGATATGCTTATCACTGGCACTCGTCACCCGTTTCTGTTCAAGTATAAGATCGGCTTCACCCAGGAAGGTCTGATTACGGCCTGCGACATTGAATGCTACAATAATGCAGGCTGGTCAATGGATTTGTCCTGTGCGGTAAGTTTAATATTCCAATCGCTTCTATATAAGATTCGATAGACTTAATATTGTGCCGAATCCTTCAGGTTTTAGAACATGCAATGTACCAATTTGAGAACTGTTATCGCATCCCCAATGTACGTGTAGGTGGGTGGGTCTGCAGGACCAATCTTCCTTCCAATACGGCATATCGTGGTTTTGGTTGCCCTCAAGGAATGTTCGCTGGTGAGCACATAATTAGGGATGTGGCACGCATTGTGGGTCGGGATGTAGTGGATGTGATGCGACTGAATTTTTACAAAACGGGTGACCGCACTCATTACAACCAGCAGTTGGAACACTTTCCCATCGAACGTTGTCTTGATGAATGCCTCAAGCAGGCGAACTACGAAGGAAAGAGAACCGACATCGCACGCTTCAACCGCGAGAATCGCTGGCGCAAACGCGGAATGGCCGTGGTGCCCACCAAATTTGGAATTGGCTTTGAGGTCCCATTTCTAAATCAGGCTGGAGCTCTGGTTAATGTCTATGGAGATGGGTCAGTGTTGCTTTCCCACGGCGGAGTTGAGATCGGGCAAGGTCTGAATACTAAGATGATTCAGTGTGCAGCTCGAGCGCTGGGTATTCCCATCGAACTGATACACATTTCGGAGGCAGCCACAGATAAAGTGCCAAACACCTCACCAACAGCAGCTAGTGTGGGATCCGATCTAAACGGTATGGCCGTTTTGAATGCCTGTGAGAAGCTCAACGAGCGACTTGCTTCTGTAAAAGAGGCTTTACCAGAGGGTACATGGCAGGATTGGATAGCCAAAGCTTACAATGATCGTATCAGCTTGTCGGCAACTGGATTTTATGCCATGCCCGACATAGGTTATCATCCAGAGACAAATCCCAATGCACGAACCTACAGCTACTACACAAATGGAGTAGGAATCAGCGTAGTTGAAATCGATTGTCTGACCGGAGATCACCAGGTACTTAGCACGGACATTGTAATGGACGTTGGATCAAGCATCAATCCGGCCATAGATATTGGACAGATTGAAGGTGCTTTTATGCAGGGATATGGCCTTTTCACTCTCGAAGAGCTTGTGTACTCGCCCCAAGGAATGTTATATTCCCGTGGTCCAGGCATGTACAAGTTGCCGGGCTTTGCTGATATACCCGGCGAATTTAATGTCAGCCTCCTAACTGGAGCACCCAATCCACGAGCTGTTTATTCATCAAAGGTAGT
Source organism: Lordiphosa clarofinis (assembly GCA_018904275.1). NCBI lineage: Eukaryota > Metazoa > Arthropoda > Insecta > Diptera > Drosophilidae > Lordiphosa > Lordiphosa clarofinis. Next base: position 171,137 of record JAEIGQ010000200.1, read on the forward strand.
GTCCATGATTTTGATATAAAGAAAGTATTCTAATCTAATCTGGTTTACTTACAGGCCGTGGGAGAACCTCCTCTATTCATAGGGTCATCGGTATTTTTTGCAATCAAGGAGGCGATTTCAGCTGCTCGCAAAGATCAGAGTATGGATGGAGACTGCCAATTGGATGCGCCTGCTACATCTGCACGTATTCGCATGGCCTGTCAAGACAAATTTACCAAATTGGTAAGTGATTTCCACAGTAACATAAGATCCATTAACACTTAAATTTCTTGCAGATTGACAAATTTTCCGAGGCTGGACCCTACACCGCTTGGAATATTGTCCCCTAAGATCTTACCACTCCGCAATTATGCAATAGCTTTTAAGCCGCTCAAAAACTAAGAAAAATCAAGCTTACCCTTTATTAACAAGTAGCAAGATTTTCATTTATAATGACAAAATTCAACAAAATTAGACTTTTTCCAGTGTACTGAACTGGGTTTCGTGGACGTGCGGCCCAGCGGTTAGTGGGGGAGTCGTGCGTTCGATCCCGCCTCGGAACATCTAATAAAAAAATTTGTTTTCTTTCTTTAGTAAATAGCTTTTACACATCCGGTCAACTTCACCAGCTATTGGCGCTAGCTGTGAAGTAACTTCAAACTTTGCCCCAAGGTATGCAATTGGTCTTGTTAAAAAAGCGCACCAAACACATAGAAAAAAAATTACCTACTTTTTGCTGCCCTGAAGTATGTATAAAAAATCAGCGTAAAACAGTAAAAGTGTATCGAGAAAAAACTTGAAATCGAGCTTTTTCGTGATTTTTGTCTTCGAAATATGCGGTCACACCTACAACAATTCAAATCAATTGTGAGTTTAGCGGGATTGCACTAGACCTTCCCACGATAGAGACAAAAGAGACTCTTCGATTACCTTATCCAGTCGTCGTGGCTTCGTTGAAATATTCGCTGACGTTACTAAAAATCACGAAGTTGTGCACTGTGCTTATTGCAGGCAGCTAAGGCGTGTGAGTCAGCGTGTGGGCGCGTATCTGCGGCCAATTCGTGGGTTCATCCTTTGATTTTGCAGACTTATGGCAGTTAGTTCGCCTGCTTTGCGATTGGTTCCATTTCGGACCGGCGGTCAAGACATTTGCCATGTCTGTTCTGTTCTGTTCCAGATCGCCGCCTGTATCTTTCTGTCTCAACGCCTGCCTCTTCCATTTCCATTCCCTGAAAATAACAAATTCGTTGATTTATAAACTTTTTGTTTTGGCAACTCACAAATTAAACAATACAAGTGTTGGACAAAGCAGTTTGTCTACCGAATGAAATATCGGTAGTTCTATCGAAACTTGCCGGCAGGTCAAAATTTGACCCCATTATGAGGTTGCGGTTAAAATTGCCGGCTGGTTTTCGCCAAAGACAGTCACTCCAATTCGGCTAACCTGCCGGTAAGTTTGACTAACCGGACTTTGAGAAAATGGGCCGAAGTAAGTAGGTTGGTTGCTCTATCCGAATGCTCTCGTTAAACATGCCAAGCCGCTATGAAAATATAAAAGGAAAAAATATAACGAAAAGTAAACGAACTTTTTGCCGCACTCGACACAAACAATTAAAAATGTTTTTAGTTAACACGGGGAAACCTTTTACGCTTTTGATAGACGGACTGAGACATTAATCGTGAAAAAAACCAAAATAAAAAATAAATAGCCCGAAACAAAGGCCACCAGTACAACCAATGCTTAAAAATTGATTTTCGAGCCACAAATCACTATAAAGACCCTGAAAAAAACGAGTCAGGTTTTATACTCACCATGGTCAGCAGCTCCTCTTCATCTTCGATTACTGCTAGTTACATTATAGATTAAATCTCCTATAAGCTGCCGAATTACAAGTTGCTGCAACAGATAAAACAACCATTAATTGTTCTTAAAAATTCCTTTTACCAATTTTTTTTAGCATATACCTACAAAAAAGAAATTGCCCATTTGAATCGATATTTCACATCTTTAAAAACTCCACGAGTTTCGCTGAGAAGCCCATTAAGTGAAAAATCGATTGTTATTTGCATTAAAGCATTGATGGCGTAAAGCATCTATCTAAAGATAAAGACTATATAGTAGACTATATATTATAGCTCCCATACAAAAGATTGGTCTGGAAAAGTGTCTTAGTGAGAAAAACTTTTTTGTTTTCTAAGCTATCGCATCCAAACTTGTTATTGATCAATTTTACATGCTACCACACAATTCTGCCAAGTTTGATTCAAATCGGATGACTATAGCATATAGCTGGCAGCTATACACATTTGGTATAGCTCCTATACAAAAGATAGGTCTGAAAAAAATCTTTTGTATGGGAGCTATACCATATAGTTGGCCGATTTCGACAAGTCTTAGTGAAATTATATGAAATCATTAAAAACTTATAAATACGAGCGTTGGGACCGATAGCATTAAGAATTGAGACAAACACACGCACATACACAAACGCGCATATAAACGTGCGAGCAGACACACATACGCGCGCGCAAACTGCACAAACAGCACAGTGCTTCCCCCCACCGCTCCCAGAAGTAACATTGTTTCGTGAAAAACTTTGGTGTTTTTGCTCAGATCTCATTGTGCTTTTCAGCATAGATACATTCAATGCCTAAGATAATATAAGCGACGAGGTTGTAACTTTAAAATTGTGGCTCTGATAGTTTTTTGAGTTTTAAGGGGGAAGAGGAGGAAATTTTGCAAATCTGAAACAAACATGATCTGCGTACGGTATACACCTATGTGCATGCAAAAATTTGTATCTCCATCTCTTATAGTTTCTGAGTTCGACGCGTTCATACAGACAGATGGACATGGCTAAATCGACTCGGCTGTTGATGCTGATCAAGAATATATTATACATACTTTTTAGGGTCGGAAATGCTTCCTTTTCGCTGTTACATACATTTGCACAACTTCATGATCCACTTTTACCCATTTTTAATGTGTACAGGGTATAAAAATCCCTAATATAATTTTTTTTGTCTTTTCTTTTGATATTAATTAATGAGATTGTTTCATCGTAATGTCGAGTATAGGCGATCTGAATTCGAGATTGATGGATTAAGACTAAAATTAAGAATATTATCTTGGGCTAAGATTATCACGTCTCTGTCGAATTCTGACATAGTTTCTCTTTGATTCAAGATTATAATCTTGATTTTAGATTGATTTTTTTTTCAGTGTATCTTATTAGTTATACAATGGTCTATTCATGGTGAAACCGTAAAACCATAATGGGTATTTTTGCCATATGTTACAAATCACGCGTGAACCAAATAGTCTTAGATGCCACCTTTTGGCTGGTACATTCATTTGCACAAACTAAATATACTCCGTGTGCCATTGGCACAGAGTATATCAATAGTTTTCCCTCATGAGTGTTTGATAACATACCTGACTGTAAGGTATCAAACAAAGGTATGGGCAATCTACCTGACTGATAAGTATGAAGCGTTTGTTTATACATATGTAGGTAGCACCCATAATTTCAATGTATTTGGTCGACGCCGATAGTAAGCTGTAAATGTAGTCTTACACACCGCGATCCTGTTCAGCGGACGTCAAATTGCCGACGCGTCGCAGCGCCTCTAGTCTCAAAACACTGTGCATCGACATTCGCTCGCACATTCTCAGAACGTTCGTATCGCGAGGCGGTTGTGTCTTGTAGTGGACGCTGACAGTATTTGGACTGTCTGCTCTGTAAAAACTTGTTTGGTTTTAACTGCTCGCATGAATATTTAAATAAAAAATAAACCTTCTGTGTACTGTGAGATAGTTTATGTGCTAAGATGTCGAGCAAGCCAACCAAAAATTCAGTGTTGGTGTTTTTTGTGAACGGAAAAAAGGTAAAGATACTTTAGTGAACAGAGTTCAATTAGTTTTCCATGACAAAAGTTGAGACAGTGAATTTTAATTGCTTGTTAAAACAGATTGCGTGTTGTGAAGTTGAGTTCGATGTCATATTTAACGAGTTCCCGACTTGTTCTGTAATACTCTATACCAAAAATACACAGAGTATATTAAGTTTGTGCAAAAGTATGTAACAGGGAGAAGGAATCATTTCGGACCTTATAAAGTACATATATTCTTGGGCAGCATCAACAGCCGAGTCTATATAGCCATGTTCGGTTGTCCGTCCGTATGAACAATCAGAATTCAGAGATGGTAAGATACAGAGGTTTGACATGTATGGGACATAAGCTTTGTATACTTGCAGCAGATAAAGTTTATGTTTAATTTTTGCCACGCCCCTTCCCGCCCATTCAATTTGTAAAATACGTTATATCTCCCACAGTTGTGTAAATAGATGGTACATACCTTCTAGTGATAGTTACTGATTAGCATAATATATCGATTTGCCGAAGAAATGATAAAGTCACAACCAACAACCCATTTCGTTCGACAAAGATAATCTTAGGGGGAGAGAGAGAGAAACTTAGAGAGCCTATAACAAAGCAAACATAAAATATTCCACGGTACCTGCGTGACTCCTTTGATAAGACTGACTTAGAGTATAATGTAGTCGGGCTTGACCGACTTTCTCACTTCTTTATTTTTTTTTCAATTGCATTCATCTGACGTTGATTAAGTTTGCCTTGTCTCTCAATTGAGTATGCCAAGTCGTTACTTGTTTTTTTGTTTGGCATGCGTTGCTGATAACAATTGACCCCATATAGAGGTTAAATATTTATTGGTTGGCAGCACCGCATCAATCTTATCAGCTTACAGGCCCCCTCGAATTGGTGTGGAATATTTGCTTTTGAATGTAACTAGCAAAAACTGAATAAACAATATTGTGTACTTCACTTTCTGGACAGTTTTTACGGCTGAGACTATCGAAAATGCACTTAAACAATTAAAATGTTTTTCTTTAGGTTTAATCGACGCTAGTTTTCTGTCAACTATCACTGCAAGTTCTCCGAATTTTAGATTATCTTATCACAGTCTGTTCGATTTTAAATACGTTTGAAACTATTTATCGAATCTTTTGGTGTCAATTTAATTGAATATTCGGTATGTTTACGTACATGTCTTTGATTTTTGTTTCGGTATACCAAACGAAAGTATATTGGCCAACTCAATTGGAGAATTGTGGTTCAATTTAAATTTAAGCTACAGTTAAGTCCCGATATAATTTGTATACTCTTATTATAATATCTAGCAAAGGTAACCAAAGAAACCATTTTTCCGTCGTTTAACTAGCCTGAATATTGTTAAATTGAAGCTGAGTGATTGTTCATACTAAAAGGAGATCCTTAACCGGGAAATAAAAGTCAAGCGTTAAAGCAGATCCGGCTAAACACAGCAATAACTATTTTAACATTCCCAAACGAATGTAAAACTGAAAAAATAATACCATTCATTAAGGGTAAAGATGAAATTCGACCGATCTCCATACTCCCTCTCCTTTCTAAGGTCCTTGTGCAGCTGATTACAATACAGATAACCAGCTTCCTAGCTACTAATAAACTCCTCAAACACAACCAGTCAGGATTTTGGAAAAATAGGTTGTAGACAGCCGCAGAAACTGGGACAAAAGCGATGTAAGACATTTGACACAACCCTTATACTATAAGGCTTATAGGCATTTGACACGAAATACTTCTAAGTTGGTAAATCTATACAACTTCTCCCAAATGTCTATAAAACTAATGCGTTCATACAAACCTAAACAACATAAATCATGTCAGAGTTTCTCCATATCACACGTGGAGCTCCTCAGGGATCAGTTTTCGGGCCTCTTCTGTTTACAGTGCACGTTAATGATCATCCCAGTGTTTTTGCAAATTGTGTGTATGCAGATGATGTCCACATGTATGTTAATAGCCCGTTGAGTCAAATTGACCAGTGTATTAATGCTTGTAACAATGATCTGTTTAATGTTAGTAACTGAGCCAAGAAAAATGGAGTTTGCATCAACCCCAACAAATCTATGTACCTTGTTATACACAAAAAGATCTTAAATAATGAAAACTTTGGACTTTAATAGGGCTGAGAGCCTTGAAATAACCTTGAACAATACTCTAGCCTGGCATATAACATACAAATTAACAAAACTTGTAGCACAGAATGAATAATAATAATAAATGTTTGCCAAATAATACATTTTCTCAAAATTAAATAGAAAGATGTTAAAGCACTGCATGATTTCTTTCAAAGCAACTCTAGAAGCGTTCATGCTCAACAAAAATTGATAAGTTTTGATTCTCATGCCAATGAATTTGAATGTGAGTGCTGTAATAGTATCAAATTTACTCAATCAACGGGCGTTCTTTAAAAAATATCTTTTACACATCCGGCCACCTTCAATAGCTATTGGCGCTAGCAGTGAAGTATAACTAGATATGAAAAAGCTTCTCAAAACTTGCCGTTCGGATTACGCGTTCAACTGTACAAGGTTTGTCCAGAAAGCACCGACTGGATTCGGTAGAGGGCGTTCCTAGCTAACGAACGAGCGGTAAGTTGTCTCCGAACACCTGAAGAGTCAGGACAGGCATTTTCGCGCGACGTGTTTCTGTGAGTGGTGCAACCGAACATGCAGCGTTCGTAAGACCAGAGGTACAGGTTCGATAAAATATTTATCGAATCCACTTCTGTGTTGTGTCCCATGTGGAACCATTTACAGGGCTGCCCCACTTTTCGCAAAAAATCCAATTCGTGACGAAAACCCAACGTTTCGATTTCCTATCTAATCCCCAATATAAAATGTATTCTTCTATTAATGACTTTACTTATCTATAGTGCTAGGTGGACTTAACGCTTTTTGCCATTCAAAACGTCATTTAACTTTTATTGTACCACAACCGCCCGTCGGGAGTATCAGCACTCACTAAAATTATCATTTATGAGTTTATTACATTTTATATTTTAGTGATTAATACTAGGCTCTAAATTTGTTTTCTTTTTTCAATCCAAATATCTTTACAGGATTCTAACAAAACTAAGTCACTTTCTGCTTTGAAGGCTAGTTTGGAAATAAATTACACAGGCCAACAAAATGACCACTTTTGTGAGGACCAGCCCTATTTGTATTAAATTCTGTTCCCGTTTTGTGCACTGATTCCAAAACTGGTCTCGGTTTTTCTCCATCAGCTCTTGTTTTCAAGATATCGCGGAAAAAACATTTTGCAGTATTTTTGGCTTTTAAAAAATTCTGGAGGTTACACCGAGCAACAATATCTGTATTTATGGGCTCTATGCGACAGTATACATATTAAGGTCGCCTAAAAAAATCAATGGAGCACCATCAGCAAACCTAAAAGCGCCTAAATTGGCCTTTGAAGAGAAATATTCCTCAAATTATAGCAAATTTTACAAACTTAATCGCCGTGTACCAGCCATTTGGGGTGCTTGCATTTTAATGAAAACCACTTTAGCATGCAGCCCAATGGTTCTTTTAATTTCACAAATTTTGTTGCATTTAAATCTTCTTGATGGACAAAGTTACAAGCGTTTAATCCCGAAATAATGAATTAAAATTTATGGCAGAATAACTAGATTGATACACAAAATCTGTATAGGAAATATTAAAAGACTACTTGAGCTTACATAGTACTTACATTAATTGTCAGGCAAATGTACAATAACATTCAATCAGTACTAGATTCAAACAATTTTCCCCAAATTCATATTTGCTTAACCTTGCGAGAACAACATTCAAATTAAATGAATTGGGCTACAAATGAGCCAAATGTGTTCCGCACTCACCATAATCCACGGATTAAGCCCCATGTGACTATTATGATTTTACAAGTTTTAGCAAATGCCTGGCGGAAAGAGATTGTAGTAAAGACTCTATCTGTGAAACGAATGTATATGTCGAGGAAGTTGGCCATTCTTGTTATTTGGAGGAATGCTCATTCGTGCAAGGTAGTGCAAAAACTCGTTCCATTTCGCAAGCGAATAACTTTGTGAATCTGTCACGTCATTTGCCGAGATTTTCATAGGAAGACGTCTTAATTAAATTTTTTAAAAAAAATTCCCCACCACTTAAGGTAATTTTTTGTTTTCAATGGTAAATTTAATTTTTTCCATGATTCTGCTTCGGGACATTAAGGCATTTAAACTAACCAATTTTTCTTTTTACGCTTGCCCTTGACATAACGGTGACTCCCGGAAAGCTGCGAACCATCAATACACCATTTTTCAAAAGAACTTTTTCAACACCCCAAGCAGTCACACATTTTTAATTTCGTATTTTTTTAATGAATTGTGCAACCAAATACAAAATACACAATATGCAGTTCTTATGCAGATGTTTCTTGGCAATAAAGCTCCATTTACACGACCTGATCGCTCAGATGAGTTTTCGTCAGACGAACACTGTCGGGGGTGCCACAGAAACCTCTTCCAACCAAATTCCAACCCAATTCCAATTCTTAGGTGCCACAGAAATTCCGTTTGGTTGGTTTCAAACCTCCCGTGTTTTGTAGGGAGATTTAGCAAAATTCACCACCCAAACAATTTTAAAAAGCAAAATAAATTTTGGGAATGTAAACAACATTATTTTCTAGGATAGATTGCATCAAACGAATAAATAATTTAATTAGTTTAAACATTGAAATTAACGTTTCAATAATTATTGGGAAAAACAACCAAAGTCTTTCATGTTAATCAAAACCAACCACTACTGTGGCTCCTCCTATCGTTTGTCGCGAGTTTGTGTCGCCATCTGGTTGGCAGCCAGCGGATTAAGGGCTGGCAAGATATTCTTCATGTTTTGCGCCAACAAATTTTTAAACTTTGCATTTTATTTATGGAGAATTTGACTCTAATTTAAATTATAATTTAAAAATGCATCATAAAACATATAACACAATCAAAAAATTTAATTAAATCATCAATTTAACCCTTAATTACAAGAAGAAAAATTTTTTGGCCAGAAATTCAGCCCTGTTTTTAGAGATGGAACTTCAATTGGAACAGCTGGTGCTCTAACTACATTTTCTAATATGAAAATGAAATCTCTCGAAGTTCTGTGGCACCGACGGTTTTTTCGAGAGATTTACAAACCAACCGTCGGCAAAATCTCTAGAGATTTCTGTGGCACCCCCGATGTTGTTTGGTTTTACCGTAATATCTTTGTAACCAATCACCCGATTGTCCTGAAATTTTGCCACAAAATAGATAAGAAACCGAGGAAGCCATTTTTATTTATATCTCAATTTTGACATAACTCGAGATATGCTGTTATTCCTTATTGCCACAGATATATTCGAATGGGGTGAGGGTATTAGTAAATTTGTGAACAAACAGCCTTAAACCAAAGAAAAGAGTTAATCTAACTGCGGCTCGACCAAAGTTTGTATACCCTAGAAGTGTATTTAACTTATAGAAATAAGGGTTTTAAACGATTTTCGTCAAAGAAAGTACTTTAAATACTTTTTCCAGTAGATTGAAGGGTTGGTAGTAATTCTGACGAATCTGTATTTAGAATTGGTCCATCCCGTTGATATATTTAGTACTCTGTTTAGACCCTATTTCCTGCTAAAAGATCACTGGACAAACTGCCCAGCCATCTACATAGAAACTGCCTGAAGCAACAGAAATAATTACATCAAAATTTGGTGGGAATTTACAACATTAGAACTTCCATGAGTTTAGTCACCAATGCAGGGTCGTAAATGTGTTCATTCACAAAACAGCGCGTTGTACGGACATTCTACTGCAATTCCAAAAATGTTGTATTTAATCTCCATTACCTTGAGCCCGCCAAATGCAAAGCAGGTCGCTAAAACCCGTATAAATTATATAATTTGTTTTCATAATTTCCTAATTAAAAACCGCGGTTCAGTTAGCTGTAAAACTCTAACCCAAATTGGTGTCTCGAAAGATTCTGAAACATGCATTAATAACAATTTTACATTCGCCTATTAGTTCTTGTCTAGCCTGATGAGCGCTTCGCTGGTTTAGTTAAACTGAGAACCTTTAAATAAATTACAAAAAATTTGTTCCTTTTTCTTATTAGATACTTTCTTTTTTAAATAAGAATTATATTAACTTTATTAAGAATTTTGATTATAGGTGACTGACCCCAATCCTGATCCAGAATGCACGCTTCTTACCTACCTACGCGACAAACTATGTTTGTGTGGCACGAAGCTGGGCTGCGCCGAAGGAGGTTGTGGAGCTTGCACGGTGATGATATCAAGAATTGATCGTTGCAGCAATAAAATTAAGCATCTTGCAATCAATGCCTGCCTTACACCCGTGTGTGCTATGCACGGCTGTGCAGTAACCACTGTAGAGGGCATTGGTAGTACCAGGACTCGTTTGCACCCGGTGCAAGAACGTTTAGCCAAGGCCCATGGATCGCAGTGTGGTTTCTGTACGCCGGGTATCGTAATGTCCATGTATGCATTGTTGCGAAACGCCACTCAGCCATCTATGCGAGACCTGGAGGTAGCTTTCCAAGGCAATCTGTGCCGTTGCACAGGCTATCGTCCCATCTTGGAGGGATATAAGACCTTCACCAAAGAGTTTGCCTGTGGAATGGGTGAAAAATGTTGTCGGGCCAACGGCCAAGGCTGTGGAGTTAGCGATATCACCACAGAGGCCGATGACAAACTGTTTGAACGAAGCGAGTTCCAGCCCTTCGATGCCAGCCAGGAGCCAATCTTTCCTTCAGAACTGCAGCTGACGACAGCGTATGACAACGAGAGCCTTCTTTTCCGTTCGGAGCGCATCAGCTGGTACCGACCAACTACATTGCAGGAACTGCTCCAACTTAAGGCGGAGCATCCAACAGCTAAGCTAGTTGTGGGAAACACTGAGGTCGGAGTGGAGGTCAAGTTCAAGCACTTTCTTTACCCCGTCCTTATTAACCCCGTTCAAGTGGCGGAGCTGCAGGCGGTACGTGAGTCGGAAGAGAGCATATACTTTGGTGCTGCAGTTAGTCTGATGGAGATCGATGCTCATCTTCGTCAACGGATAGAGCAATTGCCGGAATCACAGACGCGCTTCTTTCAGTGTGCAGTGGATATGCTGCACTACTTTGCAGGCAAGCAGATTCGCAACGTCGCCTGCTTAGGAGGAAACATTATGACAGGCAGCCCCATATCCGATATGAATCCAGTGTTGACGGCAGGTGGTGCTCGCTTAGAGGTGGGAAGCTATGTGGATGGTAAGCTGCAGCAGCGCACCGTGTACATGGGTCAAGGCTTCTTTACTGGCTATCGACGCAATGTGATTGAACCCCATGAGGTGCTCCTAGGCATACACTTTCAGAAGACAACAGCAGATCAGCATGTGGTGGCCTTTAAACAGGCACGTCGGCGAGACGACGATATAGCCATCGTCAATGCGGCTGTGAATGTTCGCTTCGAGCCGAATTCAAACGTGGTTGAGAAGATTAGCTTGGCCTTTGGAGGTATGGCGCCCACAACGGTCATGGCACCGCTATCCGCAGAGCTGATGGTGAAACAGGAATGGAATAACACTCTGGTGGAGCGCGTGGCGGAGAGCTTATGTAAGGAATTACCCTTAGATGCTTCCGCACCGGGTGGGATGATTGCCTACAGACGCGCTTTGGTGGTTAGTCTCTTCTTCAAGGCGTATTTGGCCATCAGCCGTAAGCTGGTTGAAGGAGGCATTACGCCCACTAATGCCATACCACCAAATGAGTTCAGTGGGGCTGAAGTCTTCCACACTCCGGTGCTACGCAGTGCTCAACTCTTCGAACGCGTCTGCAGTGAACAACCCAGCTGTGATCCCATTGGAAGACCTATGGTACATGCCGCAGCACTAAAACAGGCCACTGGCGAAGCCATTTACACGGATGACATCCCTCGAATGGACGGGGAAGCATACTTGGCACTTGTGCTGAGCACTAAGGCAAGAGCCAGGATTACCAAGCTGGATGCCAGCGAAGCTTTGGCCTTAGAGGGTGTGTTTGCCTTCTTTAGTCACAAGGATTTGACTGAGCATGAGAACGAAGTGGGTCCCGTCTTTCACGACGAGCATGTGTTTGCTGCCGGTGAAGTGCACTGCTATGGGCAGGTGATTGGAGCTATAGCAGCGGATAACAAGGAACTGGCCCAAAGAGCATCGCGTCTTGTGCGTGTAGAGTACGAGGAACTTGGGCCCGTGATAGTCACCATCGAGCAGGCCATCGAACATAAGTCATATTTTCCAGACTACCCGCGTTATATTACCAAAGGCAATGTGGAGGAGGCATTCTCAAAGGCGGATCACGTCCACGAGGGTAGCTGTCGTATGGGAGGTCAGGAACATTTTTACCTTGAGACTCACGCAGCTCTGGCCATTCCACGAGATAGTGATGAATTGGAGCTCTTCTGCTCTACTCAGCATCCATCGGAGGTTCAGAAACTGGTGTCACATGTCACCTCACTGCCCGCCCACCGTGTTGTATGTCGGGCGAAGCGTCTGGGTGGTGGTTTCGGGGGCAAAGAGTCTCGGTCTATTACGATAGCTCTTCCCGTTGCCTTGGCTGCCTACCGACTTCGGCGGCCAGTACGATGCATGCTTGATCGTGATGAGGACATGCTCACGACTGGGACTAGACATCCATTTTTGTTCAAGTATAAGATCGGTTTCACCCAGGAAGGCCTCATTACGGCTTGCGACATTGAGTGCTACAATAATGCCGGTTGGTCTATGGACTTATCGTTTTCTGTGAGTGGTTTTTGGTCAGTAATTCAATCAATAATTTTGTTAAATCTTTTAGGTTCTAGAACGTGCCATGAACCACTTTGAGAACTGTTATCGCATTCCCAATGTACGTGTAGGTGGCTGGGTCTGCAGGACCAATCTGCCTTCCAATACGGCATTTCGCGGGTTTGGTGGCCCTCAAGGCATGTTCGCTGCCGAGCACATAATTAGGGATGTGGCACGCATTTTGGGGAGGGATGTCGTGGATGTGATGCGACTGAACTTTTACAAAACGGGTGACCGCACTCATTACAACCAGCAGTTGGAACACTTTCCCATCGAACGTTGTCTTGATGAATGCCTCAAGCAAGCGAACTACGAAGGAAAGAGCGCCGAGATTGCACGCTTCAATCGCGAGAATCGCTGGCGCAAACGCGGAATGGCCGTGGTGCCCACCAAATTTGGGGTTGCTTTTGGTGTCATGCATTTAAATCAGGCGGGAGCTCTCATCAATGTGTATGGAGATGGGTCAGTGTTGCTTTCCCACGGGGGAGTTGAAATTGGACAAGGTCTGAATACCAAGATGATTCAGTGTGCAGCACGAGCTCTGGGTATCCCTACCGATCTGATACACATTTCGGAGGCTGCCACAGATAAAGTGCCAAACACATCAGCTACAGCAGCAAGTGTGGGATCTGATATTAACGGAATGGCCGTTTTGGATGCTTGTGAGAAGCTGAACAAGCGACTTGCTCCTATTAAAGAAGCATTACCGGAGGGAAAGTGGCAGGAATGGATCAACAAGGCATACTTCGATCGTGTCAGCCTTTCGGCAGTTGGATTTTATGCCATGCCCGACATAGGTTATCATCCAGAGACAAATCCCAATGCACGAACCTACAGCTACTACACAAATGGAGTAGGAATCAGCGTAGTTGAAATCGATTGCCTGACCGGAGATCACCAGGTACTTAGCACGGACATAGTCATGGACGTTGGATCAAGCATCAATCCGGCCATCGATATTGGACAGATTGAAGGCGCTTTTATGCAGGGATATGGCCTTTTCACTCTCGAAGAGCTTGTGTACTCGCCCCAAGGAATGTTATATTCCCGTGGTCCAGGCATGTACAAGCTACCAGGCTTTGCTGATATACCCGGCGAATTTAATGTCAGCCTCCTAACTGGAGCACCCAATCCACGAGCTGTTTATTCGTCAAAGGTAGTGTCCATGATTTTGATATAAAGAAAGTATTCTAATCTAATCTGGTTTACTTACAGGCCGTGGGAGAACCTCCGCTATTCATAGGGTCATCGGTATTTTTTGCAATCAAGGAAGCCATTTCAGCTGCTCGAAAAGATCATGGCTCGAGTGCGGAACATGAAATGGAGGCGCCTGCTACATCTGCACGTATTCGTATGGCCTGTCAAGACAAATTTACCAATATGGTAGGCATTTCCTTTAAAAATTTTCCATGACTGACCGTAAATTGTTTTCAGCTCGAATTCTCCGATGCTGGAACCTGCACTCCATGGAATATTGTACCCTAAGTTCTCTCTTTTCCCCACATGGTCAGCGGCATAATTATAAAAATGTTTTAATAATTTTCTGTTGATATGTGTTGATTATTGAATTACACTTTTACCTTGAGCCAGCTAAGTCAAACTTGGAACAAAAACTATTTAGTAATAATTAAAGTTTAAAATAACAGCCTGGGAACGGGACCAATAAATTTTTAAACTAGAGGCATCAGGTAGATACACCTCATACCCAGTTTTTTTTGATTACGTCAAGTTTGCAAATAATGGGCACATTTATACTAGCAAAACACAGGAGTTAACATCGCTTAGAAAAGAGAGGTGTTTTAAATTGTGCTTCTATGTTAAATCTTCTTCGGTTTGTAACACCTGCATGTTTCCGAATTTTATTTTGTCAGTCATCTGGCAGTCGGATTTAACCTAGGACCGTAACTGTAACATATAATAAGAAAATTTTTATTTTAAAAAATTATACATAAAATTTCAAAAAAAAGTAAAAGTAAAGTAAAAGTAAAAATTAGAATTAAAAAACAAAACAAAATTATTTTTTTACATTAAAAATAAAACTTAAGCTCGAATAACTTTTTAACCATGCGCACAATAACAAATATGTTTACTTATGCAGGGTTTATCCGAAAAGTAATAGGACTGAGTCGGGGGGACTACATGTGGTCTGAAGGGCAGCTGCGGAAGCGTTCGGTGGCCGGCCTTGGTCAGTAGACTGCTCCATATTTAAAAAATTCTGGAAATTTAAAAATGTCCCGACAAATTCTGAAAGTTTGACCCAAAAAAAATTTCCATATTTTTTCGGAATTTTAGTTGAAGATAAACCCATGGCAAGAGGCCTCGGAAATTCGAAAATTTGACTTAATTTTGGTGGCCACGGCTTAAACGGTAAAAAAGCTGAAACTTTGCACACGTGTCTTTTTTATGCTCCGCTTTAACATAAAATTTTCTTCCCGCTTACCGCGCATTTTTCGACTAGCTTCCATGGAGACGATTGCTCTTAAAAAATATAATTGTGGGATAACTTCTTTGTTTGTGGTGGTACCTAAGCCAAAATTTCATGGCATTGATATTTGACTGTCCTCGATAAAATATGTAAGATTCAGAAGAAACACATAACTATTTGACATCAGCAACCAGTTGGATGAAAATTTCTTCTATTAAAATCTCTTACCCTTGGTAAGCTACAACCACCAAATTATATATTCATCAGTTCTTTCCCCACAATATACTTAAGTTTCAGCCCAACTGCTGCATTTTATTAAGTAGCTGCCCTAGAAAGTGTTGCTCTTGAAATTGAATCTAGTGAGAAAAACTTCTTTGCTATTAAAGGTACCTTGATAAAAATTCATATTTATCGATTTTATGTACTCCCCAATTATATAAACAAAGGTTTGAATCATCGGCACTCTCCAAATTACAAAAATCTCGTTAAGAGCTTAAAAACTTTGAAATAATCAATTCAACATAGTGTCTGCACTCAGATTTAAACCCATATAGAAAATTAAATCTTGTACAATTCATCAATTAAAATGTCTTCATTAAAGTATCATTTATTGATCGGGCACTCGACCAATCGTTTGAAAAAAATCCTAACCCGTCGAGTGTTATTGCAAAATCTTTTTTTTTTATATTAACAATAAGAACGACGTGGATTTTAGTGCAAAGTTATTAATAAAGTGAGGTCCAGCCCTATTTGTATTAAATTCTGATCCAGTTTTGTGCACTGATTGCAAGACTGGTCTCGGCTTTTCTCCATCAGCTCTTGTTTTCAAGATATCGCGGAAAACCATTTTGCAGTATTTTTGGCTTTTAAAAAATTATGGAGCTTACACCGAGCATAAATATTTGTATTTGTGAGCTCTATGCGACAGTATACATATTAAGGTCGCCTAAAAAATCAATGGAGCAGCATCAGCAAACCGAAAAGCGCCTAAATTGGCCTTTGAAGAGAAATTTTCATCAAATTATAGCAAATTTTTCAAACTTAATCGCCGTGTACCAGCCACTTGGGGTGCTTGCATTTTATTGAAAACCACTTTAGCATGCAGCCCAATGGTTCTTCTAATTTCACAAATTTTGTTGCATATTAATCTTCTCGATGGACAAAGATACAGTCGGTTACCGAAAAAATAAACTTAAAATTATGGCAGGATAACTAGATTGATACACAAAATGTGTATAGGAAATATTAAAAGACTACTTGATCGAACATAGACCTTACATTAATTGTCAAGCAAATGTACAATAACATTCAATCAGTACTAGATTCAAACAATTTTCCCCAAATTTATTTGGAGGAAGGAGCAGTGAATGCAAGGTAGTGCAAAAACTCGCTCCATTTCGCAAGCGAATAACTTTGGGAATCTGTCATTGACGAGATAAGTCATGAGTTGAAAGTTCGTATTTTTTAGTTTTACTTTGATTTAAGTATTTAAGTGGCCCAAAAATAAAAATCAACTTTCAAGAATTTTTCATAAGAACCCCTCTTAATTGGATTATGTAAATATTTTTTCACATATTAAGTCATTTTTTTTTGTTTTCAATGGTCTTTTTCATTTCCAGGTTTAAATATTATCTGTTTCAACACATTTTTGGAGGTTTTGATCAAAATCGGATGAATACTTATATCGTATAGCTGCCATGCAACAAACTGGCAGGCTTATATCATGCTCCAAAGGTATTTCTTGTCTCCAGGTTGTGTAAAATGAAAAGTAAAAACGGGGTTATAGTCGGTATAGATGACATACTGATGTAAACCTCAAAAAGAATTTTGTGCTTTTTTTCGAGAAAATGGCGGCCATGGAAAATTGCTTGTTTTATCGAAGACATTGGTCGACCGAAAAGGCTATGTCTTATAAAGATTTCGAATTTCAAAAAATCCTTTCATACCGATATTAAATGCAAAAAAAGAAAAAATCTAAAAAAGAAAAATTGGTTAGTTTAAATGTCTTAATGTCCCGAAGCAGAATCATGCAAAAAATTCAATTTGTAAAAAACCGCTACCATTTTGAAAAAACAAATTTTTGTAAATTTTGTTTGCAGTCCACTGTAAAAACAAGTGAGAAAGTCGGTCAAGCCCGACTATAACATACTCTGTACCTGGAGTAGAAGCTGAATGCAATGCTGGTGCTGCGCTCATCTCAAAGTCTCTCTCTCTTTTTCTCTCTCTCTCACCCTTTCTCTCTCGCTCTCTCTCTCTAAGATTGTGTGGTGTTAGTTGTGAATGGGTGGGAGGGGGTGGGGCAAGGGCGAAGTACTTTTTTGTTCATAACTTGAGAACCGCTGATCCGATCTTTATCATTTTTTTGGCAAATCGATACATTTTGCTAATTACTAACTATCTCTAGAAGGTACGAAACGTCTATCTTCAAAACTGTAGGAGATATAACGTTTGTTCCGAATTGCGGGGGCGGGAGGGGGCGTGGCGAAAATTGAAAATAATCTTGATCTGCCTGCAGCTATAAGAAACATTTGTCCCATACATGTCAAACCTCTATCTCTTACCATCTCCGAGATCTGTTTGTTCATACGGACGGACGGACAGACGGACGGACAGACGGACAGACGGACGGACAGACAGACAGACGGACATGGCTATATCGACTCGGCTGTTGATGCTGATCAATAATATATATACTTTAGATAGTCGGAAATGACTCCTTCTCCCTGTTACATACTTTTGCACAAACTTAATATACTCTATGTACCTTCGGTACAGAGTATAAAAATAGTAAAAAATAGGGCGACGCTACCATTGAAAAGAAAAAATTAACTTAATTTTTGGAAGTTTTTTAATTTAATTAAGAGGTCTTCCTATGAAAAACTCGTCAAATGACGTGACAGATTCACAAAGTCATTCGCTTGCGAAATGGAGCGAGTTTTTGCTCTACCTTGCATTCACTGCTCATTCCTCCAAATAAATTTGGGGAAAATTGTTTGAATCTAGTACTGATTGAATGTTATTGTACATTTGCTTGACAATTAATGTAAGGTCTATGTTCGATCAAGTAGTCTTTTAATATTTCCTATACACATTTTGTGTATCAATCTAGTTATCCTGCCATAATTTTAAATTTATTTTTTCGGTAACCGCCTGTAACTTTGTCCATCGAGAAGATTAATATGCAACAAAATTTGTGAAATTAGAAGAACCATTGGGCTGCATGCTAAAGTGGTTTTCAATAAAATGCAAGCACCCCAAGTGGCTGGTACACGGCGATTAAGTTTGAAAAATTTGCTATAATTTGATGAAAATTTCTCTTCAAAGGCCAATTTAGGCGCTTTTCGGTTTGCTTATGCTGCTCCATTGATTTTTTTAGGCGACCTTGATATGTATACTGTCGCATAGAGCTCACAAATACAGATATTTATGCTCGGTGTAACCTCCATAATTTTTTAAAAGCCAAAAATACTGCAAAATGGATTTTTCGCGATATCTTGAAAACAAGAGCTGATGGAGAAAAACCGAGACCAGTCTTGCAATCAGTGCACAAAACTGGATCAGAATTTGTCATCAATAAGGCTGGACCAAAATGGCTGTTGGCCAGTGTTATAAGCGTTCAGAAGTTTTCTTGGCATCATATCGAAGGCCGCTTTGAAATCCACAAAGTGAGCATATACCTTTTTCTTTTCCTGCAGCTTTAGATAAACAATCCCCGCAAGGTTGTTTACGTTGTCTACCATAGAGTAGCCTTTCCTGAAACCTGCTTGAAATTCGTTCATTTTATTGTGTTGCTTAACCAAAAATTTATTAAAATTTCAATGTTGCAGTTTAGAAAGAAAATTCCTCGATAATTCTCTGGCTGTCTTGTATCACCCTTTTCATATATAGGGAAAACTATGTTAGTTGAGCAGCACTTCTCGACTTCTTCTGCAATGTCCATGTTATTGTAGACTTTTGTTAGCGCCTTAAAGAACTCTTTTGGTGCATGCATATAGTGCTCATATGGGATACGATCCTCACCCGGCGCTTTGCTGGCCTTTGCCTTTCCAAGCGCATCTTTGACTTCACTATAGGTAATTTCTGAATTTCTTTCTAAAAGTTCATCTTGGTTAAGGTTTCTTGCATCCCCGCCGGCTGGGATTGAGGAGGTTTTTAAAATATTTTTCAAAATCAGCATTTCGCTCTTTCTAAATGCTTTTAAAAGTGCCAGGGATTTCTCTAATATTTTTTGTACAAAATCAGCAATTTTAAAAATATGCAACAGTATAAACCAGGGGCGCCCATGCCTATTGCGCATGACACGCATGTGTTGTTGTTCTACGCAAAGGAATAGCCTGCGCGCATTCGATTTGCGCATGCCATAAGCCAGCAAAAAACAAAAACAAATTCTATGCCTGCGCTGTGTTTTGTTGTTGTCGCGCTCTGACCTGCAACAACAACATCATATGTGTCTCTCTTCTCTCTCTCCTATGTCTCTCGCAAACTCAAACCCAACAACAAATTGCTTATGCGTACGGCTGAACGCTTGTCGCGCTATCGAGTATGATTTGCGTAGCAACGACCACACATACACACAAACAAGAATCGGTTCTCTATCTCATTTAATTGTTATTGTTTGAAATATATTTGGCGTATGTGTATTGTTCTCGCGCGCGGGTAAGCTCGTTTTGGGCACCCCTGGTATAAACCATGGATTACCCCAAAAAGGTCCCTATTCTAGATTTTTACCGTTTCCCTAATTCCTTATTGTCTACAAAACATCTTCCAATTGATTCCCTAATCAAGCAATGTGTTACTTCACATTCTCTTACGTAACGACATCAAATGGTCGACATGTTCCAGCGACTCAAATATCAAACGAGTTATCGTCGGCCGTGCCCGACTTTAACTTACCCGTTACTTAGGGCAGAGAGAACGAAATATTTGGTTGTCTCTACTCAGGGGAAGACATTTTTGATAGCCTTAATTCATGATAACTAACAGAGCACTAACATTAATATCAACTTATTAACATAATATTAGCAGACAGCTCATGCTGACCCCAAACCTATGAAAAATATTTTTGCAATTAATGAAAGGAGACTAAAGTAGTCAAAATATTCCACAAATATCCTAAATATATGATAAAGGGTGATATTATTATAGCTGCGCTATTTACGAAAAATTGAGAGATCATAGATGAGAGATATAAATGAGAGTTTTAAAGTAGAGATATCTTCAATCTTTATTTATACTACTTTAGTATACCCCTTCTTACCCTACGAGTAACAGGCATGGAGCAATAAGTACTAGAGAGAAACTTTGCTCAGTCGACACCGCTTCTGTCATAAAATTGTCAGCTGTTCGCTCTCATTTACGCTCTCTAGATACTTTTTAATCAGCTGTTCGCTCTCTCTGGATACATTTGGGTTATGGTCGTCTCGCTCTAACCACAGTGATTTCCTACTGACACTTTGAAGTATCTTTTTGGGCACTATCGATTTTCAGCAACAAAATTGAGCGGCATTCGCAACCTGCCTCTCTAATAATAAGTCCTCTCTGGTAACAGGTATAAAAACAGAGCATTGACATTCGTACGCGCATTCTCAGAATGTTTGTTATGTGAGATGGTTGTGTTTTAAGTGGACGCTGATAGGTTTTTGGATTATCTGTTCCATAAAAACGAGTTTGGATTTTGCTGCTCGCATAAATATTTAAATTAAAAATAAACCGTCTGCGGATTCGGAGATAGCTTATGTGCTACGATGTCAAGCAAGCCACAAGCAATTTCAGAGTTGGTGTTTTTTGTGAATGGCAAAAAGGTAAAGATATTTTAGTTATTCAAGCACAAAATCTGCTTACTAACAGTCAAATTTGAATATTTTATGTTGATTAGAAATAATTTTGGTCTTTCTGTCGTATTTTGCTGAATGAAAGAAAGGAGTAATTGTTTTTGATTTAAGCAAAGATTTATAGATATTATGATGACGCATGTGACGCAAAAAATGATTGTTTTTGGGACTATACTTAGCATATACTAGCGTAGGGGGCAATTATGTTAAGGTTGACACTAATATGTAAGGAGACTAAAAAAAAAATAGATCGTCGAGGTATACTTAGAAATGCGCAAAAAACTTCGTCAAACGGTATCCAAATTCATTCGGAGAACAACCGTTCAACGGAGAATTAAATGGGCTTTTATAATATAATATATTTTAAGAAAAAATCGCACAGAATAAAATAGTTAAACCAGTGATGGCCAAAGCACAATTTTCTAAAAATGCCAGATCAGTAAGACGCATTTTTCAGCCATCGTGTTAAATTTGTCAAACCATTGATTATAATATATTAGATTCCTCTCGGTGCTATCAGAATTGATAAGGTTATGAGCAATCAGACGGTCCATTCGCGAGTTATATCTATTGCAGTGAGGTAAAAAAGCAAAATGCGGTTTTTGGGCCATAACTTCAGATTTTGGGGGTGTTAGGAGAAGACCAAGTATGAGGAAATGCTATACTCAACCTGCTCTACAGCGTGTTTCGCTGTTACACTGTGTTATCATTAAAATGTCCTAAAAATTTGTCAAATTATTTGTCGGTGTGAACTTAGATTAATATTGTCGGGCTGGTCCAACTTTCTTGGTTAATTTTTTAACAAGATTTACTTAGTGTTTTTATCAGGGATCGTAACGATTATAATTTTTAAAATAAAAATCATTTTTAAGAATTATTTTTATTATACAAATTTAAAATAAGACTTATTTTTGATTTTTATTTATAAAAATTGAAAATAAGACTTATTTTTCAATTTTTATTTTAAAAATTAAAAATAAAAATTGATTTTGAATATCTTTTAAACTAAAAGGCGCATTACAAAAGTGGACATATATCTATGATCTATGATTCAATACCTTTCCAATGATACCTCACATGTCCTTGAAGGATCAATAATACAATTAATATTTGTCTCTAGAACGAATGATGGTTCACTGTCGGAGAAGGATCTACAAAACTGTGGTAGATGTGACATTTTTTCCAAAATTGAAAATAAACTATGTCTGCAAGAAGAAGAAGTTGATGTCTAATACATGTCAAACCTCTATCGTATACAATCTCTGACATGGCTAAATTGACTCCGTTGTCAGAAATGCTTCCTTCTAACTGTTATAAAAACGCGAAATTTGCCAAAAGGACTAATATATTATTCCGAATACCGTGACATCAAAACATTTTAACTTAAAGTTTTATTAATTCTTTGGTTTATAGGTGACAGACACCCATCCTGATCCAGAATGCACGCTTCTTACCTACCTACGCGACAAACTACGTTTGTGTGGCACGAAGCTGGGCTGCGCCGAAGGAGGTTGTGGAGCTTGCACGGTGATGATATCAAGAATTGATCGTTGCAGCAATAAAATTAAGCATCTGGCTGTCAATGCCTGCCTTACACCCGTGTGTGCTATGCACGGCTGTGCAGTAACCACTGTAGAGGGCATTGGTAGTACCAGGACTCGTTTGCACCCGGTACAAGAACGTTTGGCCAAGGCCCATGGATCTCAGTGTGGTTTTTGTACGCCGGGTTTCGTAATGTCCATGTATGCATTGTTGCGAAACGCCACTCAGCCATCTATGCGAGACCTGGAGGTAACTTTCCAAGGCAATCTGTGCCGTTGCACAGGCTATCGTCCCATCTTGGATGGATATAAGACCTTCACCAAAGAGTTTGCCTGTGGAATGGGTGAAAAATGTTGTCGGGTCAACGGCCAAGGCTGTGGAGTTAGCGATATCACGACAGAGGCCGATGACAAACTGTTTGAACGAAGCGAGTTCCAGCCCTTCGATGCCAGCCAGGAGCCAATCTTTCCTCCAGAACTGCAGCTGACGGCAGCATATGACAACGAGAGCCTTCTCTTCCGTTCGGAGCGCGTCAGCTGGTACCGACCAACTACATTGCAGGAACTGCTTCAACTTAAGGCGGAGCATCCAACAGCTAAGCTAGTTGTGGGAAACACTGAGGTCGGAGTGGAGGTCAAGTTCAAGCACCTTCTTTACCCCGTCCTTATTAACCCCGTTCAAGTGGCGGAGCTGCAGGCGGTACGTGAGTCGGAAGAGAGCATATACTTTGGTGCTGCAGTTAGTTTGATGGAGATCGATGCTCATCTTCGTCAGCGGATAGAGCAATTGCCGGAATCACAGACGCGCTTCTTTCAGTGTGCAGTGGATATGCTGCACTACTTTGCAGGCAAGCAGATTCGCAACGTCGCCTGCTTAGGAGGAAACATTATGACAGGCAGCCCCATATCCGATATGAATCCAGTGTTGACGGCAGGTGGTGCTCGCTTAGAGGTGGGAAGCTATGTGGATGGTAAGCTGCAGCAGCGCACCGTGTACATGGGTCAAGGCTTCTTTACTGGCTATCGACGCAATGTGATTGAACCCCATGAGGTGCTCCTAGGCATACACTTTCAGAAGACAACAGCAGATCAGCATGTGGTGGCCTTTAAACAGGCACGTCGGCGAGACGACGATATAGCCATAGTCAATGCGGCTGTGAATGTTAGCTTCGAGCCCGATTCGAACGTGGTTGAGAAGATTAGCTTGGCCTTTGGAGGTATGGCGCCCACAACGGTCATGGCACCGCTATCCGCAGAGCTGATGGTGAAACAGGAATGGAATAACACTCTGGTGGAGCGCGTGGCGGAGAGCTTATGTAAGGAATTACCCTTAGATGCTTCCGCACCGGGTGGGATGATTGCCTACAGACGCGCTCTGGTGGTTAGTCTCTTCTTCAAGGCGTATTTGGCCATCAGCCGTAAGCTGGTTGAAGGAGGCATTACGCCCACTAATGCCATACCACCAAATGAGTTCAGTGGGGCTGAAGTCTTCCACACTCCCGTGCTACGCAGTGCTCAACTCTTCGAACGCGTCTGCAGTGAACAACCCAGCTGTGATCCCATTGGACGACCTATGGTACATGCCGCAGCACTAAAACAGGCCACTGGCGAAGCCATTTACACGGATGACATCCCTCGAATGGACGGGGAAGCATACTTGGCACTTGTGCTGAGCACTAAGGCAAGAGCCAGGATTACCAAGCTGGATGCCAGCGAAGCTTTGGCCTTAGAGGGTGTTTATGCCTTCTTTAGTCACAAGGACTTGAGTGAGCACGAGAACGAAGTGGGCCACATCTTTCATGACGAGCATGTGTTTGCTGCTGGAGAAGTGCACTGCTATGGGCAGGTGATTGGAGCTATAGCAGCGGATAACAAAGAGCTAGCCCAACGAGCATCGCGTCTTGTGCGTGTAGAGTACGAGGAACTTGGGCCGGTGATAGTCACCATCGAGCAAGCCATCGAACATAAGTCATATTTTCCAGACTACCCGCGTTATATTACCAAAGGCAATGTGGAGCAGGCATTCTCAAAGGCAGATCACGTCCACGAGGGTAGCTGTCGTATGGGAGGTCAGGAACATTTTTACCTTGAGACTCACGCAGCTCTGGCTATTCCACGAGACAATGATGAAATGGAGCTCTTTTGCTCCACTCAGCATCCATTTGGGGTACAGAAACTGGTGTCACATGTCACTTCACTGCCCGCACACCGTATTGTATGTCGAGCGAAGCGTGTGGGTGGTGGATTCGGGGGCAAAGAATCTCGAAGTATATCGATAGTTCTACCCGTTGCCCTGGCTGCCTATCGACTTCGGCGGCCAGTACGATGCATGCTGGATCGTGATGAGGATATGCTTACCACTGGCACCCGTCATCCCTTTTTGTTTAAATACAAGATCGGATTCACCCGGGAAGGTGTAATCACGGCCTGCAACATTGAGTGCTATAATAACGCCGGTCATTCAATGGACGTATCCTTTGCGGTGAGTATTCCTTAGCCTTGGGCATATATGATTATAGTGCTCAATAATTTTGAAAATCTTTCAGGTTCTAGAACGGGCCATGAACCACTTTGAGAACTGTTATCGCATTCCCAATGTTCGCGTCGGTGGTAGGATCTGCAAAACTAATCTACCTTCCAATACGGCATTTCGCGGGTTTGGTGGCCCTCAAGGCATGTTCGCTGCCGAACACATAATTAGGGATGTGGCTCGCATTGTGGGGAGGGATGTACTGGATGTGATGCGACTGAACTTTTACAAAACGGGTGACTTTACACACTACAACCAGCAACTAGAACACTTTCCCATCGAACGTTGCCTTGAAGACTGCCTCAAGCAGGCGGACTACGAAAAAAAGAGCTCCGAGATTGCACGCTTTAATCGCGAGAATCGCTGGCGCAAACGCGGAATGGCCGTGGTGCCCACCAAATATGGAATTGCTTTTGGAGTCCTGCATCTAAATCAGTCTGGAGCTCTCATTAATATTTATAGCGATGGCTCAGTCTTACTTTCCCACGGGGGAGTTGAGATCGGACAAGGTCTGCACATAAAGATGATTCAGTGTGCAGCTCGAGCCCTGGGTATTCCCATCGAACTGATACACATTTCGGAGACAGCGACGGATAAAGTGCCAAACACCTCACCAACAGTAGCCAGTATGGGATCCGATATAAACGGAATGGCCGTTTTGGATGCCTGTGAGAAGCTGAACAAGAGACTTGCTCCTATAAAAAAAGCATTACCCGAGGGAAAGTGGCAGGATTGGATCAACAAGGCATATTTTGATCGAATCAGCCTGTCGGCAACTGGGTTTTATGCCGTTCCTGACATAGGCTATCATCCAGAGACAAATCCCAATGCACGAACCTATAGCTACTACACAAATGGAGTAGGAATCAGCGTAGTTGAAATAGATTGTCTGACCGGAGATCACCAGGTACTTAGCACGGACATTGTCATGGACATAGGATCAAGCATCAATCCGGCCATAGATATTGGACAGATTGAAGGTGCTTTCATGCAGGGATATGGCCTATTCACCCTTGAAGAGCTTGTGTACTCACCCCAAGGAATGTTATATTCCCGTGGTCCAGGCATGTACAAGTTGCCGGGCTTTGCTGATATTCCCGGCGAATTTAATGTCAGCCTTCTAACTGGAGCACCCAATCCACGAGCTGTTTATTCGTCAAAGGTAACATCCATGTTTTGATATAAAAAAAAGTATTTAATCTAATCTGGTTTACTTACAGGCCGTGGGAGAACCTCCGCTATTCATAGGGTCATCGGTGTTTTTTGCAATCAAGGAGGCCATTTCAGCTGCTCGAAAAGATCACGGCTCGAGTGTGGAATATCAAATGGATGCGCCTGCTACATCTGCACGTATTCGCATGGCGTGTCAAGACAAATTTACCAATATGGTAGGCATTTCCCTTAAATATTTTTCATGACTGACCGTAAGTTGTTTTTCCAGATCGAATACACCGATGCTGGAACCTGCACTCCATGGAATATTGTACCCTAAGCTCTCTGCATTCCACATGGACAGCGGCCGACACAATCGACCAATATGCAGACTTTTTACATAATTAAAAAAATGTTTTTAATCTTGCAATATTTGTAAAAGCATTTTCCATCATTGGCTGCATCTAAAGCCAGCCAATCTTTAAATGCAGGGTCCTGCATCGAGGCATGACGCGGTTTTGCTTATATATTTTGGGCATTTTCTCCTTACATTCGCGATCGATACACAAATTGTGAAATACTTCGTTAGTGATGGTATAAAACTCGATTCAATTGAGTGTGGCATCGTAAAACATAAGAATACATGAAGTTTGTAACGAAGTTTTAGCCGGGGTGGTTCACTCAGTCCGGCCGGGGGTCACTTACAAGAGTATTTGTAAATTGCAGGGACCAATGGGGGTAGGGGCGGCACGTGTGCCTGGGGTATTATGTTCCCGACTCTACTTTAAAGCGATTGTAGAATCTGCGAAGGCTTGTCGGAAAAGGGTCAACTGAGTCCAAAGAATGTCGCGGTCACTATACGGAGCGTACGACGAGATTTACGAGAGTCCGGGCCAGGACCGGCGTGGTTAATACCCACGGGGCGGGAGATAAGACGTGGGGGACACAGTTAGCAACCGTGTCGGCGAGGGACAGGAAGGGCATGTCGAGGTGTCGGTCACGAAGGAGTCTGTTCGCTCGGCGGGAAGATCGCCCTGACGTTGGTGAGAATGTTCGCAGTCGCCGGGGAGATCGTACCGCTAGACAGGTGGAGCTAAGAGTCGGTTAGAGTGGTTAAATACTACGGTTCGGGGTCGGTGAAAAGGGTAAGAAAAGGAGGGGGAAACGTGGTTAGTGCCCACGTGAGGACTGAAAGGGTAAGGGGACACGGGGAATCGGGGTTAATACCCACGAGAAGGTCAAAGAAGTAGGAAAAGCGGGAAAAACGTGGTTAATACCCACGTGAGGGTTAAAGAAATAGGGGGAAGACGGGAAAACGTGGTTAGTGCCCACGTGAGGGTTAAAGAAGTAAAGGAAAGGCAAGAAGAACGCGGTTAATACCCACGTGAGGGTTAAAGTTAAGAAACGAGAGGAAAACGTGGTTAATACCCACGTGAGGGTTAAAGAAATAAAGAAAGACGGGAAGAGCGTGGTTAATACCCACGTGAGGGTTAAGAGAGTGAGGGAAGACGAGAAAGCGTGGTTAGCGTCCACGCGAGGGTTAAAGAAGTAAAGGAAAGGCAGGAAGAACGTGGTTAATACCCACATGAGGGTTAAAAGTTAAGAAACGAGAGGAAAACGTGGTTAATATCCACGTGAGGGTTAAAGAAATAAAGAAAGACGGGAAGAACGTGGTTAATACCCACGTGAGGGTTAAGAGGGTGAGGGAAGATGAGAAAGCGTGGTTAGTGCCCACGTGAGGGTTAAAGAAGTAAGTGAAAGGGAGGAAACACGTAATTTTTCGCGTTACTGGGCACTTTTCTCGTACTTGTGTTTCCGTGTATTACCGATCGCCTTCGATGCCAAAACTTAATTAAACTCTAATTCCTCTTCAGGCTAGGGCTTGACTCCCGCTTCCCGTGTCGGCAGCGCTGCTATGCAAGGCATACGCACACACTTGCCGGCGACTGCGCTGCCGCTGCCCCGTGCGTAATTTGCACACACTTGCTGGCGGCTGCGCTATCGATCACCAACGGCTCATTCTGAGGACCGTTATGTCGCCTCCGTTGCGACGACACAGCTGCATGCTGGGTGTTTTGGTGCGAAAGAGCGAAATGGAGAGGGAGCGTGAGATCGAATTGTCGGTCAACTAGAGCGCGTGTCAAGGGCAGTCGTGTTGCTTTCGGTGTTGCGACGCTGACTTTGCTGTGGGTTAGTATGAACGATCGAGGGGGGGAGCGAGTGAGTGTGTGTGAAACGCATTCGATTTCGGTCGGCTAGATTGCGTGCCAGGGCGCCTTGTGGTGGCCGAGGCCGTTCTACGCATTGCAGTGGGATGGAGCGGGGGAAAGAGAGAAAGAGAGCGAGAGGCAGACGCGTCCGTTGCTGAGCTGGCGGTCGACCACCATTGGTCGTTGAGTGGCTCGGCTAGGCTGGATTCTGACATTGTCGCCCTATTCTGAGTTTTGCGCGCCAAACCGTTGGACACTTGCTCGCCTACACTGGCGGCCGAAATAGTCAGCATAGTTTTGGGTAGGATACGAATGAGGTCTTATTCATTTATTATATTAAATTTCGATTGTGACCCTGCGTCACAAGTTACCAGATGTTTTGATAAAATTATATTACGCCAATTTTTCTTGGAAAATAACTATAGTTCCCGCTAGCCGCTATTTCACAATTTATCTCGCATTTGCCAATTGCAACCCGCTAGATCTAACGGGAAAATAGCTAAACTGGCAGCACTGGATTTGACACTCAGCGAGTAGAGAATTTCATTACGCTCTCGCTCTTGGTCTCTTTGACACAAATATAAGGATACTAGCAAATAACTCGTCGCGCTTCGCTGCGCCTTCAACAGTATAGAGCCAATGAATACCCACTTCCCATCCACATCCCACCTACTCTCCACCCAATTCCCACCAACTTTCAACCCAGATTCTACCTACATCCCACCCACTACCCGCCCACATCCCACAAACTTCCAAAACAAATTACCACCCACATCCCACCCAAATTACATCCACCTTCCAACCACTTCCCAGTGGGCATTCCGGCGGTATTTCCAACATCGGAAAATGGAAACACAAATGAATTCTCATTTTGATCTTACAAACCGAGTTTCAAGTCATTTGGGTAAAAAAATAATATTTTTCTTGCAGAGTTTTCCGGAATTTTCACGCATGGGGTGAATTTTCCAACATCGGAAAATCACATTTCAAACTATTTCATATTCTATCCTTACAAACCGAGTTTGAAGCCAATCGGATAAGAATAGAAATACAGGCCTGTTCCGAGTTCCGAACGTTTTCAAAAAGTAAAAACGAAACGAAAACGAACGTTTTACTATTTGCTGTTCCCAATTCCAAACGATTTGGCTACGTTTTGACTTTTCGAACTCGGTTTCGAAATCGCTTTCATAAACAGCTGGCTGACTGGCCTGCGCGCGTGTTTGTGTATATCGACAGCAGCCAGAGTTGGCATCATCGCTATAATTTTAATTTACAAAGCTCTTATTTACACTTTAAGTCAATTTATTTTTATTTAAAACAGTTTTTAATTGTTACATTTGAATTTGTGATGTAAAATATGGTTAAATATAGCTAAATAAAATAGAAAAAGTTCTGACCGAATAAATTAATTTAAATAAAGCAACCCTAGCAGCTATCGATTGACGATTGAATTCGACTAAAACGTAAAGTGAAATTCAGAACAGCTCGGTTTGAAAACGACCGCTCGGTTTTGCTTTTCACGCAATATTTTACAGATGTTTAAAAAAAATGATTTTAAAATACACTTAAACTGTAAACATTTTAAGTATTTAGTGATGCAAAACGATTTTAAAAATGTTCAACATTATTAAATTGATAAGTTTATAAATTTTTGCGATTTATTTTAATGCTTTTAATAGCAATTACTTTTAATTCTGCTGACTCTGCAGCACAACTTTTGAAAACGACAATTCTGGTCGATTTGCGGAATTCGGAACAGCAATCAACTCGATTTGCGACAATTCCACTCGTTTTCGGAATTCAGAACAGGCCTGATAGAAAGAATAGGCCATTTTCCTCGTGGGCCGATTTTCCAAAATCGGAAAAACACGTGTCGAATTATTTCGCGTACTATGCTTACAAACCAAGTTTCAAGTCATTCGGATGAAAAATTCAATTTTTCCCCATACAAACTTTTCTTTCTTAGTGCGCGCCTGCATAACTAAACGAAGGTCTGTGCCAAATCTCAAACCTCTGGTATAAGCCGTTAAGACTGTGGGCTGAAAATATGTCAGTCGGGCGTAAAGATTTATATTTATACAGGCCAGTTCCGAATTCCGAACGTTTTCAAAAAGTAAAAACGAAAACGAACGTTTTACTATTTGCTGTTTCCAATTCCGAACGATTTGGCTACGTTTTGACTTTTCGAACTCGGTTTCGAAGTCGCTTTCATAAACAGCTGGCTGACTGGCCTGCGCGCGTGTTTGTGTATATCGACAGCAGCCAGAGTTAGCATCATCGCTTTAATTTTAATTTACAAAGCTCTTATTTACACTTTAAGTTAATTTATTTTCTATTTAAGCCAGTTTTTAATTGTTACATTTGAATATGTGATGTAAAATATGGTTAAATATAGCTAAATAAAATAGAATAAGTGCTGACCGAATAAATTAATTTAAATAAAGCAACCCTAGCAGCTATCGATTGACGATTGAATTCGACTAAAACGTAAAGTGAAATTCAGAACAGCTCGGTTTGAAAACGACCGCTCGGTTTTGCTTTTCACGCAATATTTTACAGATGTTTAAAAAAAATGATTTTAAAATACACTTAAACTGTAAACATTTTAAGTATTTAGTGATGCAAAACGATTTTAAAAATGTTCAACATTATTAAATTGATAAGTTTATAAATTTTTGCGATTTATTTTAATGCTTTTAATAGCAAATACTTTTCATTCTGCTGACTCTGCAGCACAACTTTTGAAAACGACAATTCTGGTACAGCAATACACTCGATTTGCGACAATTCCACTCGTTTTCGGAATTCGGAACAGGCCTGAATGATTAGTAATTGTAATGCACTTGTAGCAAGCTGTTGTAACAGTAAACCATAAGATCGCGTTTGAACTTAGAGCTGAACAGTTCCATAATTAGTTTAATATAGTTTAACTGAAGTTGCAGTGTATGGAAAAACCCAACTCGAATTACAAGTAGTTAATCAGCATCTGGTGAGTGAAAAGAGAAGGAGGAAGTTATTTTTGAAAGGCTGATTGATTTTGCCAGATAGGGCACATTTACTTAGTAAGAGAGTTTTTGTTTCGTATGGTGAAGGCAGCGATCGGACGCCAAGAACTTTGATTTTGTTGCCGATTTCACCCAGAGTTTTCAAATCGACGCCGAACGAGGAGAAAAAAGAGTGTCGTGCACACTATCCAAATAAATTCAGTTTTATTCAGGGGTGTCACAGAAATCTCTCTTTTGGCCTCGGTTTGCAAAACGCTCGAAAAATCCGTCGGTGTCCCAGAACTTTAAGAGATTTTATTTTCTTATTTGAAAATCGAGTTGGAAGGTTTGTGTCCATACTAATGGGCAAATCTCTAAACAGGGTTGCACTTTCTCGCAAAAAAAATTTCCCATCCTGTAGTTATGAGTTAATTTGATGATTAAATGAAATTTTTTGATTTTTTTTGACATTTAATTTTAATTTGAACATAACTTAAATTCGAATTATCTTAAAATTTTTTTTTTTTTGTCCTTTTAGATGTCTTATTGATTTGGTGCCATTTACTTCTTTTATAATTTTTCTACTAATGTATTTATATTTTATCCTTAAAGCTCTATTTACACGACCTGATCACTCATCTAATTTTTCGTCTGATTTGCTGTCTGACCGTGTAAAAAGGCGTCTGAGTAGACATGAAGCTACTCAGATGAGCGATCAGACGAAATAGAACCGGTTCTATTTGGCCTGAGCACTCATCTGAGTGGCATTTATCGAGTTACAGTGTTGTCTAACTGCAGTGTGCTGGCGTTGCCATTTTCTGACAATCGATATACATTTCTTATCGAATTTTGGCTTTCGGTCAAGTTTCTTGTATGTCAAGTGAAGTTTTATTTAAGTCCAAAAAATAAATTGCAACTTAAGAAGCATCAGGACGCAGATCGCCATTTCGCTTTTTATTCTTCTTGTTTCAGATGATTTCGATGAACCAATGGTTTTGCAACTGGCTCATCTGAGCTTCTCAGGCACGTGTAAAAGCAAAACTGAGTTGATCAGATGAGCGATCAGGTCGTGTAAATGGAGCTTAAGCAAAATTTTTATTCGAATACTTTTAAAAGCACAAGCCGCCATGGTTAGAGCGTGGATTTTCATCTAGTAATAAATAGAATTTTATAATGTTTTAAATTTGTTTTGTTGAGCCGGTGTCCAGCGTGCTCACCCTCTTATGTTTGACATCCAGCCTCGATTATGGACTGATTATATGTTACATAATAATTAAAGTTTAATATAATCTATAAACTTGGAGCAAAAATAAAATAATATAATAAAATAATTTTCTATTTCTAATTTTTATAAACACACAAATGTCGTAGATCGAACAAAATCATTCGAACGCAGTGTAAAATCGGAAACACGGATTTAAATATTTTTTTTATTCTCTTTTTATCAGTCGGCAGACTGTATTAGTTTGCTGCAATATTCAAACTCAACTGACGGTTGTATGGCCTGATGCATGACATGCTGTCGTACGACTTCTAAACATATTTTATCTGCCAATGCAGTAGGGCAACACTGCCAGACAGCAGCTGTTCTTCCCACCACTTCTCACAATTGTTTTTGTTTACTCTGTGAATAAATTGAAAGAAGCGAGTCCCAGGAATGGCAGATGAAACAGACGATACCAGCAAGGTAAGCGTTATAAAAACTATTTTATCATCAAGGAGCTGCCAACAGATACTTAATTAAATTGCAGAGCTTTGTTATATTTGGACGAGATGTGGCGCAGATACCCTGCTTTCGTAACAGTTTCCTCTATGGCATTAGCGGCGGAATTGGTATTGGTCTGCTCACCTTTTTGGGTACATCTCGGACGCACCTTTCCACACATGTTGGGTTCGGATCTTTCTTTTGTGGTACCATTGTGTATTGGATGGCATGCAGGTAAATAGACTGGAAAACTTATCAATTTAAACTCTATGAGCACGTTATTAATTGACTTATCACAGGTATCAGTGGTCGGCACGCCGGTTTGAGCAGCAACAATTGCAAGAAGCCATGCGGCGTCAGGCCATGTATGAAGGAACAGAAAAAGGTCGAGAACTAGATCTTAAGTCTGCGTAGCATAAGTCCGTGATTTAACTTATTGTGTTTGTGTGTATATATAATCACGTAACCAAAGTCTGTCATTGGCCAGCGGTTGAACTACTGTAATGGTAAGATAATTAAAATGAACTTTCACAACTTTTAAAAGAGTTTGATTAAATCCGCTCAGATGGTAACGCAACATATGTTTAATTGGTGTGTAGCATAAAAGGAAGTAGTGATTAGCATTACGAACTAAGTGGCTGCACAATGACAATAGCAAATAGTTGCCAGATCGGTCCGGAAACTACATATATGTAGTTCTAAACATAAAAATAATTTAAGTCTTGGGCCCGATTTTACATCTTCTAAATAAAGCTATCTGTCACATATGTTAACAAAAAGCAGAGTATAATCAAAGAAAATCTGACACATCGCAGCTATCTGGAAAAAGAGAAATTGGTCATTAACGGTAGCTGCTTGAAACTTGGCGTTTATAAACGAATATGGTTACATATAATTCTGTCATGTTGGATCAAAACCGTAAAGCTTCTGTTTATCCAGTCAAATCGTCACAAAATGCCACAAAGCAACAAATCCAACTTTTTTTTTACTCCCATGAATGTTTTCCTCATTCCAAACCTGTCATCAGTTGACTAACAGGCCTGTTCCGAATTCCGAACGTTTTCAAAAAGTAAAAACGAGACGAAAACGAACGTTTTACTATTTGCTGTTCCCAATTCCGAACGATTTGGCTACGTTTTGACTTTTCGAACTCGGTTTCGAAGTCGCTTTCATAAACAGCTGGCTGGCTGGCCTGCGCGCGTGTTTGTGTATATCGACAGCAGCCAGAGTTAGCATCATCGCTATCATTATACCCTTGCAAAGGGTATTATAATTTTGCCCAGAAGTTTGCAACGCATAGAAATATTCATCTCCGACCCCATAAACTATATATATTCTTGATCAGGGCGACGAGCTGAGTCGATTGAGCTTTGTCCGTCCGTCTGTCTGTCTGTCCGTCTGTCTGTCTGTCTGTCCGTCTGTCTGTCTGTCTGTTTCTACGCAAACTAGTCTCTCAGTTTTAAAGCTATCGAGCTGAAACTTTGCACAGAGTCTTCTTTTTACTGCACACTGCTAATATGTCGGAACCGGTCGGATCGGATGACTATATCTTATAGCTGCCATAGGAACTATCGTTCAAAAAGTGAGTCTTTGCGAGAAAAACTTTTTTGTTTTTAATGTTAACGTCCCCCACTTCAGCGATTATTAATATTATACGCTTTTACTAAGATTTGGAAGTTTTGGTCAAAATCGGATGACCATATCTTATAGCTGCCATAGGAACTATCGGTCAAAAAGTGAGTCTTTTTGAGAATTTTTTGTTTGTTTTTAATGATATCGTCTCCAAACTCAGCAACTATTATTATTTTAAGCTTTCGCACAGATTTGGAATTATTGGTCAAAATCGGATGACTATATCTTATAGCTTCCATAGATAACATCGGTCGGGAAATGCTTTCAGTGAGAAAAACTTTTTTGTTTTCAATGTTAACGTCCTTAAACTCGGACATTGTTCATTATAAATGCATTCAGTCCGATTTGCAAAATATTGTCAAAATCGGATGACTATGATTCATGGCTGCCCTAGGACCGATATGTCGTAAAATGGGTGTTATTGAGAAAAAACTTCTTTCGTTTTAATTTTAGCGTTCCCAATCGCTTCCATTAAATAAACTACATTTCTTACACATATTTTTTAAGGAAGTTTTATATTGATCGTGACGTAGCAGATTTAGTAACTTTCCTAGTGAGTTTCCTTTCCGGTACATACAGGTAATAATGACGCAAATTGTTGTCTAATGCTATCCCTTTTTGGAATCTACAGGTAGGCGTACTGGAAGGGCTTACCTTTTTAGCAATGCGTCTGTTTAACCCTTTTTGGTCTAGTACCAGAATGG
Organism: Lordiphosa clarofinis; assembly: GCA_018904275.1. Classification (NCBI taxonomy): domain Eukaryota; kingdom Metazoa; phylum Arthropoda; class Insecta; order Diptera; family Drosophilidae; genus Lordiphosa; species Lordiphosa clarofinis. The sequence goes on from JAEIGQ010000200.1 coordinate 206,548, forward strand.
GACTACCTTTTTTAGGAATGCACCTGCTTAACCCTTTTCAGTCTATACCTGTACTTTGAAGTCGAAATAGGTCAGAGAGGTTGCAGTTGGTTCCGCTACCCTTCTCTTGTGTGTACCTGTTTACCAACAGCGTCGTTATATATATACTTAACACGCGCGCTGATCAGTTGATTTTCAGCTACCGCACAGAAAGAAGCAAATCGAATCAAGCAAATAATATAAAGTGAATACAAAGTGACAAAGTAAACATTTTCAAGTGAGTGAAGTATACAGTGATAAGAAGTAAACATTTTAAAGTGAGTTAATTATACGGTGATCAAAGTAAAGGAAGCTACTACGAAAATAAAATCAATAAAAATGCCACGAGTATCTGCAATGTCCCAGGAGCAACGACGACAGGCATCCCGTGATCGTGCTCGCATCCGTTACCAACAAAATGCGTCTCAGATATCAACTAGGAATGCTCGTCGATTGGCCGCTATTCGCGAAGAGAATCTGGAAGTTCGTCAAGTAGAACGGGAGCGTGATGCTGCAAATCATTCACAAAGACGCCGTAGCTTGCGTTTTCGTGCTAGGGAACGCACTCAGGATGCAACCGGCCATACCCAGCGCAGGGGAAACGAGGAGTATCGCCAAGAAGAGCGGGAAAGAGATGCAGTTGCTCATTCACAGCGCAGGGAAAATGAGGAATATCGCCTAGAAGAGCGGGAGAGAGATGCCGTAGCCCATTCTCAGCGCAGGGAAAACTCAGAGGTCAGAAGACAAGAGCAGTTGGAAAATACTGCTCAACACCAACAAAGGCGTCAAATTGAGGATTTCCGTCGGGACGAGCGTGAAAGGGATGCTATCGCACATTCGCTGCGCAGGGAAAACGAGGAGCATCGCCAAGAAGAGCGAGAGAGAGATGCAGTTGCCCATTCACAGCGCAGGGAAAATCTGGAGTATCGCCTAGAAGAGCGGGAGAGAGATGCAGTTGCACATTCTCAGCGCAGGGAAGATGAGGAGTATCGCCAAGAAGAGCGGGAAAGAGATGCCGTCGCCCATTCTCAACGCAGGGAAAACTCAGAGGTCAGAAGACAAGAGCAGTTGGAAAATACTGCTCAACACCAACAAAGGCGTCAAATTGAGGATTTCCGTCGGGACGAGCGTGAAAGGGATGCTATCGCACATTCACTGCGCAGGGAAAACGAGGAGCATCGCCAAGAAGAGCGAGAGAGAGATGCAGTTGCCCATTCACAGCGCAGGGAAAATCTGGAGTATCGCCTAGAAGAGCGGGAGAGAGATGCAGTTGCCCATTCTCAGCGCAGGGACAATTTGGATTATCGCCAGGAAGAACGAGAAAGGAATACACATCGTCGCCGAAACACAAGGAGCAATCCTATCACCAGAGCAATGGAGCAAGTTGTGAATTCATCACAGCGCCGGGAAACAAGAATGCAACGCCGACTTCGGGAACAGCGACAACAGGAAATGGCTCAGGATCGTCTGTTAAACTACAGAGAAAACCCAGAAAATCGACTGGAGGAGTCAAGAAGACAATCACAACGGAACATTGCTGCCAGAGAAGAACTATCACCAGAAGACCGGGAGGAAGTATTGGATCATCAACGCCAGCGAAGAAGGGAGACCGCGCGGGAACAATACAAACGCAAAATCAAGGAAGGACCAACTGAATGCTGTACATGCTGCGGAGGGACATGGTTCCCAGATAAGGTTAGTGGTTTGCACAAATTGGCTATCTCTTCTAAATTTCCTAATATTAATGTAGACAACACTTTTTACCTGTCTGACAAATTTCCCAATCCGTTAGGCAAATATTTATTCTGTTCCACTTGCCGCAAAGCTGTTTCCTCAGGTAAAATACCTTCCCTGTGTCTCTCAAACGGGTTTGATTTTCCCGAAATTCCTGCCTGCCTAAAGGGGCTTACCTGTCTAGAAGAGCGACTCATTTCACCCAGAATTCCATTCATGCGTATTATTTCCCTCGGTTATGAAAGGCAATGTGGCGTAAGAGGCGCTGTAGTCAATGTACCTATTTCCGTCTCTGATACAGTGACTGCGCTTCCGCGCACTTTTGACAACACGCACGTTATACAGGTTCATTTAAAACGAAGGTTAGAGTACGCCCACAATTTCCTTACCGAAACTATTCGTCCTGCTCGCGTTTTGGAGGCTTTGCGTTACTTAGTCAATACTGAGCTTTATATAAAACACAACATATCCGTGTCCGATGATTGGTTAAATCAGGTTGGTAGTTTTGAAGAAGTGCCCTTTATCGCCGATGAAGCAGATAGGTCCATTGTAGATGAACTTCTTGGCCAAATAAATCTTAATTCAGTAGCCCAGGACCCTTCTGATCAAGAAGAAATTCTTAATCCGGGGGGGCATGAAACTATGTTAGATACTGATGCCATTCAAGAAAATTCAGCCATTAGTCGAATAGCTTTGGCTCCCGGTGAAGGTCGTAGACCAGCAGACTTGGCACTAGACGCGGATGCTGAGGAACTTTCGTTTCCCACAATATCTTGTGGCGAAATTTTTAAGGCTAGTACAACATACGTACGAAAAGCCAGATCTCAGATTCGGTTTTATGATCGTCGATGTGCGATTGTACCCAAAGTACTTTATATGTACAAACGCTACGAACTGGAGCGAATTAGAAATGCGATTTCCATCTGCTTGAGGAAAAAATCAGGGACAAATAACATAACAGCAGCCAATATGAGGGACGAGTCTTATGTCGAAAACTTAGTGCAGCATGACGATGGGTATCATATTCTAAAAGGTTTGCGGTCCGCTCCAGCTCATTGGGAGGCAGAGAAAAAGAAAGTAATTGCGATGATTCGACAATTTGGTTTGCCAACATTTTTCATTACGCTTTCCGCTGCTGAAACAAAATGGACTGAACTTTTGGTTATTCTCGCTCTTCTCTTAGATAATCGAAATATCACCGAGGAGGAGGCCTCCAGACTTTCCAACGCCGAGAAAGCTCGTCTGATTCGTTCTGACCCAGTAACCTGTTCTAGGTACTTCGATAACAGATTGCGACAACTAATGAAATTGTTTAAGTCCGATATCTTTGGGGAATTTCAACTTACACACTTTTATTGGAGGATCGAATTTCAGCACAGAGGATCACCGCACTCGCATGGTATGTACTGGCTGGCTGGTGCCCCAAAGCTCGAAGGTAGCATTTCCCCCAACACAGAGCAGGTGGTTCAGTTTATCGACAGATTTATCACCACCAATGGAGCTGACACAGATCTACAAGATGTCATCCAGTACCAGCGCCACAGACATAGTGCATCATGCTTAAGGGAGCTTCGAGGTCAACAATTTTGTCGGTTTAACATGCCATACCCCCCCATGCCTCAAACGGAAATTCTCTATCCGTTAGAAGAGAATGCGTCGCACATTGAAAATCACAAGTCTCTGTTCAAAAAAATCAAAGAATTTCTAACGACAGGTTCAGGAGAAGAAGAAGCAGGTAGATTAAATAATTTTGAATATTTTTTTACCCAAATTGACACCACTTTCGAGTGCTATAAACTCGCTCTTCGATCAAGTTTGAAAAAACCGCAGGTTTTTCTTCGTAGAAATTATTCCGATAGGTTGCTTAATGCTTATAATAGGGGCATTTTGGGGTTACACAGAGCAAATATGGATATTCAATTTATTCTTGACGCGTATGCCTGTTGTAGTTATATAATTAACTACATCAACAAATCAGACCGCGGCGTTTCTCAGTTGCTTCGTGAAGCCATGATTGAGGTAAATCAAGGAAATATCCCTGTTAAAAGAAAACTTCAACATATCGGAAACAAGTTTATACATGCGACGGAGATATCAGCACAGGAAGCAGCGTACAATATTTTGGGGCTGCATATGTCTGAGGCAAGTAATGCCGAAATATTTATAAATACCTCCCATCCGGACCAAAGAGTCCGAATGGTAAAATCCAGAAGTGTATTAAACGAATTACCCGAAGACTCCACTGATATTTTCGTGCCAAACCTGCTTGACCGATATGTTCAGAGACATGCTCTTTTAAGTGAAATATGTTTAGCGGAGTTTGCGGCTTTTTATGAGTTTAAGAAATCCAGGGCACGGCGGTCAGAAGAGGCGGAAGATTACGGTGAGCATGAAGAAGATGCAGAAGGTGAAGACAATTTAACTGATAGAAGATACGATCAACTTGATGGCAGTGGTTCTGTTAAACGACGTAGGCAACCAAAAATTATTAGATGGAGACGCTTTAGTTTTAACACTTCGCCCTCTGACTATTTTAGGGAAAACGTAATGCTTTTCTATCCATGGCGAAACGAACAGTCCGACCTGATTACCAATGATAACGCACACACATTTAGGGTAAACAATGCCCAAATTAGGGTAAACAAACAACAATATGATGTTTTCGATGATATGGAATTGGAGAACGTTCTTCAAGATCTTCGGAATGAAAATGAAGAAGATTCCCGTCATCAAGAATTTTCAGCCTCACAATTTCTTGATGATGAGTTCAGGGCTCTAGCTGTTCAAAATATTGATCGCAATGTGAATGTATTTGAGGATGGCAACGTTCCAAACGACTCGGAAGAACAAGAAGAAGGTGGTATCCGACTTATTAGACTGCCCCCATTGGTATCGCAAGTTGATCTTTGTTCCCAGGTACGCTCTCTCAATTACAAGCAACGTCAATACTATGCCCACGTGATGAATAATGTTTGTGGAAAAAAAACATTCTATGAATATGTTGGCGGTGGTGCTGGTGTAGGTAAAAGTCGGCTGATTTCCACTATATATCAGTCAGTGACTTGGCGGGCAAATAAAATTCCTGGTGCCACTGATTCTGCAAAGGTTCTCCTGTGCGCACCAACTGGAAAAGCTGCTTTTGGCATTGGGGGGCTTACACTGCACTCCATATTCTCCTTGCCTCTTAATCAGTCAACTGGAGCTTTAAGATCTCTGAGCAATGATGTCCTAAATACCTTGCATTGCAAATTAATTGATATTCAACTCATTATCATTGATGAAATATCTATGGTCGGAGCCAGAATGCTGTCGTATTTGGATCAAAGGCTCCGCCAAATCTTCAGAAATCAGGATCAATGTTTTGGGGGAGTTTCCATAATTGTGTTTGGGGACTTAAAACAGCTGTCTCCAGTTGGGGACAGCTGGATATTTTCTGAAAGGACAAACAATCCATACAGCATTCTAGCTGGTACCAACCTCTGGGAAAATTTTAAATTTTTCGAGCTCACCGAAATTATGCGTCAGCGCGGTGACCGCAATTTTGCAGTAGCATTAAATAACATGTCCGAAGCCAGCATGACCGAATCTGACATTGACCTTTTTAAGGAAAGAGTAGTTTCTGCTAGCGCAGTTCCTTCTGATGCCATACACTTGTTTTATTCAAACGATGAGGTCGCCAATTACAATACCTTGAAACTAGCCCAAATAGATACTGAGGAGTTTGTTTCGACTGCCATTGATACTGTCAAGGCGGCAAACATGTCGGCGACAAATCGCCAAAACACTTTGAGGCATGCACAAGGGATGAAAAGTTCAAAAACTCAAGGACTTGTCTACTCTCTGCATTTAAAAACTTTAGCTAAGTACATGGTAGTTATAAATATTGATACAAGTGACGGTCTTGTAAATGGTGCGAATGGTCAACTAATGCAAATTGACCACAGCACAGTAAACGATTCTGTTGTAGTAACTACCCTATGGATATTGTTTACTGAGCCAACGGTTGGTGCTATTGCCAGGTCCAAAGTAAGAAGCAGTCCCCATCCTAACTGGACGCCAGTCTATAAAGTGGCTCGTACTTTTCAGTGTGGTCGATCTGAGCATGCTTCCATTGATCGCAAGCAGTTTCCTGTTGTACCTGCTGAGGCTATCACCATTCATAAGAGCCAAGGAGCAACCTATAGCAAAGTCGCTGTGCATCTTCAAAGAAGCATAAGCCGAGCTGCGCTTTATGTAGGTTGTAGCAGAGCAACTAGCGCATCGGGCCTTTTCTTATTGGGTGAATTTGTTGCTCCAACTAGATTTGGAGCAAGCAATGTTCAGACAGAACTCCAAAATCTTAGAGGAGAAAAGGCTTTGACTACGCAATACGAATATTTGCTCAATCGATCTGAAGAAATTTTATTATATTACCACAATGTTCAATCTCTTCGTCAGCATCGCGAAGATATTTTGAACGATCAAATTATTTGCTCGGCAGACTTCTTATGTTTTGTTGAAACCTGGACTCTTCCAACCGAAGAGTACAATATAAGTGATTTCGACATCATAAAAAGAATTGATGGCAACCGACTTGATGGAGTTTCAAAGAATGGAATAATAGTATATGCCAAGCAGAGCATTTCTCAAAATGTAACGTTCCTATTTGAAACAATAGAAACTCCAGAACCGAGTAAAATATATCAGTCGATCGCCTTCAGATACTTGGATACATCTTTCATAATTGTTTATAGGAACCCAGAATTTCCTATTACAAGGTTTCGTAATGAAATTAAGAAAGATGTTGCAAAAGTACGTCTTACGGGTATTAATAATGTGGTAATACTAGGAGATTTCAATATTTGTCGATCAACCCACACAGATCCGCTCGAAACCATTCTTAATAGACGAGGTCTTTACCCCTTGTTGAATGTACCAACAACAAAACATTTAACTCAAATAGATTGGGTTTTCTGTGATACTTCGGTATCCGGTGCTTCGGCCATAACATACCAGACACCATACAGTCACCACGATGGAGTATTTCTTAAGTATAGCTTGTAAGTAAATTATCTATTTATTCTATTTATAACTATTTTGTAACCAATTAGTAATTGTAAATTCTGTTAAAATTTAAATCTTTGTGCAATAATTAATATAAGTTATAGTAAGTATTCCTCCTCGGGGATTGCGACCTTGTCGTGGTGAGGAGGCTGAGTATGTAAATCTATTATGAATACAAAATTGTAGAAAATGTTCAATAAACTTTACAGAAACCAGCAGCAATCCAATTCAATTTTATTTAATTGTTACTTCAATAAATTTCCTTTCTTTTTAAACAGGAATACAACTAAAATTATGTTAAAAGTTACAGTTATTTTTGAAAAGATATTTCAAAACTAGCACTTGCAAGGGTATAAAAACTTCGGCACAGACGAAGTTAGCTTTCTCGTTTTAATTTACAAAGCTCTTATTTACACTTTAAGTTTATTTATTTTTATTTAAAACAGTTTTTAATTGTTACATTTGAATATGTGATGTCAAATATGGTTAAATATAGCCAAATAAAATAGAAAAAGTGCTGACCGAATCAATTAATTTAAATAACGCAACCCTAGCAGCTATCGATTGACGATTGAATTCGACTAAAACGTAAAGTGGAATTCAGAACAGCTCGGTTTGAAAACGACCGCTCGGTTTTGCTTTTCACGCAATATTTTATTGATGTTTATAATAAAATTATTTTAAAATACACTTAAACTGTAAACATTTTAAGTAGTGATGCTAATCGATTTAAAAAATGTTCAACATTATTAAATTGATAAGTTTATAATTTTTGCGATTTATTTTAATGCTTTTAATAGCAATTACTTTTCATTCTGCTGACTCTGCAGCACAACTTTTGAAAACGACAATTCTGGTCGATTTGCGGAATTCGGAACAGCAATCAACTCGATTTGCGGCAATTCCACTCGTTTTCGGAATTCGGAACAGGCCTGTAAATGTCCCACAGTTTTCATAATAAGCTAGCGGACAGCAATTTTAAGCAATACTTCAAACAGACTAGAGTTTAGAGTGCGGGACGGAGCAAAGTTTTTCATGATCTGGAAATTTGTAATTTTCTTTCGGAAAATTTAAGCCAAACTGCACTATTCAAATCAGTAAAAGAGCACGTATAATCATGGCGAAACTATCAGGCTTGAAAGAATTTTTCATTTGTTCATTGAAGTTCAGAAACTTTCAGTGGATAGAATTACTAGACAATTACCATCTATCAAATCTGTATCTAGCTAAATTTACCATCCTATGTCTATTGAAAATCTAAAATCATTATATGAATTTTGGAAAATTCTCTATCTTCTCATTTCTCAAATTTTCATGATTATCCGAACTCATTATACAATTTTTGTTAATTTCGCTGTTTTTTTGACAGTTCGGTCTACACCTCATATACACTCATTGAAATTTAATTAAAGCCACTAATATTTTTTTCAGTAAAAAATATTTTAAGCATGTTATAAAATTTTGGGTCAAAAAGTCTACTAACAGTTCATCCAATAAGCTTAGGTAACCTTCTGAATTCATGCGACCTGTAATCTTAAAGAAAATTAAGACTAATCCTACATTGACGACATCTAAGTAATAAGCCTGGCGAAACGTCAAATGTTTTGGAGGGAGGAGTAGAAAAATGTGGTACTCTCAGATGAGAAAAAGGTTAACTTGAATGTGTCAGATGGTTTTAGCTACTAAGGGCACGATATTAAGGCGTCTGACCGCATTTCGACCTTTCAAAACTGTATTGGCTGCTTTGTGATGTTTTGGGACGCTTTTAGCTACCTCAATCGGACCCTATATGCAAGATTAGAGGACGCAGGAATACAGTGGTCTCGTTATATTTATTGGATTAAGTGATAATTAACTTTTGGAGCAAGAGCCGGACCCGGTCACCATCTTTCAGCAAGATATTGCTCCGACTCAAATTTTAAGGGCCCGTCGTGGTTGGTAAATTGAGAAAAATATGCAGCTGCCAGTATGGTCTGCGCGTTTTCTGGATATGAATCCAATTGAAAACATGTGGGGTAACCTTGCACGTCGTGTATATGCTGGCGAACAAAAGTTCAACTCGGCTGAAGAGCTTCGAAAAGCTGTAATGATTTTTTTTTTAACGGAGAGGGGGAGTTTTCGGCATCCGTGGTAATTTGTACAAATTAACAATTTGACTGGCAAAGACCTATTCGTTTCAACCGATTGCTTGATGGTCTCTTTCTGACACAAGACTCCAGTGACTTTAAGCGCTCTCACGGCATTTTCAAAATTAAAAACAATTTAAAACTGATTTTCAAAAAAACCTACTGAAACAAAGTCAAGCCCCGTACGGAGAACGACAGAAAATTCCTTTGGTCATTCGGCCTTGCTTTGACGCTCATGTGCGTCGGTCGTTCTCCGTACGAGGAGGCTTAAAGTTAGTTTGCTTGCTAAGAAAATATAAAATATACATCTTCCTTGTTAATTTTTTTTACGGTTTCTTGCCCATCAATCAAGATTTTCTTTCATGGTCATCGATAGAGGAAAGATCAACCTATTTTTCTAAATTTCCCAAGCATTATTGGTTTTTTAATATACTTTGAAAGTTGCCTTTCTAGCCATTTTTACCAACTTTGACCATTCATATCTTAAAAATTTGACGTGCTAGAAAAAGTTTTGAAATTGACTTTTACTCAGCTTAAAATCCCCCTTGGAACGGTATCAACCTCATTCCCCGGCCCGCGATGGCCCAATATTTGTTGAACTGTGTTATTTATGTTGTTTAATGGTTTAATCTCTTTTCTAATTTTTTTGTTTCTTTTCTAATTTGGACTGTATAATCTTCGGTAAATACTCAAATGAAAATTTTGGAAATATTGCGATTTGTTTATCCGTCTGATCTACAACTCTTATTTACCTCTTCACCGTTTGTTCTACTCCTCCTATGTTTACCCGCCTATCAAATAATCTAATCGCCTATGTAATAATCTTAAGTCTTATGAGTCATATAACAAATGGGAATATTTCATAGTATTTTATAATAACACAATATATATAAGTTTTAATAATTATTTTCTGCCTAATTTATCTAATTTTGGCGAATTTCTTGACCATTTGATCAAATCCTCCTACTTACCCTTCGGTTGACCCGTCTTTATGATAATCCAAACTTAAATGAGATTTTTGAAATTTGCAAGTTTCGCCATACATTTTTCTGCAATCTACACCTCCTATTAACCAATCTTCACTACTAACATATGCGTCTCCAATTATCATTTACCCAATATTCATAATAATCTTAGGTCCTGTGAAAAGTTAACAAATTTCGCTGTTTTTTTTTACCATTTTCTATTATCAAATCCTGCATTGTCATCTAAACAAACATTAATAAATAGTCTTATAAAACTGAGCAACACTAAAAAAATTGATTGAGTCGAGACCAAAAAATTCTGAAAGAGTATGATGGTAGTAAAAAAAACCTCCCTGGGTTTGGTCTGGTTAGTTGACGTTTTGTTTTTATTTCACTTTCAAGTTGGAAGCTTGTAGCTCTTGACTTGTTTTACAAAACATTTCTAAGTAGCTGGTCAAAATAGTCACATATTTAAGCTCAAAATTACAAAAATGTAAAATCATCACGTTCATTTTGTACTGTTTTTAGACTTTGTCTGAAAAACTGTAACGATTTTGACTAAGTAAGATGGGACAAAAACGTAGCTTAGACTTAAATAAGCTAACGGTTGGAGCATACCAACTTCATTCGATTGGTCTTTCATACAGTTACGGGCCGAAAAGCATGTAGAATTTCAATCAAAACTCGAAAAATTGAAATTTTTGGTAGCAATTGGCTGACACAATGAAAACTTTCGATTGTTTTGTATTAAATCTATAAAATAGTAAACAAAAATATAACCAAACCATCAATATTATGCTGGCTCAAGGTCTCGTTATGCTTTCGCATAACTCCAAAAAGGAGGAACACATCACACCACAAGTGAAGCTAGTTGGTCATACAGCCTGTTTCAATGGTATCTCTACCTACGTTTTAGAACGTCATATCTCCGCTGTGTTACAAACGACATATCTCCGCGCGGAGGTATGTCGTTTTAAAACGTCATATCTCCGCCATGTTAAAAACGACATATCTCCGCGCGGAGGTATGTCGTTTTGAAACGACATAACTCCGCCGCTTTACAAACGACATATCTCCGCGCGGAGATATGACGCTTTAAAACGACATAACTCCGCGCGGAGATATGACGCCTCAAAACGACATATCTCCGCCGAGTTACAAACGACATATCTCCGCCGCACATTGGGGCGACTAGAGCAAATTCCGCGCCAAATTTTTGTTTTTATATATATTGAAGAAAGTTTAAATGCAACTTAAAAGATGATTAAATTTTTTCAAAAAAGAAAATTAGTCTAGCATATTTGGTTCTCCCGCAAGACGCATTTAAAGTTCACCTTTCGAACTCGATTTTAAGGAATTCATAAAATTGTCATTTTAATGTATGTTCGCAATCGTTTTTCATGAATATGAAACTTTTATGCGGATATGTGGCGATTGGAAGTATTACTTTTGACTATTCTTAGTTCATTAGTATAAATAAAATTTTCATACAAAATATTTTTTTTTAATTTTTGGAAAAAGGTCCAAAAAACTACTTTTTTTTAATTTTTGGACATATAGTTTGAATGTCATTAATCAGCTGTTCTAGCATCTGTTTTTTTTGTTTACTTTCTTGATATTTGGGAGTAGACTAAATTTAAAAATTCTGTTGAAAATGAAGCAGGCAGTGTTTAATTTAGTAATGTTATTGGCTGACGTGAAATGCCTATAAGAAGGTGGCAAGCCAGATCGGAAGAGGACAAAGAAATTGTTGCCCAAACAAAAAATCAAATTCAGAACTAATTCAAGGAAAAACTAGGCTTACTTATTGATATCCCTAAACCTGGATTAGTAAGTAGTAACGATGGTAACACTGCTAGGGTATCTTTTCAAAACGCAGAATTGACTGCAGAGATAACTAAAATAGACATCGATTTGCTTAAAAGAATGCACCCTATATTAATAGTTGTTTCATGCAACTATGATATTAATATAGTCTTGGAGACTGTTAGGCATTTTGTAAATTTGTACCCTTGGTACTTTTTGCATAAATTTTTTATTGATGGCCCGGAAATAATTAATTATGCATTGCTCCCAATTGGTCAATTAACCGAAGAGGCCCAGGAAGGACGAAACAAAGATTTCAAGCTTTTTCGAAAAAATGCAGTCGGGAAAAGTGCAACCTCGATGTTCTGAATAGAATGTTCATTACCTCGGATACTCTAGTATCGAGACATTTCAAGAGACAGGAAAAAAAAAACACATTAAATGCCAAAATCAGTTTTAGATCTTTTAGAACCTATACCTGATGTTGAAGAGGAGTACTCTAATTCAAGTGAAAGTAGCGATAAGGAATAACGAAAATTGTTGAATGTAATACAAAATGGGTTATGTTGTTTTTTTTATAATTTTCTCTAAAATCGAAAAAGTTTTGAAAATTGAACCCGATTATTCAAACGAAAACTATAGGATATACTATTTCGACTGCGAAAAAATAATTTCAAGTTAGTAATACAATATTAGCAAAGAATCATATTGGCCAGTTTTTAGCTTCCTATGTGTCGAAAAAAAAATTTAATTCGCAAAAACCATTAAAATTTTTTTTTTTAATGGCGGCCCGCCCCGGGCGGCAAATTTTTAGGGGCGGCAATTTTTGAGGGCTGTGAGTTTCAGGGGCGGGAAGTTTTTGGGGCGGCAAGTTTTAGGGGCAGCAAATTTCAGGGGCGGTAAATAATTACAAAATGTATATCGATTATTCTCTTAAATTAAGAAATAGTGGTATTCCTGAAAGTGGTTTTGACTTTGCTGTCATTTCAATATGGAGAACGTTGCAAGATTCTGCACTTCAAGATCTAGTAATAAAAGAAATATTCATTGAATGAATTTTTGAAAACAGTATAAAGGGATTAAAGAGCAGAGGTCTGCCTGAGTAGGCAGGGCGTAGGTTTTGGACCTACTCGTTTTGCATTGTCATGACGTCTTGTCAGTAATGATAGTGTTGGTAAAACAGTGCCGTGAATAGAGTTGCTCAGAAAGGTCTAATCGAGTGAGATGGACTGAGCTGCTGCTGGACGTAGTCCCTTGAGTGTGAGTGAGATGGCAATGAGTGCCATCAGAGTAGGCCGGGTCATTATGTTTGACAATGAAAATTATTAAGTTTGACCGGGGCAAAGGGAGCACTCACTGACTTACTCTCGGGAATTCGTGTAACGCGCACAGCTCGTACAAACCAAATTGGAAACAAAAACGTAAAACCTTTCGGAAAATAGTGTCAACCCGACATATACTTTGTAATCAATACAGAATAAGTTCTTTAATAGTTTGTTACATGGACTAAAAAAAAAGACAATGTATAGTGTCAATTATAAAAGAATAACACTAGTTTACAAAAATAAAAAAAAAATGACCCATTTCAGCTGAAAAATTTTCTTAGAATGGTGATCTCAAAAATCGATTTCAAAAATTTTTTCATGGCTCCGTTTTTGAAATATAAATTTTTTAAATTTTTTTGGTAGGTGCTCTTACATTTTAAGCCATATCTCAATTTATAATTGTCAGATAGAGTTAAGTAAGAAATCAATTGAAAGGTAAAAAAGCTGCCAATAAATGCGTGGAGCATTGTTTTTAAATCGGTTTAGTGGTTTAAATTCAAGAACCAAGAATATTTCAAAAAATCGATTTTTTGCTCGAAAATACAAGAAATTTTATTTTTAAACGACTAGAAAAAATATACAAAAATAAAAAAAAATTATTTTTATTTTTTCTACCTATGAATCGCACTTTTACGAAGAAAATAAGGTATTGCAGAGGAAAATCGTGTAACACTTTACCGTAGATGGATCAAATTGAGTAGAGGAACTAACTGTCAAATTTGAGTATTTTGTGGGTTTTCAAAAATTAACATTGTATTTTTCTTCGTTTTTTGGTAAGTTTATGAAGTGAACGAAAAGACAGAACAAAAATAAAAATTAAAAACGGAACAAAAGTCGAAGCAGACGAAAATGTATTTTAAAATAATCAAGAAAATATCACATTTTTTTGCACTAAATTGCTTACAGCTCCTGTGTTTGTTCACAGATTTTGATCATCGATATCTGTTTTTCTTCGTAGAAGTTCGGTTCTTATGCGGTTCTTATGTAGAAAAAATAAAAATAATTTTTTTGGATTTTTTTATGTTTTTTCCAGGCGACCGAGCAAAAAATCGATTTTTTAAAAATGTTTTTGGTTATTGTATTCAAACTAATGAACCGATTTAAAAACAATGTTCTACTCGATTACTGGCAGCGCAATAACCTTTCGATTCTTATCTTGCTTGACTCTATTTGACAATTATAAAGTGAGATATGGCTTAAAATGTAAGTGCCCCTACCAAAAAAATAAAAAACGAGAAAGGCAAAGCTAACTTCGTCTGTGCCGAAGTTTTGATACACTTGAAAACGCTTGTCTTAACGGTTTGCGAATTCGACCAAACTTCGCAGATCAGCTTAAAAACATTTAATATAACCGTGATTGAGAGCGGTAATATTGAGGAAAAACCAGTTTTTCTCATTAAAATCCATTTTTCGACCGATCATTTGTATGGCAGCTACAAGAAGTAGTCATCCGATCCGGTCGGTTCCGACATATTAGCTGCGTGCAGACAAATAAAGATTCTGTGCAAAATTTCAGCTCGATAGCTTCAAAATTGAGGGACTAGTTCGCGTAGAAACTGACAGACGGACAGACGGACGGACGGACAGACGGACAGACGGACGGACAAAGCTTAATCGACTCAGCTCGTCACGCTGATCAATAATATGTATACTTTATGTGGTCGGAGATGATTCCTTCTATACGTTGCAAACTTCTGGGCAAAATTATAATACACTTTTCAAGTGTATAAAAATTATATCTCAAAAACGGAGCCATGAAAAATTTTTTGAAATTGATTTTTGAGATCACTATTCCAAACTACACTAAAAAAAAATTTTCAGTAGAAATGGGTCTTTTTGGCTGTAAACTAGTGTAATTATCAAACAAGAATAACTATTTTCACATTAATTCATCATAGTTCGCGTCCATCTATTTCGCGATATTTTCCGAATTTTTGGAGCTTACAATTCTATACCGCCATTGAGTTATGTTTCCAAAAAACGTAGTCCAACTCGTTCAAATTAATCAGCATCTAGTAAAAACCTCTACAGGCACCCTACAAGGAACGTTTTTTTGGAGTAAAAAACTAATTTCGAAACGCATTTGCCATCAAACTAGAAAACCATGTTCGACCTCAAAACAATTTTTTTCGGCCCATCGAAGTCAATTTGTATTTAAATTTTGGTTAAGAAGATATGTAAAATACGTTTCCGCGGATTTTGCGAAAAAATTTTCGCCTGCGGCGCAACTTTATTATACATCCCCAAGAATTTTTTCTAATAATGATAGCAACTTTAGCAAAATAATACTCCCCTCACAATTAAGGCCTTCGTCATTCCTAATCAAAATCCAGCGTACGTCCCTTTATGTTACAGAGAAGTTTTTAATGGAAAGAATTAGAAAAACTTAATTGTAATTATAGAAAAAAGGTTAAAATTTAGGACTATTCAAGGGGAAAGGGGGGCGGCAAAGTCGACTTCCGCCACGGGCGGCATAACTACACGGTACGCCACTGTCTCCATGTTATCAATTATAGTTGTGCCAAGGTTCATCATAGCTTTTTCATTTATGCGCTTTCAAATAGATCGCCATGAACATTAGGGGGGTAGATTTTTTTCGCACAAAGTGTATAGCAAGTACAAAATCTACGGTCAGTTATAAGAAAATTTCACCAAGAAACCAAGGGTGTACAATGAATTCGTAGTCCGCGCAAATCGACTTCAAATAATTATGTTACATTTTCCCAAAAACAAGTTTGAAAGTAGGTGAAGACCGACTAAAACATTCTCTGTATCCGCCAGAGTTTGTAAAGAGTAAAGAAGCCATAAAGTGAGTCAAGTGCTGGCCATCGCCGTTGAACCGATGCAACCCAGCAAACATCTACAACTAGAAAGGTCGTCAAATTACAATTGTATATATATGTCTACTTAGCCATGGTTATGAAAAAGCATAAAAATCTTCTAAATCCTGGACAGTCTAGTCCAATGTTGCAAGACTACAAGGTTTGAAATATTTTAAAATCTTGGTGAACGTTTCCCAGCGCTAGCCCGTTAAGTCTGTACTCAGACTTATTAATTCGAATGTAGCTTTTTAATTTTTGTAATCTGGAATTTTTAAGCTCTGAACTCGTGCAATTACTGACAGCATCTCTACAGCGTATGGACGGTTGTGGTGAAGCGATAGTGTGTGTGCCTTCTGTCCCGGAGATTGTGGGTTCGATCGGTGACTCGCGTAAGCATTAAGTAGGAAAATTAAATAATAAATTTAAAATTTAGAGTAAACTTTATTAATTTCAAAATAATACAATGTTCACGGTTCAAAAAAAAATGGGATTAATTTCGCTAGTCTTAGAACTAATTTTTTTTGAATGTATTGATTTTGTATATCATCTTCCAAAAGATGCGTATTTTAGCAGACTGTGTCGAAAAGTATCTAATAGTTCTTTACCTCCGATATTTCAAAACCATCACTTGCTAGGGTATTAAAACTTCGGCACAGACGCAGATAAATTTGCCTTCTCCTCTTATTTTCATTTAAAGTTAAGATCATTATGTATTTTAGTTTTAGTTTTTACCCGATTTTTTGTGACTTATTTTCGTTTGTGATTTCTGCCGCGCTCACGTACATACATAGTTACCTTGTTCGAAGTCTTCTTAGCGGCTTGTTGCTCATCATTGTTTTCTCTCCAATGTCCAACAATTTTACGATACAAATGAAAATATCAAATTTAGATGCTGGAAACGAGAATTTGGAACAATATGAAAACGAAACACCAGAACTACTTTAGCATATGTATATTTATCCCAAATGAATTTCAGTTCGCAATTAGTTGATTAAGTGCTGGTGTGCCGGCAGCATGATAGCCAAATCTTACTGCTTGCTAGTCTGTGTGCTGATTTCAACGTCGTTAGTTGAGCCAAAAAAGCACAAGGATGCCGATTATGGAAGGCAACATGCCACTTGGTTAACAGCCTTCCCCGCTCTTTCCTTCGATCCATATGGAAACTGTTATGCCCATGATCGCCCTTTGATTGGACGTTGTGTGAGATTTCGAGATTGTATCAGTGCTGTGCAAGCTGGGCCTGGAATATCAACTATAGCATGCCCATCATCCACGCTGGAGCAATATGTGTGTTGTCCCCATGGAGGATATGTGTGGCCGGAGCCAGAGCCATCTAAAAGTGTGAAAGGTACGTGAAAATGTCTATATCTATTTAAATCAGTTGAGTCAATTTCTATCCAACAGCCTGCTCGAAGGCTTACACAATGACACGACGTAGGCGAGACGCTGTGGAACCAGCTATTAAGCGACTTCATCATACTGAAAACCAAGTGGTTGGCGGAAGACTTACACAGCCAGACGAGCATCCCTATATGGTAAGCTGATCTCAAGTTTTTTTTTTTCACACGAAACAAAATGAAAAGCTAATATCATGTTCAAATGAGAGGGTAAGCTAAAGTCGGCTCTAACCGACTTCGGTATACCCGTTACTCATGGGAAGAAATGTTTAATAGGCTTTCCGTGTTCCTGAGGGGGACTGAAGAAAAGTATGCAACATTTTTTTAACTCTGCTGTGTATTATCCATCGGTGTGTAAGTTTAAAGCAGCGATGCTCAACGTGAGCGAGGCCAAAAAGTTAGAGTGTATTAGTGTTCGAAAATAAAGCTCCATAAAATTGCTTCGACCTAATCGCTTCGAACTCTGGTGAGCGAACGACGGTCTCAGCTTCGGCATGCGTTCGTGTTGTGTACGTGTGAATAGGGAAATGGTTTTGCCCCCTGGGGGGAACCAGAGGCCATCGCTGGCTTGCTAGCTAACGATATGAATGTATTCGACAAACTGTAACTGTAACTGACTCGCTCTCTGTTTATGCCAAACTGGCGCCCTATTGAGTCTAAAGCCTTTTCAACTAAAATATTTACAGTTTGGTTTTCGGGAAGCCCGCATTTTCGACAATTTCGTACGATAAATTTCTGTGGCACCTGAAAATTGGAATTCGGTGGGAATTTAGTTGGAAGAGGATTCTGTGTATGTTGTTACCTGTTAGAATTTTGTATCTGCAATTGTCATAGTTTAAAATATTCTTACTCTTTCATTCATATAAAAAATATTCTTGCGATAAAACTTTGTCTTGGGCGCACAAGGGTAAGGGTTCCAAATACATTTGAAAATGTTTGATATCTAGATATTCTCTATGTTAATCTATTTCGACCTGACCATCTTATTTTAATCATTTTTAGTGTGCTCTTGGCTGGCGTTCCCATCGTAATACTAAAGGCAAAGGCGCAACTGTCGACAGATACATATACAATTGTGGATGTGTGTTAATCGCTCGCAAATTCGCGCTAACTGCCGCCCACTGCGTCAGCATCGGCGGGTAAGGAAACCAGCAAAGCAGGGTAATCACTTCAAATACTAATGAGATTTTTGCTTCTCTAGGGAATCCCCGTCGGCTGTGCTAATTGGTGGCGTTGGCTTAAACGACACCCATACGCAAGAAATCGAAATTAAATACATAAAGAAACATCCAAACTATGACGACGAAACCTTGTACAATGATTTGGCACTTATAAAACTCAAGAGGAGTGCACATCGCCCCATAGCTTGTCTGTGGACACACGATTCGGTGCCAGAACGCCCATTAACCGCCCTGGGCTACGGTCAAACTCATTTTGGTAAGTGAACAAGCATATGTTACGCGGGTAAATCAGTAAGTACTCGTGCTAGAAAAAAGTATTTTAAAAAATAAAATAAAATTATCCCCTACTCAAAGTTCATATTGAGGATTAACATAAGGCATATAGAGTTAGGTAGAGTATAATCGAAACTTTATCTTTCTTCTCCCTCTATATATATAAAACAAAATCGTGTGTGTTACATCACTTTTATATTAAGAACAACTGGACGGATTCTTAAGTTCTTTAATATGTTATATTTGTTTCCGCCCCTAAGAGCAGAAAAGCAATTAAAAACTGACAAAATAAAAAAAATAACGAAAATTTGCAAAATGTTAAAATTATTTGAGATTTTCATTAAGATTAAATAGTTGACCATTGCCGACCAGTACAAAAAAAATAAAATCGTTAAATTTAAAATTTGTATAATAAGTTTAAATTATGATGAAGATTTAATAGTTGACAATTGTCGACGCGGCAAAATTTTATAATGAGTTTAGATAGGGAAAATATTGGTGTGAATAGAAAGAGGACATTGAAAGCTCCAAATATTCTTATATATTGCATAGTTCATATATGAGTTTAGATAGACATAAAGACGGGTAAATAGGATGTGTAGATCAAATGGTCTAAAAACCTTGAAATTTTTAAAATTTCATTAAAAGTGGAGATTATCATGAAGATTAGGAATAGGAGGTGTTGGGTAATACACACACATACACAAAGGCCTTAGTGTTTTTGGCGTTTGTTGCTTGATGTCGGATTTTGTTACAAGCCTGCCTTTGGGATTCCCAAGCGGTAATAGCAATTCTGTCATGAGGTAACTTCTGCCAACACACTTAGGACAGGCAGAGACAGCTGAAGATTGAATTGGTATTCATGAAATAGCGCTATACTGTCAACCAGCCTCTTTTGTGATTTTGTGCGTGTCATTTTTTAGGCAAGTTGTGGACAAAATCCTAACTTAAACGACCTAGAGCCTGCTTAAAATAGTTATATTATTATTAAATATATCATTAAGACAATTTCCGTCAACTTAGCAGCATGAAAAATGAAAGCAGCTATCAGTCTTAATCCATTCATACGCAATACTGGAATTATATATAGATCTTTCATTGATTTTCCATATGTGCTGTACTGTTTAACAGCCAGCATTCGCCATAGACTTTTTTTTTAAATTTCTTTCGTAACATACAAAATTTGTGGTACAAATGTGTATTGTCATGCCTTCTTTAGCTGGGCCCCCATCGCATGACTTGCTGCAAATTCAGCTGCTTCCTGTGGATAATCAGCGATGTGCCAACTTTTTTACCGGCGCCAATAGGTTAAAGTTCGATATAGTACCAGGACAACTTTGTGCAGGTGACTACTCTGGTCGCATGGACACTTGTCAAGTAAGTTGCGTATAAATTCAAAAGTTTCACCATTCTTCAATACTTTGGTTTTTGAATTGACAGGGAGACTCGGGTGGGCCATTGCTGCTCCATCAACGTCACGGACACCTATCTGTACCCTACGTCGTAGGAATTACCTCACTTGGGGGAACTTGTGGCAGTGGACTACCAGGAATTTATTCGCGGATTTCCTACTATCTTCCCTGGATTGAGGAACATGTTTGGCCATAAGGAATTTCCACGATGATAGTTACTAGTAGTAACTTACTACTACTACTGATGACCAAAATAATGACCAATGGAGGACATCTAACTTATCTTAATCTTAACTTATCTTTTTACCTATCGAAAATAATGCATTGTAATTGGATCGTAATAAAAATTAGTGGCCCAAAACAGTTAAAAAAGTTTGTCAAGCCCGTGAGTTTCTGCCGCCCGGAGGAGCGTCTAAAATGCTTATTAAGAAACTTGAAAATATGATGTTTTAACCAACAGCTGAAGTATGTTTGAGCAATATCGATTGCAGGACAACTGAGATCATAAGCTTAAGAGAGAGCATCAAATAATTTTAAAGCTAATCGAAGCTAACGATAAAATTTATTTTAAAATAATCGTCAATATTTACAGATTATATGGTTTAGGTCTCAGCTGCGGATTTTTGCAGATTGCTGTGATATCTTAATTTTTTTTTTGTGGAACTGTGCTTTTTTGTACCGTTTGTTGTGATTATCATCTATGCTTTTTTGTGCCATTTATTGTGATTGCGTTCTTGGTTCCTTTTGAGCAATGAATATTTAAATGTTTTGTTGCGATTTAGTTGATATTTAATTTTTTATTATTTGAATTTCTGCTGTAGGGGTTTTTTGTGAATGCGAAGATTAAAAAATATGTGATATTTTGAAATTGAACGTCGACAGCGAAGACTATTTTAGTTGGAACTGAATATATGAAACAAATGGAAGAACGCGTTCAATATTGCTGCAAAAAAAAACTTCAACAATTTGGCGAGAATGCAGTCGAAATAGAGCTACAGTTTTGGAACAGCATTCTGATTGGCTTGCGAGAAACGAAGCGGTTTTATTGGAATGTATTATACAATTATCTATAAATGATATAGGTCGTAATCGTCCCAGGGCAAGTTTTTCCGAGTGATCAAAATCAATCATGAAATCGATGAGCCAGCTACTGATTACCTGCGTGAACATTTTTTGTTTATGTTGTTGCAGGGACTTAGGCAACCCCACTGTGTGTTTTATTACTTACTACTATTCTAGAATTATGAAAAAAACTTTACTAAGATATCTCCACTGGAAATATTTTTGGCCACTTGCTCCAATAAGAAAGAGGAAACAGAAACTAAGATATGGCTTTGACATACCAACTCGAAATCAGCATGAATAGGCACTCAGCAGCTCGTCGTCTTGATCAGGAATATTTATAGTTTATAGGGTCGGAAATGCGTTGCAAACTTCTGGCAAAATGTTAATACCCTTTGCTAGGGTAAGAAGAATTTGCTGCCGCCCCTTACGCTACGCCACTTAATATACTCTGTACCTGTAGTGATGGGCTGTTCATGAGTAGGCGAACAAAATTTAGTTGTTCACTTAACTGAACAAGTGAACATCTACTTTTTCATCTGTTCAGTGTGTTTTGTTCAGTAAGCGTGGCTCAGTTCCTCTTGCACAGTAAGTTGTTCCCAGCCGAACCGGAATCTGAGCAAAATATCAAGTCTAAACAAGCATTGGCAAGATTCCATACGGAGCTGAACCGAAGGGATGGTTGTGATTTCGAAAACTGAGAGGGGAAAATAGAGAATTTCATAATAAGATCAAGAATGTTCAATATAAAAAGTACGGTTAGAAAGAAAACGGACTTGACGGACTTGGCTAAATCGACTGCTAATCAAGAATATATGTATATACTTTATTCCATCTGTTACATATATGTATTTGCACAAATCTAATGTAATATTTACTAAAAAGTAAAAAAATAGAAAACTTAATTTTTCAAGTCGAGAATGTTCGATGTGAGAAAAGTGTGAATTTTTTTATCTGAGTTTCTTGATATCCAAGGCTATAAGGCAATATCCACAAGGACATCAGATGATTGATTAGCTGTTGTAAGATCCTACCGAACTTTTTATTGGCAGCTTTCTACTTAAAAACAAGTAAGAGTGTTGCGGTCGAGTGCCCCGACAGCAAAATACCCTGTCCCAAGTAATGTGGTTCCTATAGCTTTGCATTCCATTTATTTTAAAATTGATTTCAATAAATGGGCAGGCACACTTACACATGTACATATCTTCGGTGTTTTTGCTCGGATCTCATTGTGGTACACAGAATAGATAGATGTTGGGCCTCACTGAATAAATATTAAGTCACTAAGTTCAAACTTAAAAATTGTAGCTCTGACAATTTTTCGCGGTTAGAAGAAGATGGAGGAGGAATTTGGCAAACCTGGAGCAAACTTTATCTGGGTACGGTGTAACTAAGACTGTGAGAGTTACGCGTTTATACAGATAAAAAGACAGATTTTCGCTGTTTAAAGATGGAGGAGGAGGATTTTTCGAAATCTGAAACAAACTCTATGTGGGTACAGTATACACCTATATACAGGCCAAAATTTGTGGCTCTATCTATTACAGTCTCTGAGATCGACGCGTTCATACAGACAGACAGACGGACAGACGGACATGGCTAAATCGACTCGGCTGTTGATGCTGATCAAGAATATATCTACTTTATAGGGTCGGAGGCGCTTCCTTCTCCCTGTTACATACATTTGCACAACTTCATGATCCCCTTTTTCCCATTTTTAATGGAAACAGGGTATAAATTTATTAATTTATCACGTTGCTGATATGAACGAACCGAACCGTTTTGCATCCCTGCTTCTTTCTGTGAAATTCCGTTACATGTCCGTAATTTTTCCATCCCACAACCTCCTCATATGCTGAATTCAAATTACAAAGTTAAGCAAATCAGAATTGTAATACTTTTTTAAGGTCCACGTAGATTCTAGTGTTGCTTAAAGGCTATCTTCTCGATCCAGTCCAAGTAACTATATATCCTTGTGTACACACCGGGAGCGTTAGGGGCAGCGCAGAATTTGCCAAAAGATGTAATGCCAACCACAAAGGCTACACAATTATATTCCGGGAGCACAGCATGAAGTGGTCCTCCCGAGTCACCCTGGCACGTATCCCTACCGCCGGGCAAATATCCAGCGCAGAACTGTGCATCGATAATACCACGTGGCAGACGACGCTCCTTGCGATAAATCTGCTTGCAACGTAGCTGCGATATCACATCCAAATCGACCTGCCGCAAAGCATTGGACTTGGCACCCAAGAACTCGGTGCGTCCCCAGCCGGCGGCAACAACAGTTTTGATATGCAAGTCTGGCACTTGCCACAGACAGGCCGGACGCACAAGTTCGGATAGCTGTGCCCGTTTGGTCAACTTAAGTAAGGCAATGTCATGGTAGTAAGATGATGAGCGATACTTCGGATGCAGAATGATGATGAGTATTTTTATGTCCTGCTGGACGGGGCTAGTCACGTTCAACTGCTGAGCACCCAGACGTACCATGTCCGGCGGCTTGCTGTCACAAAGAAAGTGGCTAAAGTTGTGACCATGCGGATTGCAAAACTTACCTACCGGATGTAGCGCAATGGGCCGCGGTCAGCACATAAAGTTCGCTGACCAGTGTGCCTCCACAACCCCACTTAATGTCGCCATTGCTTTGCGTCCAACCTAAAGCGGTCATATGTGGAAAAAGGCCATGACGCGTGGGTGATCCGCCCACTATCAATGGTACGCTTGGCACGCACTGTTTTCCCGAAAAGCTACGTCCAGTGTCGGCGAGGTGCAAGCGTCTGGTGGCCGAGTTGTACTCCTGGCATTCTAAAGAAGAAGAACGTTCAAAGTTAGAGTTAAATGTAGCACAGTTCAATTTACGTACTTGTTGCACTGATGCGCTGGGCCAGGGTGTGCTTGTCGGCCAGCGGGCAACAAATAACAGGCACATTGTTTCGATGTGTGCAAATGTCAATGCGAGTGCCATGCACCCGATATTCGCGTATAACGTGTAGGCACTGGTAGGCCAGGATGCAGTAGCCGCTACGTCCGTCGAAACTGCGCCGACAAAAAGCACCCTCATTCAGCTGATCAAGTCCTGCTGGAGCGTCATTCAGTTCATCCACATCATCGTCGAATTTAAAATAGCTTTCCTCCAGTTCGTCATTCTGTCTATTCTCCTGATTACCTTCAGGGTTATCCTGCAGCCAAGACTCTGCTACCGTGTACTTGGTGGTCTGATAATTAATTATTTCAAGGGCATCGAAGGCTGGTCAAAAAACATGATGGAACAACAAACTTCTCTATGTTATGTTCACTGACCTTGCAATGGCCGCATTAGCAGAAGTAACTGTAGACTAATCACTTGAAGGTACATTAAAATGGGCCAAAGCATCATCATGGTTGACTTTAAACATCTAAAGGAAATACAAAAAATATCATTAGTAAAAGTTTGATATATGTATTTACCCACATACACACATATTTATACTAGCACTTGTGAAGAGAGTCATCACCGAGTACAAAGATTTGAGTACTTTAAATGGAATTTTTAGCACCTAACAATTTTTTAGAAATAAGTGTCAAAATTTCAAATAGATACTTGTAAATAGATCTAACAACGCTAAAAGATCACTTCTCTTTACCGAAGTTCATATACCCTTTAATGTATTTTAGCACTATTTCACACCATTGCTATATTATAGACTTAAAAATCTAATTCAGTTTGAAAAAAAAAAAAAAACAAAGAAGATATCAGAAGGCCTTCAGGCCTGTTCCCGTTTTCGATTTCGATCAAATCGTGCGGAATCGGAAGTGTTAAATGTTCTCGCTTCCAAAAACCGACTGGGTTATTCGACTTTTAACTTCAAAATCCTCTGGATAGCAAAAAGATTCTACCGAATTCTTAAAAATACCATCTCAACACTTCGGAAAGGGAACAGGCCTCATTAATTGTTTGAAACCGATTTACGACAAATCTTGTCAAAAGTAAAAACCGAAACAGGCCTGTATATTTTTGGGTCATAGTAAGAAAATTGTGTTTCTTTTCATGTTAGGCCTCCAGCACACAAAAAGCGAAGCGGAGCACAACCTATTCGCTTTTGAATTCAAAACACACTGAGCGCATATAATGCAAAACGGAAAGTGGCTTATCCGCTGTAAACAAGGATGCTTGTTTATTTCTGCTCTTCCGCTATCAATTCATTATTTTCAAAGGATTTCGTGGGGCATAATTCAAATATATGAGAAAATTTTCGATTTTACGTTCATATAGGAGTAAAAGTGAAATAAAAACGGATCTATTTATTTCTCGGAGTAGTAATTCAATTGTAACAAAATGTCTTTCGGAATATTGAGTTTGAAAATTCGAAAATCTTCTTTTTCCATTTTGCCTTTTAAAAGATCTTTTCACACCTTTATAAAAGACCAAACATTTTTTAAGACTATTATGTTCAGGCTGGATTGAAATCACGCAGAACAAGTAATAGTTTAAGGTCGCGATCAGGACCTAAAATTGTAGTTCGTGATCGGCCCGGAATTGTCATGCGTTCAAACAACATTTTTCATGCATTGCCTTTGGCCAGTGTGGCTGCAATTCTCAAATAGAAAAAATTAAGTTTTTCTTTTAAAAACTTTATTTTATTTTATTTTGTTTTATTATTCG
The DNA here is from genome assembly GCA_018904275.1 of Lordiphosa clarofinis. Classification (NCBI taxonomy): domain Eukaryota; kingdom Metazoa; phylum Arthropoda; class Insecta; order Diptera; family Drosophilidae; genus Lordiphosa; species Lordiphosa clarofinis. Next base: position 232,357 of record JAEIGQ010000200.1, read on the forward strand.
GAAAACCGACTTCGTCCGTGCCGAAGTTCTTTAACCCTTGAAAGTGGTACAAGAGTTTAAGAATTCGAATCTTATTTTAAAAAAATGTTGTAAATAAAATCCATTTTCCGACCGATGGTTAGTATGGCAGCTATATGCTATAATCATCCGTTTCTTACTACAATTTTTTTCAGACCTACCTTTTGTATAGCAGCTATACTATGTAGTTGTCCGATTTTGATAAGTCTTTATGAAAATATGTGAAATTATAGAAAACTTATAAATACGAGGGTTGGAAGCGATAACATTGAAAACAAAAAAGTTTTTTTCACTAAAACTAGTTTTTCAACCGATCGTTTCTACGGCAGCTATATGCTATAGTCATCCGATCCGGCCGGTTCCGACAAATGTGCAGCGTCTATTTGTACCAAAAGACTTCGTGCAAAGTTAGGTTAAGATATCTTTTAAACTTACGGAGGAGATAGCATAGAAACTGACGGACAGACGGACGGACATGGCTATATCAACTCAGCTCGTCATGCTAATCTCTATATCTATAAAAGAGAGTGTCCTGACTGATTCACTGATTGTCAATCATCGCACGGCCTAAACGGTAAGAGATAGAAAGGTGAAATTTGAACAGGAGTTTCCGTTAATGGTAAAAGTGCGTACTAGGACGGGGCTTTGGAAAATTCCACCCGGAAAAGTGTCTGGAAAATTTTTCATCCGACTGGCTTCAACCTCAGTTTGTAAGGATGGAATACAAAATAGTTTGAAATGTGATTTTCCGATGTTGGAAAAGCTGACCGCACGTTCGAAAAATTCCCGGAAAATTCAGCATGAAAAAACTATTTTTCATCCTATTGGCTTTAAACTTGGTTTGTAAGGACAGAATACGAAATAATTTGAAATGTAATTTTTTTATGTCGGAAAATCCGCCCCCAGGCGTGAAAATGGCCGGAAGATACTGCATGCAAAAAAATCTATTTTTCATCCGATTAGTTTGAAATTCGTTTTGTAGGGTCAGCATGAGAGTTCATTTGTGTTTTCATTTTCTGATGTTGGAAACAGGGCAGCAAACCTCCTAAAATCGGCAGGGGTTCACTCCGGGACCCCATTTCTCTTCTTCCAGATAGCAGCTGTGTGTCAAATAAGCTTACAATTTGGGGCCGATTTCACATCTTCTACATAGAGCTATTTGTCACATAAACTAAAAAATAACAGTGTAAATTCGATGACTATCTGACAAATGGCAGCTATCTGGGAGAACAGAAATCGGCCCTTACTCTGTTATTTGTAGGTTTAAGTGACATATTGCTCTATATAGAAGATGAGAAATCGGCCCTTAAAATTGTTATTCATATATGGAAGTTAAGAAACGATCATTTTATATTCGAGCTTGGGTCATCGGAATTTTAAGCAGGCTCCAGGTCAATAAATCATGGAGCAATGAGTTGTAGAGATAATATGTACAGTGTACACTGCCTCTCAATTGAGAGCAATAGTCCGCATTGAGAATCTTTTTGTCCGCATAGGAAATCACAGTGGTTAGAGCGAGACGGCCATATTCCCAAATGTATCCAGAGAACGTATGTGTGAGCGAACTAATTTCTGACAGACGCGGTGTCGACTGCGCAATCGTTCAGACTATATATTTATGTTTGTTCATATCTCTTAAAACAAGACACACACATTTCACAAAATCGGATGGTCGACTGTACAGCTGTCATCACAACTGATAGCTGGCTTTACCTATCTACAGTAAGTCGACAGGAATTCCAAGTGCAAAAACTTACAACAACAGATATCGGAAAAGTGACAGAAGGCTTTGTATATGTGTGGACGCATTTCTGCCCTTCTGTATTAGTGGAAGAAATTGGGTCCCCTCAGTTAACAAACTTGGTAAAACTAAATCATTACTATGTCTTTCAGCAATATGTCATTATTACTGACTTTATTGCAAATATAAAACAAATAGACTGATACTTCTGTTGTAAAAACAGCTAATACAACAAATTCGACATTGTTAAATTATTTTCAATGATAGTTTTCATCAGAAGATTAACATGGTAAAGAATCATTAATTAATTTATTTATCATTCTTAACGCTTTTAGTATAACTTTCAATTGAATATTATACAATAAATCAAAATGTTTCCTTGTAAGCTCTTTTCATTCCAAGGAGTACAAATATTAGAAAATGCCAAACTTGACTTTTATAGCAGCTAGAAAAAAATTTAATAGCACATTTTTTTAATCCGAACCCTTTTCTACTTTTTTTTTTGCTCCGGTTCAGGTTCGGGTTCTGGAAGAAAAAATTTTATTGCTCCGGCTTAGGTTCGGTTCGGACTTTCCAAAAATTTCGGACTATCTGACTCCGGAGCGGTTGAACTCCGAACCGGTTTGCAGACCTGGTTGAAAATACCGCCGGAATGCCCACTAGGAAGCTCTAGATGTAACACTAGCTTACCAATTTATGAAAAGAGCGAAGAAGTACAAATTTTCTTTTGAAAAACGCTACTTTCATTCGTCGTCGATAACAATGCTTTCATTTAGTTTGTAGTCAACTATTAAAATTCATATTTAAAATCTATTGTAGAAACTTTCACTTGCGAAGCCAAAAAAAAAGTGAAATTTTATTTGCCTCAAAAGCACTGAAATAACGTAAGTTTTATTAAATTTTAATTTTTCTTAATGTTTTTAATAAAACCCATAAACAACACTCACAAAAATGTCGGCTCTGGAATTGTTAGTAAAAGCCGCCAAATGCCTTTTTCACCACGAATAAAATTTAATTTTTTTGCTGCTCATCATTAATTAGAAAGAAATTGGCATTTCAGTACAAAAAGGTTTTAAAGTTCATAAAAATAGACATAATTTCAATGTTAAATTGCTGATCGTAGGAGGCATATTTTTAACGTTGGACCCTTTGCTGCTAAATGTATTCTATGTGTCGTCAGGTTCTTGCTGAGTAAAGTTAAAAGATAAGGACTGCAATTATATTCAACCATTACCCAATTAATATCTGATACACTAGCGGACAGAATATATTTGCGAGTCCGCGACATTATCAACATTCCAGAAATCTTGCCGCTTAATTATTTAAATGCAATTACTTCAAAGCGCATCATTTAATTTTAAATTTTACTCACCAAGAACCTGAGCTAATAGAGAATAAAATTAGTAGCACAGGGTGCAACAATCAAATTATTCCTTCTCGAAAGAGGCATTACTAATCAGTTCACATAAAATTACTGGGATCGTAATGTATTTGCACATTCTGACATCTACTATATATACCATAAACATTAAACCGGAAAGATCAGTTGGAACAAGCGAAGTGTATAAACTCTTCGGCACAGCCTAAGTTAGTTCTGGCATTTCGTTTTGATTAACTTTGGCAAGGTTTCAAATCAGTGTGCAGGGTGGAATTATCAATACGACAATATGTTCAAAAAAGCAAACAAACAAACACATACTTAAATACATACATATGTATATGCTATTGGCTGTTTGTTGTGTGTGTTTTGTTATGATGTATTTTTACTAATTAATGCGGTTTTTAATTAAAAAATTCGTCTGTGTATCATTAAAAAGCGTTGTGTATGCTTCTTTCTCTGTGGATGAATTTGGAAGATCTGTCGCGTCCACATCTAACAGTTTAACACTCTCGGTCAAGCGCGAAAGATGTGCGATGGTTCTGACGCGGGTGCCAAATCTGAAACTCGTTATTTTGTGCATTAATGTGGTTTTAAGCGGAGTGAATGTCAACGGCCAGTATTGGAACAATTATAACAATAATCAGGGAGGGTGGGGTAATAACGGATTTGGAGGCTACTCGGGACGACATCCAGGGCCAAACAGATATAACTCAGACAGATGGTTTGCCCCGCACCGACCATCGTCTGGTCATTATCGAGATTTTGAGTCAATTTTTCAAAACATCGAACAGAGAATTGATGTACAAGACTACAACAAATCAGCTGAGACAGAGGACTTGCAAGATGACTTCAATGGCAGATCCATTGTTGCCCCCGGTCAATATCCGCACATGGTAAATCCAAATTTTTCAAAACCAAAACAGAAAACCACACAAGACCGGAATTAAGTAAAACGACACTGTCAACAATACAGCGATAACTGAGTCGCTCCCAACGACTCAGTATGCTCACCGATTTAATAACAGTTATAAAGTCCCGCTCTCCCATATTACTCACTTAACGGTAAGCCTCTCTCAAGTTAACTCTTTCTGCTTTCAGGCTGCTTTGGGATTTCGCACAGCGAATGGCGGGATTGAGTACAAATGTGGTGGCAGTTTGATTAGCGAGTACTTTGTGCTCACGGCGGCGCACTGCTTGATTACGCACGGGTAAGAATTGTTATTTGGTAACTCTTGCTGTGAAGCGTTAATAAGATTTTAGAAGGTTTTAACCAACGCCTAATACACAACTATATTATAATGTGTACATTGATTGTGTAAAAGATTTTCGATCAGGTCTATTGCATTAGCGCACTTTTTTGCTTAGGGTCTCTATGGTAGTTTAATTAATAATTACCAGTGACCCAAAATAAATCTCATTTTTCTGTTTTTCATCTAAAAAATCATTGGTAAAGAATAATAGTACAATCGTTTGAGAAAAAATCCATTTTTATACCCTTGGAGAGGGTATATTAAAATTGTCCGTATGTTTGTAACGCATAGAAGGAAGCATCTCCGACCACATAAAGTATATATATTCTTGATCAGCATGACGAGCTGAGTTGATATAGCCATGTCCGTCTGTCCGTCCGTCTGTCCGTATGTTTCTATGCTATCTCCTCAGTCAGTTTTAAAGCTATCTTAACCAAACTTTGCACGAAGTCTTTTGGTACAAATACGCTGCACATTTGTCGGAACCGGCGGGATCGGATGACTATAGCATATAGCTGCCATAGGAACGATCGGTCGAAAAACTAGTTTTAGTGAGAAAAACTTTTTTGTTTTCAGTGCTATTACTCCCAACGCTCGTATTTATAAGTTTTTAATGATTTCACATAATTTTACCAAGGCTTGTCGAAATCGGACAACTATATAGTATAGCTGCCATACAAAAGTTAGGTCTGAAAAAAAGTCTTAGTGAGAATAACTTTTTTGTTTTCAATGTTATAATAAGTCTGTTTTTTTGAGTTGTATTTTTTGCACAAAAAATAAATTTTATTGCTTCAGTTTTATTATATAAAAAAAAAATAAATTTCAAATATCTCCGTTACCATAGCACATAGACTTTTATTTACTTTTTATTTACGAAAGGCATACCAAAACGAAGAGTATAAGAACCAAGTTTGTGTTCAAGTTAATGGTCCATCTTTAGAAAGAGGAATGCATCTCGCATAAAAATTTCCCATTGTATAGTTGAGTAACTTTGTTGATTAATTAAATTTTTATACCCGTAACTCGTAGAGTAAAAAGGGTATACTAAAGTAGTAGGAATCATTTCCGACCATATAAAGTATATATATTCTTGATCAGCATCAACAGCCAAGTCGATATAGACTTGTCCGACTACCCTGTCTGTATGAACACCTAGATCTCAGAGACTATAAGAGCTAGAGCTACCAAAATTGAAATGTAGACTCCTAATGTCTGCACGCAGATCAAGTTTATTTCAAAATTTTGCCACGCCCACCAACTCCCACAATTTTTAAGATATCGATCTCAAATTTAAAACTTACATTTTTATTCGCAATATCTATAATCCCTGAATTTTCATCAAGATCGGATAATAAATAGCCGAGCTAAAAATATATTGCATACTTTTAAGATGTCCCCCCTCAGAAACACGGGAACGGTATTAAACATTTCCTCCCATGATTTACGGGTATATCTCGCTTTATTTTTTTTTTTAACAGAACACATGATTTAGATGATATTAACTCATAAGGATGGCAACCAAATCTGCCCCAAACCAAATCTTTCTTACTCTTAACGATACTTTCGTCCTTTAGCACTGCTCCTGATGTGGTTAAAATTGGTGATATAAAGCTCAAGGAATGGGAAAACGATGTCGCCCCACAGCGTCGTCGTGTGGCAAATATTCACCTTCATCCGCTGTATAACAGCACCTGCCATTATCATGACATTGGACTAATACAGCTGAATCGTCCTGTGGAATATACGTGGTTTGTTAAGCCAGTCCGGTTATGGGCGAGGGAAGAAATTCCCTATAGCAAGCTATATACCATGGGTTATGGCTCGACAGGATTTGCTCAGGCGCCCACGAATGTCTTGACTGAGTTGGACTTGTCTGTGGTGCCGTCAGACCAATGCAATACCACGTTACCTCCAGACGAAAGTGCACCAGAGGGTATAGTAAGCAGCCAAATATGCGCCCACGATTTTGAAAAGAATCGCGACACCTGTCAGGTGAGTGCTAGGAGAAGGACGAGCTGAAGTCTTAGCAACTGACTCCAATTAAACCACATAGGGTGATTCGGGTGGACCGTTGCAGCTGAATTTAGAGCGGCGACGACGTAGACATCGCAATCGAAGACGCTTCCGTTACTACCTCGTCGGAATCACATCCTATGGAGCCTACTGTCGCAGCCCGTACCCTGGTAGGTAGTCTAAGACACAGGCCAAAAAACTTCTTAAATAATCAAATTGTTTATAGGCGTTTATACGCGGGTTTCCTCCTATATTGACTGGATAGCGTCAATAGTGTGGCCCAATTACTACAATGAATTTTCCAATTGAAAATAGTCCTGTGTTATTTGGTATACATATATGTATGTATGTATGCATATGTTTTAAGCGGTTGCCAAGCAACCGTCATGATTAAATCAATAATAAATTCATTTTATTTGTGCAACTTGTCATTCTGTCCAATGGGTGGAAAAAGCAAAAAGAAGCGGAATAGCAAGGATTCTACGTCCAGCAATGCGGGCAGTGGCGAGGGCGAGGAAAAGAAAAAGAAAGAGGGAGGTGGAAAGAAAAAGGGCGGCGTGGGCAAATCCATCGGCTGCGACATATTCAACGATGCTGCTATGGAAAACGCCTATTATGTGTGCCATAATGTTCAGGTGAGTTGGGTTTTTAAAAAGAATTGACACTAAGTCGATAACATTTCAGGATGTGCTCAAATCTCGAGGGTTTGCTTGGCCAGATGGACAAAAGAAAAAGAAGAAGGGCAGACGATAAGAAGATTGATATTAATGATATCTACGTAAGCTAGAAATGATTCTGTGCATTGTCTAATTTAATAAATTTATAATTTATGTATAACCCATCAGCAGAAACAAACTAAAACCCTTTACACAACAGACCAACAAAATGCAAAAAGTTACATTTTCCTGCAATTTTCTTAATCAGACGACCAACGTATAATTGTCTCACTTGACATATAATCAAGATTTCTACCCTATAGTAATCCTTTTTAATTTAAGTCTGAAAAATCCACATTACAAAGTTCACTTTTTATTTCCAAATGAAAATGGCAAATTGAAATGGTTCAAAAAAACTTATAAATTTTAAAGAAATAAAAGCAATACAACATTAACATTGCAATTTCATAGACTTGAATTCATAGTCATGTCCGTCTGTCCGCCCGTCCGTCAATCAGTTTAAATGCTATCTCCATTAGTTTTAAAGCTATCTTAACACGCTGCACATTTGACGGAACCGGCCGGATCGGATGACTATAGCATATAGCTGCCATAGGAACGATCGGTCGAAAAACTAGTTTTAGTGAGAGGTTTTCGTATAAACCTAAGCAATGCAAAGCAGATTAAATTTTATGTTAAGGGGCTCAAATACGCCAGGCTACTAGATTAGATGACAAAAGTTGAGCTATTTGAAACCGTCTGCTCAATGCCAAGTAGATTTATTGAGTACGGGTTTCCTTCCACATAATCTAGTAGGCGGTCTGATTCTTGGCACTTAGCAAAAAAAGTAGTCCCGGTTTAGTTGGAAGTGCAATCGTTAATACGAATACCTCTAGAGATTTGCAGGACACCCCGGAATAATTTAATATATAATTTTTTTTGTTTTCAATGCAATCGCTCCCAATCTTGTTACTGATCAATGTTACATTCTACCACACAATTCTGCCAAGTTTGATTCAATTCGGATGAGTATAGCATATAGCTGCCATAGGAACGAAAGGCCGAAAAATTAGTTTGAGTGAGAAAGACTTTTTTGTTTTCAATGGTATCTTCTTCACTCTGTTTATTTATGTTTATATTATTATATTATCTGCTTCAGCACAATTTTGGAGAGATTGATCAAAATCGGATGAATATATCGTATGGCTGCCATATAACAAACTGGCAGGCATATAACATGCTCCAACCCAACTAGCATTTGGAAGACCATTTTAAAAAGAATCACCTTATCGAGTCTTATTCGAGCCCTTTGATGATTAAAAAGAGATTAATCTCATGTGCTATATAAGAAAGACTCGCAAATGACTCATGGCTTTGCTCAAAATGTGAGTCATTAACAAACGACTCAAAAAAAAGCTCGCAAAATAAGTCGAAGCTGATCAGAAAAACAGGTATAAGCAACTCTTCTGGAAGTGTCGCGTCTAGGGTACCATTTTCTCCCGTTAAAAAATTTATCAAATATGATCAGACAACGAGCGCATTTATGACTATTTTAAGACTGAGGACTATAAAAAGGCTCGAATGTGTTTAGATCAGAGATGGGCATGCACACATACCGTCACACTTTTCACACGCATACAAGCACAAGCAAATATAAGTAGCTGTCAATGCTTATAGCGTACGTGTGATTTTTGCAGTTGGCCGCGGCAGAGGCCTAATGCACGCGCTGCTTGGTGTGTGCATTGGAACGTCGCGACGCGCCCATCTCTGGTTTAGATGTATATAAATATACACCTTTAAAGTGAGCACGGTTGTAAGTTTCGATTTGTACTGGTCTCACTCTGGCGAGTGAGTTCTCTTTTATTTAGAATTATTTCTTATTTCTATTCTTATCTAACAATGTGCGTGTAAAACAGGGATGCCCAGAACGAGCTTACCCGCGCGCGAGAACAATACACATACGCCAAATATATTTCAAACAAAAACAATTAAATGAGATAGAGAGAGAGAACCGATTCTTGTTTGTGTGTATGTGTGGTCGTTGCTACGCAAATCATACTCGATAGCGCGACAAGCGTTCAGCCGTACGCAAAAGCAATTTGTTGTTGGGTTTGAGTTTGCGAGAGCCATAGGAGAGAGAGAAGAGAGACACATATGATGTTGTTGTTGCAGGTCAGAGCGCGACAACAACAAAACAGCAAAGCAGGCATAAAAATTGTTTTTGTTTTTTGCTGGCTTACGGGATGCGCAAATCGTATGCGCGCAGGCTATTCCTTTGCGTAGAACAACAACACATGCGTGTCATGCGCAATAAGCTTGGGCGCCCCTGGTGTAAAACATAAAGATTTGTATATAAGCTGATCCGCGTGGGTCACAAGGGATGATTCCCACGCGATACGAGTCAAGTCGACCCTTTTAAGTGGTGTCTCGGCTGCGGCATGTATTTATGACCTCTGACACTGATTGTGTCTTGAAGTCTCGCCTATCCTGTTGCGAGCGATCCTCGTCAGTGTAGCTATTAATATTAATGCCATTACAAAAAGTGACATATTTATGACATAGGCTGAGTTAACTAAATATTAGATTACAACTACGTGTGGGCCGAGTTGAACATCATGTTAAAGTTTTAACATTAGAAATTTCATAAAATGTTGGCTGGAAGGGGTATATAAACTTCGGTGGAGCCGAAGTTAGCTTCCCCCTATTATTATACCCTGTACCCATTGAAAATGGGTAAAAGGGGATCATGAAGTTGTGCAAATGTATGTAACAGGGAGAAGGAAGAATTTCCGACCCTATAAAGTATATATCGCTCACTTACTTCAATACTGGCATAACTCAAAATAATCCATTTTGAGAAAAACACGTTTGAAGTTCTCAATGGATTTAACCTAAAAAAATGGTTCTTTTAGTTTCAACTTAATTAAGTAAAATATTATAAATTTAGAATGCTTATTAATAAACATTGAAAATATGATGTTTTAACTGAAAGACCAAGTATGTTTGGTAAATATCGACAGTAGGACAACTGAGATATGGCGGTTCTTTCATCAACATGAAAATGAACCTGGAAAATGATATTGCGACATATTCTCATTTCACATGGAAAGTAGAAGAGATAGCAATACGAAAATTTTTGCATAAAATAGTTCAGAAGAGCGCGCACATTTCTGCATCATTAAGTCAAAAATCGTATTTTTTGAGTTATGCCAGTATTGAAGTAAGTGAGCAATATATTCTTAATCAGCATCAACAGCCGAGTCGATTTAGCCATGTCCGTCTGTCCGTCCGTCCGTCTGTCCGTTCGTCCGTCTGTCTGTATGAACGCGTAGATCTCGGAGACTATCGGGTGTGTCACAGAAATCTCTAGAGGTTTTCGTATAAACGTCAGCATTTTATATCAAAGCTGTTTAAATTTATATGTTATAGGGCTAAAATATGCCCGGCTACTAGATTAGATGTCAAAAGTTGAGAGATTTGAAATCGCCTGCTCAAAGTCAAGTAGATTTGAAGCGTACGGTTTTCCATCCACGTAATCTAGTAGGCGGTCTGATTCTTGGCACTTCGCAAATAAAGTAGTCCCTGATTTGTTCGAAGTGCAATCGTTTACACGAAAATCTCTAGAGATTTCTGTGACACCCCTGTATAAGAGATAGAAATACATTTTTGCATGAACATAGGTGTATACCGTACGCAGATCAAGTTTGTTTCAGATTTGCAAAATTTCCCCCCCTCCCCCCTTAAACCGCAAAAAACTGTCAAAGCCACAATTTTAAAGTTACAACCACGTCGCTTAATATATATATCTTGGGCCCTTAATCTTTCTACTCTGAAAAGCACAATGAGATCTGAAGTTATTAACGAAACAAATTTTGGCCGCTCTTATTTTTTATCATATTTTGAATTTCAAGTCAATCGCTGCTAAGTGAATAAATCACCAATAATAAAAGTGTATCTGAAAGCGAAGTTGACTATAATATTGCAAGAAAAGAAACTTGAATATATGTATATTTTATGTATTATGCTAATCAAGTTGTACATTTTTGAGGAACGAACCGAATTTATTAACGATGAAACTGGGATTTACACTGGCAATATATAGTATAAAATGTTACGTCTGTTTATCAAAGCTAACAAAAAACGTGTTAATAAAAAATTAGATACATAGACTTAAAAAAAATTTAACTCAAATATTTGTTCAACATTTGCTCAGCAATATCAGTGTTCCCAACTTGCTTATATTTGTGTAGAGAATACAAAACAGTGTTTTAAGAACTGCAATTAAATTAATTTCGTCCGCTTTTGCTTTTGCTTCTGAGAAAAACAGAAAAACTGTTTAAAAAATTCTATTAAAACGATTACAATTCATCTGAACAGAATCACAGAATAGAAAAAAACGGGAGCGATAGCCAATTCCGAAACAACAGTTGCTGGGTAAAAAAAGATGAAAGCTAAAATTTTGGAAAATTCACCAAAGCTAAAGAGAGTCACCACAATTGTTAAGCCAAAGCGATTAGCACCCTGCCCACAGAGGTATTACTTAGAAAATGAAATTAATGGAAAACCACACAATAATAAAATTTTGTAAGATTTTAGCCATATTGAGATACTGACCAATGAAATGTGTACTTGAGAGATGTTGGGTCGTTGAAGTTTGTTGTACAAGCGATGTCTTCTCTGATCTTACCTGCGGTGCCTCCCTTGCCTTCCAATGCCAAGTGGTATGTCCACACGTTCCCTATTCCTCCCAAATGTGAGGAACCCGCTCACACCTGGTGCAAAATGAATAAATTTTTTTTTCCAGAAACAATATCAACTCAATTTGAATTTTTGCGTTCTCAAAAAAGTATTTTTGAAGTGAGAACATTGTACTACAAATGAGAAAAATCATTCATGCACTGTTTTTGGTAAATTTTGTGATCATCTTGAGTCTAATGTGCTCGTTTTTTCCCTCTGTGGACATTGACAGCACCCAATATCGAGTCCATATAGGCCATTAAACGCGAACTTGACGTGATCACGAAAAACTAGGTATGAGGTGTTGCTATCTTATGCCTCTTGTTTTTGCTTTTACTCAAACAAAACACTGGCGAATTGGACATTCTTATACCCTTGCAAAGGATATTATAATTTTGCCCAGAAGTTTGCAACGCATAGAAATATTCATTTCCGACCCTATAAACTATATATATTCTTGATCAGGGCGACAAGCTGAGCCGATTTCGCGCTGTCCCTCCGTCTGTCTATTTGTCTGTGTGTTTCTACGCAAACTAGTCTCTCAGTTTTAAAGCTATCAAGCTGAAACTTTGCACAGAGTCTTATTTTTACTGCGGAACCAACCGGATCGGATGACTATATCTTATAGCTGCCATAGAAACTATATGTCGAAAAGTGGGTTATATTTAGAAACATTGTTTGTCTTAATGCTGGCGATCTTAAACTCTGATATATTAAAACATTTGCAAGGGTGTAAAAACTTCGGCAACTTTTTCCTTTGAAAACATATTGTCTAAAGTTTTGAATTTGCAAATTTTTGCGCGCTGCTAGCATCTATTTTATTATTCCAAAAAACAACGAATTAAAAGTTTTTACTTTTTACATTTGAAAATTTTTAGTTAATCTGAGGTGATTGAACTAATGATGTCTTTGACAGCGCGCTGAAGGCGAAACATCTAAGATGCAACTTGTATTGAATGTGGCTAAAAATATACACTTACTTGCTTGTAATTCTCAAGTTCGAGTTCAATTCTCAGAGAATGTAAAAGGAATGATTATTTTGAGATCAATATATTTTGCTAAAAAAAAACTCAAGATTTGACTAAGACTATTTAAAAAGGAGCTATGGCAAAATTTAGAAATATTCTTAGAAAGTTAACCAATACAAATCTTTAAAGCAGGGAATCAAACCGGAACCGGAACCGTATACCGAAAAGAACCGATTGAAACTCAGTACCGGAACCGGAACCGATATTCTTAATTTTTGGTATACCGGTATCAGAGAACCGATATTTCTAGAACCGAAAAAACCGTAAAGAACCTAAACGTTGCACAGTGGCCGGATTGGCGAATTTAGCGTTGCAAAAATCAAAAATTGATGGTCGATTTTTTTGACCGCTTCAATTTTATCTAATAAAGGGAACCCCAGATAGCCCGAAAATGTTTAGTTTTTTTAATTTGGTCAATTATTTTGGATTTTACAGTGGTTCAAAGTTGAACAATTTTTCAAACTGATTAATTTTTGTGTTTTTTTGGTTTCAAATGTTACGTTTCGGAACGTATAAAAACCAAACGGAAGTTCCGATTGCAATAAGGTTTTTTGTTTATTAAAGATGCATCAATTCTGTAGAAAAATGAATAAGAAAATTTAATTATTTTTTTTATTTTTGAGTTATTGTCGTTTTACTGAAGTACTACTTTTGTACCTCATTTTCCCACTTTGGTGGACTGCAAAAATGACATTCACGGTCATTCACGCTTCAAGAGTGAACATTTTCTTAAAATATATTTATGTGGTCTTGCGCATAGCTGCGCCTTGCGAGCATGAGCGACTTGAACATATTTAAATGCATGAATAATCTACGTATATAGGTGAAATCAAGCGGAGTGCCGGTTTTGCGTAGCAAAAATCGTAACTTTTGAATGGAAAGAGATATTTGAAAATTTATAAGGGAAATGTGGTAGAGAATTTCAGTAGCTTTCAAATAAGCTTAAGTTCATTATTGTAGGGATAATAAGGATTGGCCGCCAAACTGCAAATTGGATAAACTGAAAACGTTGCAGGAATAAGAAAATCATTTTAACTTTTTTTAAAGCGATTTATAAAAATTTTCATTGTTAAACTACTTAAAATTAACCAAATTTAATAAATAGCTAACTTTCAATTAGTAAAAATGTTGATTTAAAAAAAATTATTTTACTTATTACTAAAAATAATTTTTTTCATACAAAATTTAAAAATTAGTTTTTTTTATTAAATTTTGATAATTTGAATTAGTTTAACAACATCATTTTTAATAAATCGTTAAACAACAACAATTTAAACTTTTCACTTTGACAGACGAATCTGAATCACCCGGCAGACCTACAATGAAATCCTTACGCTCAAATTAAAGTTTCAGGAATTCTTTATAATTGTCCCTTTGAAATTTTAAAAAAATCTCTTACCGTTCAAAAGTTACGATTTTTGCAACGCTAAATTCGCCAATCCGGCCACTGTGCGTTGTACCGGTACGGTTTCGGTTCTGAGTACAACCACTAGACTGCAAAGCGAGCAGTTAGTTTTGGGGGAATTTTACGCAGCTCGTCTAAATTTTAAGCTTCAAATAAAAAATATACGCAAAACTTTTGTTCAGTGAAATAGGAAAGCGCGAGACCTGTCTCTTTGAAAGCAATGCATTCCTATGTGGCATTTTCCTAGGCCCTCGTTATAATGTCAAGCTAACCTCTGAACAGAAAAGTACATGTGTAACTGCTTTGACTGATATATATTCAAGATTTTCTATCCACTTCTGTTCAATTGCAACTAAATGAGGGAATTAGCTCTGACCCAACTTCTTTGTCTGAATGTGAAGATGAAGTCGATTTTTATATGAATTTCTATGAAAAGAAACAGGACAACACAAATACTTTAGTATTTCCACAAAACAGCTTAATGGCATCAATCAAGGTTTTCCTAACCTTAAAACTTTTACAAAATAAATATAATGTACTTAAATGGTGGTCAGAAAATTCGACAAGTTTCCAGAATTGTATGAACTGTCAAAAATTATTCTTGCTGTTCCAGCTACACAAGAAAGCGTAAAACGTGTATTTTCCAGTGTGTAGTTTATTTTGACTCCGCAAAGAAATCATGCGGACGGAAATACATTGAACGCTATCACGCTTCTAAGAAATAATCATTAATTTACCTTCTTTGTAACTAATTCTTATTTTTTTAATTTAAGTAAGTTTGGTGAAGACATTGTTAATAAAATATCATGTTAATCGTCTTTTGAATACAAACATGTATAATTTTTATGGCAAACACACGCAAATGAAATTGATATTTTATATACACATACATGTGTACTGCTGCTTACCCACTTTGATTGGACTTGAGTTTTAAAATTTCTGTTAGTTTTACCGGTCCATACCGGTACGTTCCGGTACAATACGAAATAAAAAGGTACCGGAACCGAATACCGAAACAGTAGCAGAACCAAAATAGAACCTTTTACCGAAACGTTAGTTTCGGTACGTACCGGAACCGAAATGTGTTTCGGTTTGATTCCCTGCTTAAAAGGCTTATTGTGATTTTAAAAAATAATTTTGCATGGCGAATGTCTTGAGAACTATGCAAAAATTGGCATACTTGTACAACATTTGTTCGTCTTAAAAACGACACATTGTCAATCAATATCGTTTAAGGTTTACAAAATCACACAATAATCATTATGTTTTGAGTTTAGTTTTTTTCACTCAGACAATAATCATAAATGCCCGAAGTGTTCGGAAAAAGTTAACATACATTCATTACCACTGAGGATTACAAACAAAAATTAATAAGTCAAACATCATTGCAGATATACTTAATACTTATATCCAAGTAGAACCTCACTGGTTTAATTCTTTTATTTGTACGCAAATTCTAAGTATATGATTTTTTTAAATAGTCGCCCCAAATTATAGTAAACACACATTTGACTGGATTCAAACAAGTTATCGTTTTCCTGGCCAAATATGTTTTTCGAGAGCGCAGTCTGCTCAGCGGGAAACGTCAGCGACATCCAAAATCATCTCAACATATAAAACGAACGTCAGAATCTCCAAAAACACACGAAACACATTTCGAAATTGCTGGCGTGAGAAAAATCCCAAATCGGCTCATTTTGTAGAATTGGATTTGGAATTGGCTTGCACCATAAAAATCAGACTGACGAACGTGCAATTTTTAGTTGAACGGCGGCAGGCACAGAGGCCACACTTGAAGAAATACAGAAATCTTTGGCCAGTGTTGTCACTATGGTTAAGGCACCAGCCATCGGCATCGACTTGGGCACCACCTACTCCTGCGTGGGTGTGTGGCAGAACAGCAAGGTGGAGATCATAGCCAACGATCAGGGAAATCGCACTACTCCGTCCTATGTGGCCTTCAATGACACCGAGCGCTTAATTGGCGATGCGGCAAAAAATCAGGTGAGTCACCGAATCGGCCAATTATGATTGTCCAAATACGAATGCGAACACCCAAAACGACGTGATCGATTTATAATTGGATAAAAATAAGTTCAGATGTGCGGAAAAGTGGGTGGCCGACGCCGACCAACAGTTGGTCACCTATAAATAACCACAGAGATGACTAATCTTCATGCCACGCCTTGCTTGCAGGTTGCCATGAATGCCAAGAACACGGTGTTCGATGCCAAGCGCTTAATTGGACGCAAATTTGATGACCAAAAGATTCAGGAAGATATCAAGCATTGGCCTTTTAAGGTCGTCAACGACGGCCAAAAGCCAAAGATCGAGGTCGAGTTCAAGGGCGAGCGCAAGCGCTTTGCGCCCGAGGAGATCAGCTCAATGGTGTTGACCAAAATGCGTGAGATTGCCGAGGTGTATCTGGGTGGCAAAGTGAAGGATGCCGTCATCACGGTGCCGGCTTACTTCAATGATAGCCAGCGCCAGGCTACCAAGGATGCGGGATCGATTGCCGGGCTCAACGTGCTGCGAATCATTAACGAGCCCACGGCTGCTGCCTTGGCGTATGGCCTGGACAAGAATCTGAAGGGCGAGCGCAATGTGTTAATCTTCGATCTTGGTGGGGGCACTTTTGATGTCTCCATTCTGACCATTGATGAGGGATCGCTGTTCGAGGTCAAGGCCACGGCAGGTGACACACATCTGGGGGGCGAGGACTTTGACAATCGCCTGGTGAACCACTTCGTGGAGGAGTTCAAGCGCAAGCACAAAACTGACTTAAAAGGCAACGTGCGGGCCCTGCGCCGTCTCCGCACTGCCTGTGAGCGGGCAAAGCGCACACTTTCCTCCAGCACCGAGGCTTCCATAGAGATTGATGCCCTGCACGAGGGCATTGACTTTTACTCAAAGATTTCACGCGCTCGCTTCGAGGAGCTGAACATGGATCTGTTCCGATCCACCATGCAGCCAGTGGAGCGTGCGCTAAATGATGCCAAGATGGATAAGAAGGCTATTCACGATGTGGTACTGGTGGGTGGCTCCACGCGCATACCCAAAATCCAGCGACTGCTGCAGGACTTCTTTGGCGGCAAGCAGCTTAATTTGTCCATCAATCCAGACGAGGCAGTGGCTTATGGGGCAGCCGTTCAGGCAGCCATTCTAACGGGCGTAGGTAGCTCTCAAATTCAGGATCTGCTGCTGGTGGACGTCACTCCGCTGTCGCTGGGCATCGAGACGGCTGGTGGGGTGATGACCAAGCTGGTGGAGCGCAACGCTCGCATTCCCTGCAAGCAGCAGCAGACCTTCACCACCTACAGCGACAACCAGAACGCGGTGACCATCCAGGTGTACGAGGGCGAACGTGCCATGACCAAGGACAACAATTTGCTGGGCACCTTCAACCTCACCGGAATTCCGCCGGCACCCCGTGGGGTGCCCCAAATTGAAGTGACCTTCGATCTGAACGCGGATGGCATTCTGAATGTCAGTGCCAAGGACAGCAGCACCGGCAAATCCGAGAAGATCACCATAACCAACGACAAAGGCCGCTTGTCCAAGGCCGAGATCGATCGCATGCTGTCCGATGCGGAGAAGTACAAAGGGGAGGATGATCGTCAGCGTGAGCGGGTGCAGGCGCGCAACACGCTAGAGGGATACATCTACGGATGCAAGCAAGCGATTGAGGAGGCACCCGCCGGTGCCCTGACCGATGCCGATCGTGCCAAGGTGCGGGAGAAGTGCGCTGCCGAGTCGGCCTGGCTTGATGGCAACACGCTGGCAGAGAAGGACGAGTACGAAGACCATCTGAAGGAATCGCAGCGCGTCTGCAGTCCCATTATGACGAAACTTCATGGCGGGTCGAAGGGCAAGCAGCAGACTAGCGGCAATGGCAGCGGACCCACCGTGGAAGAGGTTGACTAAGTCTCCAATTGATCATCCCAGCTTAAAATAATCGGCCACTGCAACTGTATTATTGAATATTAAATTGAAAATATATTAGCAACTCATTGGGCAGCAAGGCCTTGTTTGGTTTTAGTCTCACCCACTTCCATTCAGTTGAACCTGGATGGCTGTGCTGAGCAAATTATTTGAGAAGCATTTCAGCTGGCGCAATGAGCTGCTTCATCCGCACAGTTGTCGACGAGCTGCTCTTGACAATATGTGGGACTTCGCCTATTCGAACAGCAAGGATACACTTTGGTATTATGTCCAGTTAATATTCGGTGGCCTGGGTCCATTTAATATCGACTTCAATGTGTGCTTTTCGGTAGGTGTATGTGGATTAAGTGACCGTCAAGTCACCTAGCCTAAGCTAGACATTACAGACACCTTTGTCAAGGATTCCCATAAACATTTGATGGCCAGTTTTATGGGCGGCCTCTGTTACTTGTGCCACCCACAACTCACGGTGTTGAGCAATGGATTACTGGAAGCAATACGCTCGATTTGGGCTCGATTTGGGAAATCGCCAGCAAAACGTCGTTTTAGTCTCAGTGATGTGCTATTTTCCGTTTCTCTCGCCTATGTGAAATACTGTATCGAAACGAATTTTTCGTCGTACTCCGTATGGGGCTATAAGCTACACACAACGTTGGTGAGTCCAATTTTTCATTGGTAAATTCTCCAATTTCCACCTTTGATTTTCGCCCAAAAGTTTTTCCAATTTAAGGCCTGACTCCAGTTGACATAAGAATTTATTTCGGCACAATGCTTCGTTCAAATAAGACTGATTTGCAGTAGCATTCAGATTTCAATACAGTTCAAAAGTGTTTCTACTCATGTGAACTTTTCGTGCGTTCTGGAAATCGGCCTTTAAAAACGGAATGTCAGCACTTTAAAATTTTTTTATAAAGAAAAAAATGTTTGCTAGATTATTATACCCGTTACTCGTAGAGTAAAAAGGGTATACTAAAGTCGTGTAACAGGCAGAAGGAATCATTTCCGACCATATAAAGTATATATATTCTTGATCAGCATCAACAGCCGAGTCGATATAGCCATGTCCGTCTGTCCGTCCGTCCGTCTGTCCGTCTTTCTGTATGAACACCTAGATCTCAGAGATGGTAAGAGATAGAGGTTTGACATGTATGGGACAAATGCTTCTTTTATCTGCACGTAGATCAAGTTTGTTTTAAATTTTGGCCACGCCCCTCCCGCCCCCGGAATTTGGAAAAAACGTTATATCTTCTACAGTTTTTAAGATAGACGATTCATACCTTCTAGAGATAGTTAGTAATTAGCCAAATGAATTTGCCGAAGAAATGATAAAGATAGGATGATCGGTTCTCAAGTTATGAGCAAAAAAGTAAACCAAAAGGAACGCAGGAACACTGTTAAAAATGTTTTTTCATGAGTAACGGGTATATCGAAGTCGGTTAGAGCCGACTTTAACTTACGCTCTTGTTTTCATTAAAAACATTCAGGTAATTACTCAATTCCACTACTTTTTGAAAAGTAAATCGAAAGCAATTCCACTTCGGTTTCGTTTTGTGTTCTCAATTGCGAATGATATTGCTCTCTATTTATTTTTTGCAAATCACTGGACCAACCGAGAATGGCAATAGATACACAAGAGAGAAACCAGAATTCCAAGCGAAACGATCGAAAATGGAACAGTCAGAATTGAGAGAGGTTGACTTTTTGGTTTCAAATTTTGAAGTATTAAGCGGTTCTTTGACCATGGACAACCTTTGACGTAAAATTGTGCTGATGTTTTGTATCTAGTATGATTTGTTTTTATTTTTCTATTCCTGATCATTCTTTATTAACGGTGTCTTAATAAATATCTTTGTTTATAGAGACCCTCATATGAACTTTTTGTTTAGATTTAAGGCAGATTTCTCATCTTCTAGATAATACCATATTGTCAAACAACAGCGTAATTTGTAATTTTTTTAGGCACATCAGCTACCTTCACGAAATCTGGCCCTTACAATATTTACAGAAGTTGAATAACCTGAAACCAACGAAAAATATCGCAAAATAAAAATTCGTTTTCCGATATATTGCCTAGGAAAAATATACGACAATGATATTCGTCATTTTGGTTAAAGATATTGATATTTAAATATATTGATCATATATTCGACAATCCTACTACAAAGTATGGCCGATTTGCATGCAAATCAGTAGCTATGTACTAACAGGCCTGTTCCGAATTCCGAAAACGAGTGGAATTGTCGCAAATCGAGTTGATTGCTGTTCCGAATTCCGCAAATCGACCAGAATTGTCGTTTTCAAAAGTTGTACTGCAGAGTCAGCAGAATGAAAAGTAATTGCTATTAAAAGCATTAAAATAAATCGCAAAAATTATAAACTTATCAATTTAATAATGTTGAACATTTTTAAAATCGATTAGCATCACTACTTAAAATGTTTACAGTTTAAGTGTATTTTAAAATCATTTTTTTATAAACATCAATAAAATATTGCGTGAAAAGCAAAACCGAGCTGTTCTGAATTCCACTTTAAGCTTAGTATACACTTCCACCAAAGACTCGCCAAAACAAAAATACCAAAAGTGACAATTCTTTTGTTTTGGGACAATGTGACCAGATATTAAGATGTATGCATGTTTAATGGTCACTTTGCCAAGACCGTAGCTTTTGGTTTAATTTTAAACTATAAGTTTTACAATCAATAAATACAAGTTATTAACATGCGTTCTTCATGGCCAAACCCTGGCTACTGGGCCTGATGAGCAGATATGACACTTTTGCAATGATTAAATTCATAATTATAACCCAGTTTAAGTATGATTGAAGTCTCAATATTGCGCTCAATCATTGATGGGAAAATTATCCAAATTTCACCCGATTACGCATATTTGGGTATCGGCAATGTCCGATACCTCTTGAAATAATTAAAATTAATTATTCAGGGAGCTATCGATAAAAATACAAAAATTACGGATCTAGTATTTTATCGGTATTTAATCGAGGCCTTTTTGTTTTGAGTGTGGACTGCCACCAAAGAGACTGCCAAAGGATTTTGGCACAAAAATTTTTGTGAGTTTTTATACTCTGTACCGAAGGTACATAGAGTATATTAAGTTTGTGCAAAAGTATGTAACAGGAAGAAGGAATCATTTCCGACCCTATAAAGTATATATATTCTTGATCAGCATCAACAGCCGAGTCGATATAGCCATGTCCGTCTGTCCGTCTGTCCGTCTGTCCGTCTGTCTGTCCGTCCGTCCGTCCGTCCGTCCGTCCGTATGAACAAACAGATCTCGGAGATGGTAAGAGATAGAGGTTTGACATGTATGGAACAAATGCTTCTTATAGCTGCAGGCAGATCAAGTTTATTTTCAATTTTTGCCACGCCCCCTCCCGCCCCCGCAATTTCGAAAAAACGTTATATCTCCTACAGTTTTGAAGATAGACGATTCGTACCTTTTAAAGATAGTTAGTAATTAGCAAAATGTATCGATTTGCCGAAGAAATGATAAAGATCGGATGAGCGGTTCTCAAGTTATGACCAAAAATAAATTCCCCCCCCCCCCCCCCCCTCCCACGCGCACACAACCAACACCGCATTTTTATTCAACAACGTGTGAGTGAAAGAGAGAGGGAGAGAGAGAGAAACTTAGAGATGAGCGCAGCAGAAACGTTGCATTCAGCTCTTACTCTTGGTACAGAGTATGACATAGTCGGGCTTGACCGACTTTCTCACTTGTTTTTAAATGGAGTTTTTTGTTTTGGCGAGTCTTTGGTGGAAGTGTATACTAAGCTTTACGTTTTAGTCGAATTCAATCGTCAATCAATAGCTGCTAGGGTTGCTTTATTTAAATTAATTTATTCGGTCAGCACTTTTTCTATTTTATTTAGCTTTATTTAACCATATTTGACATCACATATTCAAATGTAACAATTAAAAACTGTTTAAAATAAAAATAAATTGACCTAAAGTGTAAATAAGAGCTTTGTAAATTAAAATTATAGCGATGATGCCAACTCTGGCTACTGTCGATATAAACAAACACGCGCGCAGGCCAGTCAGCCAGCTATTTATGAAAGCGACTTCGAAACCGAGTTCGAAAAGTCAAAACGTCGCCAAATCGTTCGGAATTGGGAACAGCAAAACGTGAAACGTTCGTTTTCGTTTCGTTTTTACTTTTTGAAAACGTTCGGAATTCGGAACAGGCCTGTAAAATTTGAATTTGCATTTAATTTATGCATTCACTAACTTGAGAACCCCTCATCCGATCTTTATAATTTTTTCGGCAAATCGATAAATACGGGCAGTGGCGGATCTAGGAATTGGCTAAGGGGGGGGCTAAGGGCACTCAAAATCACTCAACATTGTTCAAATCTTATTGTGCTTCTCAGAATAGATACATCATCTCATACAAAAAGTCGATATGCTCTGAAGGTAATAAGTTTCCCAAGGTAAAAATAAACAACTTGTTTTTTCGGTCTTAATCCCTAGTTTAAAGGTAAAGCTAGATAAATAAATAGCGCCGCAGGCGATTTTTTTTTTTGAAGTCGCGAGTGAAGAAGGATTTTTAAGTAAGTATCCACAAACTGCTCGAACAATAAACATTAAAAAACTTCGCAGGATATGTAGAGCATATTTTAAAATTTTACCTACAAGTAAAACATATATTAAATCAAAAAACGTCGTACACGTCACTAAGACCATATTTGTACATACATTATTTTGGTTAGTTTTATAAATTTGGAAATGCTATTGCATTTAAGCTACGTGGTTAAGTTTTAACGTTTTCTGATTTTTTTTTTACAATTGCCGAATAAAATTCACATATTCTTAGTACACAGAGAAAAAAAAGGATAGTTTCTGATGATCCTCAGGATATTTTCGGTATCCATTTGGACTGGATAGCTAACTATCCTTTTTTGGGATCCGTTGGATATTTTCGAAATCGATTTATTTTCGCTTAAAAAGGATATATCAGCGAAAAAATATTTCATTGATCTTTTTTCTCCATCCAAAGGAGCTGAAAAATGTGAAAAGGATATTTAAAAAAATGGATCTTAAGTGGATATTTCGAATATCCATTCTACGGGGATCTTTTTTTTTCTCTGTGTACAAACCTGCAAATTTAAAAACTTCATTAAAAAGGAACCCGTGAATGACCTCCTCGACTTTGTTGTATAATAATTCTTTATAGTTCGCGGCCGATCGATGAGATTTTTTACAAAATTGTTGTTTAGAACGGTGGTATACTAAATATTTACTAATTTCTTTTTAGATGCTTCATTCTTAGAATAGTATTTTGCATAAAAATATTTAACATGGGGGGTAAAAAAGCGTCGTATACTCGTGCGTAAGCTGTTGGGTTTTTGACGACCATATAATCGAGGAATTTTCAACTCAAGTGACATTTCGTCTGCAATTTTGTTGATTTTTTTTAAAAGTTACATCAAAAGATGATTATTTCTTGTTTCAATAAACAATTCAATCACATGGGCGACGTGAGCACGAGTCCCACTGAGTGTCAATTTGCTATTTTATTCTTAGATCTTCCGACGAACACACGACCTCCCACCCAGCAGTCCAGAACGCTAACCGCTGGGCCACACCGCCACCTAACTATCCAAGAGAATGCCTTCAGAAAAACTCCCTTTTTGTGGCCAAAAATAAAAAAAAATACACACCAAAAATATATTCTACAAGTATTAGATATCGATATTTCGAACTCTCTACTGCTCATGCCTTTTTAAAACAATCTAAGTATTTACATCTTTTTCTGACATTCTTAATTTCTTATTTTGCTCTTTGAATATTTTGGGTGAATTAAGATATTTGGGCTCTAAGGGGGGGGCTTTAGCCCCTATAGCCCCCCCCCCTGGATCCGCTACTGAATACGGGGGTGCCACAGAAACCTTTTCCAACCCAATTCCAATTCTTAGGTGCCACAGAAATTTCATTTGGTTGATTTCAAACCTCCCGTGTGTTGTTAGGCGATTTGTGAAATCGCTTTTTAAGTGGCTTCACCTACACAATGTTATCAATGTAAAGCGCCATCTATAGGCGCTTATTATATTTTAAAAATGCAACATAAAACATATTACACAATCAAAAAATTTCAGTTAAACATCAAATTAGACCATAACTAAAACAAGGTAAATTTTTTGGCGAGAGATTCAGCCCTGTTTTTAGAGATGGAATTTCAATTGGAACATCTGCTGTTCTAACTAGATTTTCTAATAGGAAAATGAAATCTCTCGAAGTTCTGTGGCACCGACGAATTTTTTGAGAGATTTACAAACCAACCGTCGGCAAAATCTCTAGAGATTTCTGTGGCACCCCCGATAATGCTCATTACTAACTATCTGTAGTTTATGTCCCATACATGTGTCTATCTCTTACCATCTCTCAGATCTGTTTTTATTCATACGCACGGACGGACGGACGGACATGGCTAAATCGACTCGGCTGT
This sequence comes from Lordiphosa clarofinis, assembly GCA_018904275.1. NCBI lineage: Eukaryota > Metazoa > Arthropoda > Insecta > Diptera > Drosophilidae > Lordiphosa > Lordiphosa clarofinis. Next base: position 256,994 of record JAEIGQ010000200.1, read on the forward strand.
TGATACTGATCAAGAACATATACGGGGGTGCTACAAAAATCTCTAGAGATTTTTCCGACGGTTGGTTTGTAAATCTCTCGAAAAAACCGTCGGTGCCACAGAACTTCGAGAGATTTCATTTTCTTATGAGAAAATGTAGTTAGAGCACCAGCTGTTCCAGTTGAAGTTCCATCTCTAAAAACAGGGCTGAATTTGTAGCCAAAAAATGTTTCTTCCTGTAATTATGGGATAAATTGATGTTTAAATGAAATTTTTTGATTGTCTTATATGTTTTATGATGCATTTTTAAATTATAATTTAAATTAAAGTCATATTCTCCATAAATAAAATGCAAAGTTTAAAAATTTGTTGGCGCTAAACATGAAGAATATCTTGCCAGCCCTTAATCCGCGGGCTGCCAACTAGATGGCGTCACAAACTCGCGACAAACGATAGGCGCGCCACTGTTGTGGTTGGTTTTGATTAACATGAAAGACTTTGGTTGTTTTTCCTAATAATTATTGAAACGCAAATTTCAATGTTTAAAGAGGAGGTTTGAAACCAACCAAACGGAATTTCTGTCGCACCTAAGAATTGGAATTGGGTTGGAATTTGGTTGGAAGAGGTTTCTGTGGCACCCCCGATATACTTTATAGGGTCGAAACTGATTCCTTCTCCCTGTTACATACTTTTGCGCAAACTTAATATACTTTGTGTGCCTTTGGTACAAAGTATAAAAAAAACGATCGAATTTGGAAGTAACCAATCCAAACTACTCTTTAAAACAGTTTCTGCATAATTGGTTATTTTAGGTTGCAAATTTGTGTAATTAGAAACCACAAAATTTTCTCATAATTATATAAGAGCATTAGGGTAGACGTCGATAAAAAAAGTTAACGGATACCATCTCAAACTTTTACTTTTAGGGTGTACATAATTAATTAAAAAATCAAAAAAATTGTAGATCCTGTTTTAACCTCTGCGCAGAGCCTTCAAAGTTTCCAAAAATATTACGTATAGGACACGTTCACCGAATCGAAATATTGTCGACGAATTCTCCGTATCATTTTAAAAGTTGTCAAATTTGAATTTAATCGAGCAAAAAATAAAAATGGAGAAGGAGTCGAATGTATTTTTGGCCCATTTTCAACGAAGAGATGCGATTTATCCACGCTCTTATATGGGACACAATAGTGAAATCCATTTTGAATGTCCATTTGGGCTCTCATGGGCAATTCGCTAAAGTCAAGAGACCGATCCGTGGACACAGTTTTGAATCGATAAAAGAGATGCAGTCCGAGTAGTTATAGACTATACCAGAAGAAGACTTTGCAGCGTGTTTTTAAAATTGTCCTACAAATACAAGCCAAATTGTAAAAAAACGTTGACACAAGTGTAGTGCAGTAGGGGGAGGTTACTTTCAAGGGAATGAAATGAATAAAGTTTTTTTTTGATTTATGAACAATTTCCCTGTATTTTTTGTCCATAGAAGTATAGAAATCCGCATTATTTTTCGATCCTGAAGAAGACTATTTATAAGCAGCTCAGTCAAAATAGACTATTCGCAGAAACGGCTGCAACCGTGATGCGCAGCACTTCAGTTCACCGTGGGACCTGACTTCAAAGATATCCTGATAGCCTCTTAATGTAAAAAAAAACTTGCTTTCATCTAGAAGTGAACAGCGCAAAAAAATAGAAGTTTTGCCAGACATATATTTTAAGTAAATATTATTTACCTACAATATGTGTTTGTTATATAAAAAACATTTTTTTAATGGTCATGTTTTTGTCAAATTTTATGACTTCAAACCAAGTCTACGCCAACTACTTAAAAATGAAACATGTAGGCAAAGGCAACAGTACGTATGAGTGATAAACTTTGAATCCAAGTCGCAGTCTCTAAAACTAGTTTTTTTTTATACCCTTAGAGAGGGTATATTAAAATTGTCCGGATGTTTGTAACGCAGAGAAGGAAGCATCTCAGACCACATAAAGAATATATATTCTTGATCAGCATGACGAGCTGAGTTGATATAGCCATGTCCGTCTGTCCGTCCGTCTGTTTCTATGCTATCTCCTCCGTCAGTTTTAAAGCTATCGTAACCAAACTTTGCACGAAGTCTTTTGGTACAAATACGCTGCACATTTGTCGGAACCGGCCGGATCGGATGACTATAGCATATAGCTGCCATAGGAACGATCGATTGAAAAACTAGTTATTGTGAGAAAAACTTTTTTGTTTTCAATGGTATCGCTCCCAACGCTCGTATTTATAAGTTTTTAATGATTTCACATAATTTCACCAAGCCTTGTCGAAATCGGACAACTATATAGTATAGTTGCCATACAAAAGTTATGTCTGAAAAAAAGTCTTATTGAGAAATACTTTTTTGTTTTCAAAGATATTGCTCCCAACGCTCGTATTTATAAGTTTTCAATGATTTTACATAAATTCAACAAGATTTGTCGAAATCGGACCACTTTATAGTATAGCTGCCATACAAACTGTCAGGTTTATATCAAGCTCCAAGGGTACATAAACTTCGGTCGAGCCGAAGTTAGCTTGCCTCTATTTTTTTAACATTTTTTTTGTTATTCCTTTTTCCACAAATATGCATAGTTTAAGGGGGTATCAGTATGGTCTTACATTTTTCCATTTATAAAATGTCATGTCAAGAGCATGACAGCATGACTGAACAACCTTATATTGAATTTCTTCAATTTTGACCCTGTAAGACCTCGCATGGACATCAGGCAGTTTAACAGTAGTCTGCAAAAGATTTTTGAAAAGTCGACTTCAGACGGGACAATAACTTAAATTTCGGCAAATTTCGACTAGTGATTTCTAATTTATAATTTGCGAATGGCATTGATTGCAGACTTTAATATATTTTGTGGCTTTGTTACTTTCTATTGGAGCGCTCAATCACACAAATTACACAGGTCTACCAAAAAGGCCTTTTGCAACGGAAAAGATAGCAAACTTTCCATATGTAATTTAGGCTGCTAAAAAGCTTAATTTTGTGACATGATATTATTAATTAATTCTCCATTCAAACTCAAATACTCATTGATCGGCCTACCTTCTTTGCTGTTACACTAAGATTCATATGTAAATGCATTTGTATTTTTCCTACACAGCGCCGCAAATACAATATAGACAAGCGTTTGCTTTGCCTGCAATGAGGGGAACTGATTATTTCAATAAGCCAGCGTACAAATATATTTCCTAATGTTTTGCATTTTAACCTTTGACGTGTGCCGCCTGGCGTGTTTTAAGCAATCACTTACGGTATGGTTCTGGGTGAAATAGTCCGAATCGAACGGTCGTCGCGAAATGGCCGTTGCTCCTAGCAAGCTATTGGACTGGCCCTTGAATCGCTTACACTGTTCCCGTGTCGTACATAGCCGGCCGGGTCAGAGCTGCACTGAGGCCTTGCTGTGGAATCTGTATCGAAATCATGTGTCCAGTGCGAAATACTATTTGCCGTTGTTGCTGGTGGGCTTAAACTGTGAGAACTGTCATTGCTCTTTGGGTCCATAATTAGCAATCGCAGTTCGATGTTCGACGTTCTCACACATGCTTAGTGATCGCCTCATATGCTTCTAGTTTCCGTTGCTATCCAAACGACGACAGATAACCAGAAGCAAGTTGCTGGCTATATTGAGAAATTATGGCGATTCCGTTACCTTTGGCGCTTGCATCAATGCCTTTACGTTTTACTTTATCTGCATCGGAAGGCAGCTGAGTGGGAAGTACACCTTACTGTGTACACCGTTTCTTTCGTGCTGGCTGGCCGCACATCTCTGCTGGTGGATGCCACCCCAAGTGCTTTTGTTCTTTGTGACAGGTACCTCCCAAGCGGTCAGTATGGGCGTATGATTTGTGTTGGCTGGGAATAGGTTGACTACTTTAAAATCATCGGCAGGCCCTGGAGAGCGCTTTGCGTCATATAAAAGTGGGCTTGGTGAATTCGCATTTGGGACAAACGTTGGTGTTCATGCTCTGCTCGCTGGTTGTGTTGCATTATCAACAAGAGAACAAATATTCAGGCTTCTGGTTCATTAAGCCTTCATGTTTGCCAGAGGACTACAGTAAATGGCCTTTGGTGAAGCGGGCGAGGCAGAGCCTGAAACAACTAAGGACTTACGTGGCAATTGGTTTGGGGTTGGATGTACTAAATGCCCTAATGCAGGGAAATCCTAAGAAACTAAGTCTCAGATCAACAACTTTCTTGGTCAGCTACTTAGGCATATTTAAGGTAGGTTATCTGCTCCCTAACTTCAGCATACTAAGAGACTGCTGTTCTCCTATTCAGATGACCCAAAGTCTGCTATCGGGCAGGCTTCATTTAAAGAACACAAACATGCTGGCGGCATTCCTAAGTGGCGGTGCCTACGCTTTGTTGAACCGCTTGACCATAATGAGCTTTGCAGTAGTAATTGCCTGTCAGGTGATTTGGCAGCAGATTTGTATGCGCAATGCAAGTAAGGACCAACCCACAGCATTGATCCAGAAAATACCCTGGGCCAAAATGCTCATCCCCTGGAATTTGGGATATTTGGTCTACGTCTACTTCTTCCGTCAGGACATTATAAATGGTCTGGGCAGGGCATTTATAGATGGCACCTGTGATAGAAAGTAAGTTAATTTTGGGGCAAACTGTTTTGAAATTTCCTAACCACATTCAAATTTCAGTGGCCAACGTTTGATTAATCTGATGTCGCTACCAGATGTGGAGACAATTCTATCTAAGGTTAATAAATCCCCAATAATGCCGTTTTTGTTTTAAGCAAAAACTGTTCTTGCTATTTAACATTTAATTAAACACTAGCTGTATACCCGGCTTAGCCCGGGTTCTTTGCATTGTGTAGGTTTGCTTTCTTTGAGATCGTCGAAAGTTGATATTACGCTTTTAACCGGTTAGGAAAGTTACCGCTCATCAAGTTTATAGTTAATGTTTAACACTCACAATGTAAATCTTTTGACGAATTTTCCAAATCACTACCTAAGTAATTTATAACCACTTTTTAACTGGTTTACCCGGCTAGTGCGGCTTCACATCTAGTTTTCAGTTCATAGTTTAAGCAATTCCGGAAATATGGCTCTTAACCAAGGCTGCTAGCTTCGGAAATTCTGGAGAAGGTTCTATCCAACGGTTCATAGCTTAAGTAACTAGTGAGATATGAATCTGTAACACTCTATATCCGGTTCGGTACCAGCCCTGATTTAGTAAAATATTAAACTCTATATTACCAACCTACAGACCACATTTCACGTTCATGGCTTAAATAGCTTCTGAGATAAAGCTCTGAACAAGTTTTTAAACGATTCGAAACCGGTTCAATACCGGTATAATATCCAATATAAAATCCAACTCCATATTACTAATTTAGAGACCAAATATCTAGCTTATGGCTAAAAACTTTAAGTGCACAAGAAACAGTTATGGGCAACAGTGTGACCGAACGGTAAAACAAAAATATCGCCTCGCCAAAAAATCTTCGATTTCCGATATGTCGCCTCGGAAAAAAATACGATAATGATATTCGTAATTTTGGGCAAAAATATCGATATTTCAATATATCGATAATATTTTCGACAACCCTACTCATGATACAACTATATAAGGTATGGCATTCAGAGTTTATCGAGTACTGACAGCTTTTGCTAATATCGAGAGAGAGAGAGAGAGAATAAAACAAAGAGCAAAGCACCCTCAGAATTACAAACACTTATTATATACATGACTAAAATTTATTGGTATTCGCTTGGCATATTTCAAATGCCTCCTATGTTAGGGCAGCTGATAAAGCCAAATCGCTGCTTGGGAGCGTTGCCGGTAGGAACACTCTAGCCGGCTAATGGCGCGGTAGTGATTATTCGCGATGCGGTCTGGGGTTAAGATCCAGCCCTGAAATGACTTGTCACCGGCTAACAGCCCAAAATGCAGTGCCGTAACAATATGGGTAGAGCAGAGTTCCCCAGCGATAGCCCCGGGAGCACGAACTTACTTGCCGAATGTTTGCCAAAGTCACACTTCATTGTGTGTTAGAGAAAGTCACAGACACAAATTCGCGCTCTCTTCATGGGGAACCCTGTTTTACTTCATTGTCGGCCATGAGAGCTCTCTTCAGACCAGAGGCGGCGATCCAAAGCTCACACGAGGCCAAGTTCGTCGTGTTTTTAAGCATGCGCGAGCCGAACTTATGGTTGTGTGAATCGGTGAAGATTTCACTGCAAGTTAACCTACAGTCTGGAGGGAGTTCTCTTGTTCACCAACACAAGCGCACTTTTCTGTCCTCTCCATTTGGCCGCCTCTACTCCAGACCACTGGCGTCTTACTTGCAATTCCGTGTTCACCGATTCACACAATCAAAAGTTCCTCTCGCGTTTGCATTAATCCAAAACTGACTTCAATTTCTGGTAGCTATGGGCCGGCACTGCTTTACATCGACATACGCAACAATATTGGCTCGGCATTTTTACAAACTCCAAATAAACAAGTAAGAGTGTTGCGGTCGAGTGCCCCGACAGCAAAATACCCTGTTCCAAGTAATGTGGTTTCTAAAGCTTTGAATTCTATTAATTTTAAAATTTATTTCAATAAATGGGCAGGCGCACTTATGTACATATCTTTGGTGTTTTTGCTCGAATCTCATCGTGGTACACAGAATAGATAGTTGTTGGGCCTCACTGAATATATATTAAATCACTAGGTTAAAACTTAAAAATTGAAGCTCTGACAGTTTTTCGCGGTTAGAAGAAGATGGAGGAGGAATTTGCCAAACCTGGAGCAAACTTTATCTGAGTACGGTGTACACCTACATACATGCAAAAATTTGTGGCTCTAACTACAGTATACACCCATGTACATTCCAAAACTTGTGGCTCTATCTATTACAGTCTCTGAGATCGACGCGTTCATACAGACAGACAGACGGACATGGCTAAATCGGCTCGGCTGTTGATGCCGATCAAGAATATATATATTTTATGTGGTCGGAGATGCTTCCTTCTCCCTCTTACATACATTTGCACAACTTCATGATCCCCTTTTTCCCATTTTTAATGGGAACAGGGTATAAATAGAAATCCCGTCGGAAAATCAAAAAAAATTCGTGCGCACACAACCTTTTCAATCAAATAACAGCAACAAAATGAAAATTTGGAGTCCCGAAAAGAGAGCTCTCTCAGAGAGCACCTTACCTTATATAGTTGTATCATGACCCTACACTTAAATTATTCACTTAATATATTTTTCTAAGCATGATCTGAAAGTCTTTGAAGCCTACACTCAGATAAGATACATTAGTTCGTCACCATACTTCACATGAAAAAACACGTTTGAACGCCTTTAAAATCAGAACAATTTTGGACAGAAGCCTTAATTAGGCGAAGTAATGTGCTTAACTAAATTTGTATCTCTTTTGAGTAGACGCTTTTAAGGTTTAAAGAAAAAGAAACTCTCACTATTAATGTACTTTGAAAAAATATACAGTGTAGTTTCAGAAAACTATTGTAAACTGCTGGAAAGATTCTAATAGAACGGTCTGCAGAAATCGTCACTAGCAGTTTTATTATGAAGACGTAGAAAATAACGATATTATCGACATATCGATATTTTTTGGAGGAGATATATCCAATATCGATATTGAAAATTTGGTTTTTTGATATTATCGGTATTGATATTTTAAGAAATATCGACAACCCTTGCATAGCCTCACCCACTGGCCTATTATTCCAAGGATTACTACCTTTAGTCGGATTTATGATTTATTCAAATATATTTCGAATATTTTTAACAAATCTTCCCTCGTCAATTTAAGCATCATTAGCCAACCAAATGTCCGAGGTACAATCTCCGCCTGGGTAACGCATTTCATGTGGTAGACTGGGTCCGTACGGCTCATTACCGAAGTCCACCAAAAAGTTCTCATTTAATTTGATGCCTCCATTCACGGTATCCACATCAATTAGGCATACGTGTCCACCCTTTGTTACCATTTCAGGATAAAACTACAAAACAAAAGCTTTCATTGGAGGTATGTAAACACAGAAATGTTGTAAGCTACCTACCTGTTTATCCCACGGTGAATAAAGCGAGGACGATACGTATAAACGCTTTCCATCCAGAGATAGTTGCATCATTTGAGGACCACCTTCCAAGCGACGACCTTTTACATACCGAGCTAGTGGTCTTTCCTACGAACAGGATGATAATGAAAACAATTTTCATATAAATGAATATCCGTAAGGCTTACACTCAGTTCTTTGTCCTCTTTAACAACCACGTTGGGTAAATCGCTGCATATGGCACCTCCCAAGAACAATTGACCCGTGAGCTTTGGTTCCTCTGGATTGCTGATATCGTATTGTCTAACATCGCCGTGGCGCCAACAGTTGACGTATAGAAATCTATCGTCCAGGGAAATTATAATATCTGAAATCATGCCACCCATTTTCTCTGCAATTCCACTTCCAGTATCCACAAGTTTCTCTGGTATGTCAATCACCTTCTTCGCCTCGAATTCATCGGAATCGGGTTTCTTCTTGAAGTAGAAGAGTTTCGCGTTCAAGGCGCACCCAACGAATCCCTCAGCACGTTTTGGGTCATGCAGAAAGCGAATCTCCAAAGGCGTAATGCCGTCCGTTCCGAGATCGATGGTTTGATACAACGTTTGGGTGGACCACTTATAGAAGTTAATTCTACATCCATATTGGGTCATGTCCTCAAGATCTTCGATTTTCCAGCCTCTACAAGCGAAACCAGATATGAATTTAATGTCTGTGAAACCCTTTGGCATACCAACCGCCTAAATTTATTCGGAGCTCCCCACTCCGAAGCAACCATAACATCGAAATACGGCTGATACCAGAAATCATATCCGCATAGGGCCTTTTTGTCACCCTTAGTCCAGGTTCCAACGCAATTGAAGTCGGCGTCAAACAAGATGAAGTCTCCCTTGGCATTTCCATTTGCATCTCCCATAACCGATATCATTATATTGCCATTGGCCAAGCAATGCGTTGTGTGCGGACCAGTCACATTGTGGCTCTTCAGCACATCTCCATCGATTACTTTAATGATTTCAGGCTTCCGCGGATCTTTGACCACATCGAGTATATAAACAAAGTCAGAGTTAAGTGCCGGCAACACCAATCTGTCTCGCTTGGGTACAGTTTTGGCATTCTTGTCCACGTAGTAACAGCTGGAGCAAGCATTCCATCCCGAGTGGTGCAGTTCATCGCCCTTGCGATTCGTAAAAGTGCGGTGGATTATCTAGAGGGCAGAATAAATCACACTAAAGTTTTGCTGTTATCAAGACTCGGTCTGACGTACTTGGCAATACGTGGGACTCTCGGGATCCACATCGATTGTGGATAGATAGTCACCGTGTGGTTCATCCAAATTTGGTTGCACTGTCACAGTATAGAGGAGCTTCTCTCGGGGACCATTTCGCATGGCTTCCAGGGGGGTTGCGTAACCGGGACCATGGCAGCACGCTGCGAAAATTTACAAACAAGTTGTTTATCAGAATAATTAAAACGATTTGTTTTTTGTTTTTGCGGAGACACACATTTTTCGGACATTGCTTAGCAGGTCGTCGTTGAACAAATAACAGCAGCAAACTGAATGTGAACCGCGCTTGGCAGAGAGTTTTAAACTTACATATACATGAGTACACATGTATATATAGTGTTCCTCTCCGATCTTATCATTTAATACCGCTCTCAGACAAAGCGATAATGAAACCAGTATGCCGGGTCTAAGCTTCGGGTAAGAGAACACAGCCGAAGAGACATAAGTTAAGTTAGGCTTGTTACTAAAAGGTATATGTCAGATATACATACTTTAATGCATACATATATAAGCGGCGATCTCTATGGTCACAATCAGAGGTTGAACAAACTACAGTGAATCAATAAAGTATTTGCACACCTTCATTTTCAAAGTTTGTTTCTAAATTTATCTGTTTATATTGAACTAAAAGATAATTATAAAGATGAAACATGCAACATTTATTTTTCAACATTTGATTTTGTTTTCCAAAAAAAGAACAACTTAATTTTCCATAGAGTCTTGTAGCAAAATAAAATTACGAAATCAAATTTCACTCCTTAAATCTTCCGAACACGAACGAAAAGCCCTTTTTACAAGAAAGAGAAATTTGTAGTGTCGCTCAACGACATCAACGGAAGCGCTATTATTCTTCACCGTACAGACCTCGAAGCTGCGGAAATTGGTACTAGCAACATCCTTAAGACTACGAGAATCCAAAACCTGGAACAGGGGCAATTCGGGACACGTCACCATGCTCGAAGACCAAACGGGTATATACCATTAATTACAGACTACTGATACCACAAACGACGGTCGACAAATTTTACGACGTCTATATCCCAAGCCAAAACGATTGGGACAACCTTCCCCACAGCAGAGCTAACGCCATTTAATGGCCTAATTGGAACTGATGGTTCTAAGCTCGACAAAAAAGTAGGCTGGGGCGTTTTCTCTCTCCAACCTAGACTCGAACTTATCGTTCCGCCTTCCTGACTACTGTAGTGTGTACCAAGCAGAGGTGGTAGCCATCCAGGAACCTGCCACCTGCCTAAACACTCTCACGGTCAAGGAAGTAAATGTATTTATATGCTCAGATAGTCAAGCCGCCCTTAAAGCACTTGACTTACATACCAACAATGCTAAAACACTTACGGAATGTCGCTCATCTCTGAATGAGATCGCACGGCATTTCAGTACCACCATCACAGCCTTATAGAAGAGCACAATGGCTGGACACCGAAACATAGAAGCTGACACGCAAAAATTTTTGTCTAAATAAGAAAATCACCCTGGAAACGAGATCGCCCTAGATTCAGAGAAAATTTTGAGCACAATAGAACGATTGCCTATGGCGACATCACAAGCTTTTTTAAATATAAAAATTACAAGGGCACTCTTTTGAAAGAAGAAGTTTAACGGGAGTAGAAATACGAGAAACAAGATCCCTTGCTGCTGTGTTCTTTAATTTTTCAGAAAGTTTAGTGTGGTAATCCAAGTAAATGATGATGTTGTCCAAGGTGAAACACATTATCCCTCAGATCCTACAATCGGTGGAACCCAGATCCCGCCCAGATCCCTTGCAGATCCCGCCCAGATTCCATCCAGATCACGCCAAGATCCCATCCAGATCCCTTCAAGATCCCACCCTGATCCCTTCCAGACTCCATTCAGATCCCTTCCAAATTCCATCCAGATCCCGCCCAGATTTCTTCCAGATCCCTTTCAGATACTGCCCTGATCCCACCCAGATCCCTTCCAGATCCCACCCAGATCCCTTCAGATCCTACCCAGATCCCTTCCAGATTCCGCCCAGATCCCGCCAAGATCCCAGCCAGATCCATATCCAGATCCCACCCAGATCCCACCCAGAACTCTGCCAGATCTCGGTCAGCTCCTACCCAGATCCTCAAATGACAAAAACAAGAATGTTGTTGTACCCTTTCCGTTATTTCTGCTGCCCACCGCTGGATAAAAGGATTGTATAAAATAAAGGCAATGCTTAAAACACCTCAAGTAAAAATAAAAAACATTAAAAACGAGAAAGGCAAGGCTAACTTCGTCCGTGCCGAAGTTTTTGTACACTTGAAATCGCTTGTCTCAACGGTTAGCGACTTCGACCAAACTTCGCAGATCAGCTTAAAAACATTTAATATTACCCATGACCGTAAGTGAGAGCGGTAATATTGAGTAAAAACCAGTTTTTCTCATTAAAATCCATTTTCGACCGATCATTTGTATGGCAGCTACAAGAAGTAGCCATCCGATCCGGTCGGTTCCGACATATTAGCAGCGTGCAGACAAAAGAAGACTCTGTGCAAAATTTCAGCTCTGCTAGCTTCAAAACTGAGAGACTAGTTCGCGTAGAAACAGACGGACGAACGGACGGACAGACAGACGGACAAAGACTAATCGACTCAACTCGTCACGCTGATCAAGAATATATATACTTTATGTGGTCGGAGATGATTCCTTCTATGCGTTGCAAACTTCTGGGCAAAATTATAATACACTTTTCAAGTGTATAAAAAGAACCATTTAATAAGAATAACGTATGCTCCTACGGGGATTGGATCCCGGTCCATGACATTTTCTAAGCTAATGTCTTATCCACTTGACCCCCACACCCTCCTTTTTTTTTTTTTGTTTGGTAGGTTTTTTTTATATAATTTTTTATATTAAAAAAAAATTTTTTTTTTTTTTTTTTTTTTTTTTTTTTTTTTTTGTATTTTTTTTTTTTTTATAAAATATTTTTATAAAATAAATTATTTTTTTTTTTTTTTTGGGTTTTAAAAAAATTTTTTTTTTTTAAAAACAAACTTTTGTAATTTTAAAATTTAATAATTTTGGATGAAATATACCTTTGTCGCCGGGCAATGTATATGGAAGCGTTTTCTTGCTGAAAAATCCAATTGCAATAAGCTTACTTTCCAGCACCTCTACATACATTTGCGCATTGATACGGCTAGGCCCTAATCGAATTGACAACTTTCTTTTAGCATTGAAGACAGCCTATACGATGAGAGATTCATCACCATGGTTGATATTTAGTATGTCCATCTGGGCCGTCTAGGTTAAACTTTTTTTATCACTAAATATGAAGGATTTGAATTCTGCGTCCCAAAACTTGTACTTTTCATAAATGGCCATTTGCGCATTCTTGTGATGTTGCTTGGGCGTGGATTAGGTAACTTAGACTGATTCTGAAAATGCAATGGACGCGACTCGCGTTAACGCGAGTTGAAGTTACCTCGCGTATAATTTAATCATATTTGTTCTTACAGCATGGTCTTCCTCTGGGCTATGGCATACAGTTGTTAATGCACTCGCATTGTCTAATCCTTACCGTGATTGTGGTCATGATTAGCTTCAATGTGCGTTCCGTCTTTATAGTTATTTTCTATATTCTATCCGTGTTGATGAGTACACGACAAGTAAGTTAAATTCTGTCAAAATTCTTCCTTCTTCTTGCAGACTTCCTTTGGCTTCTACTTATACCGCACTGTCTGTGCCAGATTCTGAATGTAATTCGAATCCTGATTTACTTATGGGTGGCTTTACGGCTATGATGTGTTGAATTGGCCCCATTTCTGGCCTGCGGACTGTGAAGGCAGTTTTGTGGATTTTTATGAAAGCATTGAATCTGCAAAAATGATGGCAACGGGCACCTCCAGTTGGTTGCAAGAGAGAACTGGGAAAATAGGTTCACTCTTCTTAGCAGAATCTCGAGCGAATTCTGGACTGTGCAGGGCGCTTCTTTTGACCTGCCTCAGCAAGCTGAAAAGAATCTCCCTTTCTAGAAGAATAGAGGCAAAGTTTTCCTTCGAGACGCTTTCAGTTAAAAAGGTATTCAAGGGTAGGGAAGAGTCCTTCGGAATTGGAATTCTGCCGCTCTATCAGCCTTCTGCCACAGGTGGCAAATATTTTTGGGCGGAGTCAGATTTGGCAGTGACCTTTATGTGCCCCTTGGTGGTCTCATTTACCTTGAGAATCAAACCCTTGCGATTATTTTGGCATTATTTTTGAGGACTGATTAAAAAGTTTGGTTAATATGTTACCACGGCTGTTGCTTAAACTGCGTTTAGAGCATATATTTATATCAGCTTTACAACGGCTTACGGTTTTCATTTTTATCTGATATTTAATGGATAGTTCTTTTGTAAGAGGCATTTTTTTTGCTAAAATAAAAGGTTGTCACTGTAAATACACTTAGCGGCAATTTAATTTTGACATTCAAATTACGTTGGTTGTGAATGTCAATTATTTAGTGGTGGACGGTAGACGGTAAACGGTAGATGGGCTGAAGTGTGGCTATTATTGGATTAAAAGAAATGGCAAACAAATATTTTGCACATATATCAATTTTACTGTCAACTGTCAAAATAATACTAGAATTTAATTGTAGTATTTAAGTATTATTAACATGTGGCAAAAAATTAAATAAATTATTTTTCATACGTGATTATAACTGCGATTAATTTGTGACAGCTTCGCCATCCCTGAACCTATAATACTTCCATCACTAAGTCCAAAAACAAAGAACATACGTTGCCCAACACTAGACAGTCGCCGCGAAGTACTTGTTTGTGCAAAAGCTAGAGTTGAAGCGAAAGTATTAAAATCGTAAAAAAATCACAACTATGCATAACATACCAGTGTACTTATTGCCGAAGTCGTTTTCGGGAGACTCCGAAATTAAAACTATGGAAAAAGTGATGTGCCACCGAAATCTAATGTAAGGCATACATACATCTATACATAAACAAAGTTTCATGTTCATAATTACATACATATGTACAGTGTATACATGCATGTATATGTATGTACATAGTCATGAAGAGTAAAATGTAGTAAAATTCGATGTCATTTCAGAGAAACGGAACTTTTTATAAAAATTATTAAAAAGGAAAGTGATGCCGTTTTTGGGAACCTGCAGGAAAATTCTAAACATTTACTAAGCACTGCTGATGAATATATGAAATCACCCGATACAAAAACCTCACTCAAGGTAAAGTGTCTGTAAATGCACAAGTAAATAAGTATCTACATACATATGTACACACCATAACCATGGTGTTCATGAATGAATGGGAGAGTAAGTTTTTGTGATCAGTGGCGTAGCGGCCTAGTGGTAGCTCTGAGAGGGCTAGCGCAAGCCGAGGGGCACTGGGGGGACCCTGTCCAGCAATCCTCAAACAGAAGTGGCTAAATATTCCCCTACCTTCGGAAATTAATAAGATTAAAACTCAAATGTGTCTGTGAATTGAAAGAACAATTGACACTCAGCACAGGAACATATTCCATATAATTATGTTCAATACAGTGGCGGATCCAGAGGGTGTTTTAAGGGCTGAAGCTGTCTGTCCGAATGAATGAAGAGATGGTAAGAGATAGAGGTTTGACATATATTGGACATAATCTTGTTATACAGGCAAGTTTATTATAAAGTTTATTTTCAATTACTCAAAAAAACGTCATATATCCCACATTATTGTAAAGAAATATTTAGTACCTTCTACGCGTATGTAATAATCAGCATTATTTATTGTTTGGCTTCTAACTTAAATTGATCAGATATGTATTTTCAAACCTTAGGGGTACACAATATGGTATAGTCAGTCTGCTGTAAATTTGAAAAGATAGAGAATTAATCAAAATCAATTAATATTTTTTTATATTCCAAATACCAACCACAAAAATAAAATTAAAAACATATTTTTTAGTGAAAGTCTATCAAAATTTTTTTTTTTACTTATAAACTTGTTACAAAGTATTCAATGAGTTGGTGTTACCTCAATAGAATCAATGTCAATTATGGCAAAAAAAAAGTGGTGTATAAACAAATAAAAGGGCATTCAAAAACCATTTAAGAAATTTTAAAAAAAAAAACAAGTGAGAAAGTCGGTCAAGCCCGACTATAACATACTCTGTACCTGGAGTAGAAGCTGAATGCAATGCTGGTGCTGCGCTTATCTCTAAGTCTATCTCTCTTTCTCTCTCTTTCGCTCTCTCCCTCTTTCTCTCTATCTCTCTCTCTCTCTAAGATAGTGCGGTGTTAGTTGTAATAGGATGGTAGGGGGTGGGGGAGGGTGCTTTAATTTTTTGCTCATAACTTGAGAACCGCCCATCCGATCTTTAGCATTTATTCGGCAAATCGATACATTTTGCTGATAACTAACTATCTCTTAAAGGTACAAATCGTCTATCTTTAAAACTGTAGGAGATGTAACGTTTTTTAAAAATTGCGGGGGCGAAAATTGAAAATAAACTTGATCTGCCTGCAAGTATTAGAAGTATTTGTCCCATACATGTCAAACCTCTATCTCTTACCATCTCTGAGATCTGTTTGTTCATACGGACGGACGGACAGACAGACGGACAGATGGACATGGCTATATCGACTCGGCTGTTGATGCTGTATATATGGTCGGAAATGATTCCTTCTCCCTGTTAGATACTTTTGCACAAACTTAATATACTCTATGTACCTTCGGTACAGAGTATAAAAACAGCCCCAATAAACAATATTTTTCACAAATGTTTAGATCAGGACTTCCGCCCTTTTTTTGTTTTTTATTCCAATCATTCTTATTGTATAATTATTATTATAATTAAAGGGTCTTCAACTTTTAAACAAATTAATATGTCGTGCGGCATGCAACAGTTCCACCTTTTCTTGCGACGCGATTTTGGTTCGAAGCTTGCACTATTTTCAAGAACGAAAATATCCGGTAAGCTTGAACTGATTTATTTCTAATTCCGTATTGCCGCCTCCGCCTCTATTCTAAATGAATCCAATTATTTCCATCTTTCTAGCTAGCTTGCAGTGACCTTAATTGGTATATGGATTTGGACCAAGCGCATACAACAGTTGAAGGAACTCTATTTGCAGAAAGTCTGTTGTGCTTGATTTTGTATATGACGAAGAACCTCGATGCAGCTAAGCTCGGTTTACAACATCTAATTCAGCAATTGGGTAAAACAATGCTTTTTTTAATTAACAAAATTATTGTGAATATAAACAATGAATAATTTATAGAACGGTTGCCACCAATTGATGAAAAGAGCGGTAAGCAGAATACTAATTTATATAACAAAACCAATCCTTATAAAAATATATGCAAGTTCAAATAAGTACGGTTTAAATATACGAAAAAAGTAGAGAATCGTTTACCTATTGCTCGATATTTTCCAAGTCGAGCACCTTTTACTTTACCTCTGTCAACATTTTCATTTACATTTCTCAATGATTAAGTGTTTAGGTACTTTCATGTCCATGAGAGTTTCATTAAAAATCGAGAAAGCAGAACTAACTTCGTCTCTGCCGAAGTTTAAAGGGTACTGTATACCTTCAGAAAAATATTTTTTTCAATTATTTTTTATTTGCTAAAACGATATTTTACCATCTTATAAACATCCTGCAAAACTTTCAAGGAGATCCGAAACTCAGTTTTACAGAAATTAACAAAAACAATTATTTTTCCCGATCAGCTTACATGAAAATTGTTTTTATCGACTTATTTTTTCACTTTTTTGTTCTTAACAAAACCCCGTCTTTAATTTTAAATTCAGATCATCCGTTGTCAAAAATTTTTTGCAACATTGGGCCTATATTTTACATTTTTGGTTAACTTTGAACAGAAATACAACAACAACCGCAGGTACAACAACAACAACAACGAAACTTACTAAATTTTATTCAACCGATTACCTAACGAATGAAAAAAACCGTTTGTTAATATCATTTTTAGTTTTTGAGTAATTTAATTTTTTGTAAACCTTTCAAAAATGACACCTGAAGGTATACAGTACCCTTAAATTATCAAAAGATGGGCTAGTAGTATCACCAACACAAGAAAGTGTTGAACTTTTGTTTTCAGGAGTAGAATTTATAATGAATTTCCATTAAATTTTAAAAACATTTTAAATACCCATTGTTTTTTTTTTTTCAAAGTCCCAACATGTCATTACAGTTTGAGGTCGATTCGAGCGGGCTAGGAATTTTTTTTGTGTTCTTAACACCCATTTATGAAATATATTCCAGTTAAATTAATAATTTTTGTTTTATTGTATTTTTCTTCCAGATCTTTATAAAGTGTTCTCGGTTTTAAATACATTCAAAGAAGAAATATATCAAGTGTCAAAGAATTTACAGTTTACAATAAAGGAAAGGAGCACGATCAACACATTGTCATTTCCTGGAGTTTCATTGGCCACCAAAGCTTGCAATTATGTGTAAGTCTGGATTAGAATAGTAATTTGCTAAGGTTCTATTTCTCATATTTTAGCTGCTGTGTCTAATAACTCTAGTTCCCAGCCAAAAAGACCCATTTCTACTGAATTTTTTTATTAGTGTAGTTTAGAATGGTGATCTCAAAAATTGATTTCAAATATTTTTTAATAGCCCCGTTTTTGAAATATAATTTTTTTTTTCTTTTTGTGTTAGGTGCACTTACATTTTAAGCCATATTGTACTTCGTAATTGTCAGACTGAGTCAAGTAAGATATAAATCAAAAGGTAAGTGAGCTGCCAATAAAAGCGTACAGCGTTGTTTTAAAATCGGCTTAATAGTTTAAATACAATAACCAAAAATATTTTAAAAAAATTTATTTTTTGCTCGAAAATGCGTGAAATTTCATTTTTGAACGCCTGGAAAAAATATAAATAAGTAAAAAACGAGAAAGGCCAAGCTTACTTCGTCTGTGCCAAAGTTTTGATACACGTGGAAACGCTTGTCTCAACGGTTAGCGACTTCAACCAAAATTCGCAGATCAGCTAAAAAACATTTAATATTACCCATGACCGTGACTGAAAACGGTAATATTGAGGAAAAACCAGTTTTTCTCATTAAAATCCATTTTCGACCGATCATTTGTATGGCAGCTACATGAAGTAGCCATCCGATCCGGTCGGTTCCGACTTATTAGCAGCGTGCAGACAAAGAAGACTCTGTGCAAAGTTTCAGCTCGCTAGCTTCAAAACTGAGGGACTAGGTTGCGTAGAAACAGACAGACGGACGGACAAAGCTTAATCGACTCAGCTCGTCACGCTGATCTAGAATATATATACTTTATGCGGTCGGACATGATTCCTTCTATGCGTTGCAAACTTCTGGGCAAAATTATAATACACTTTTCAAGTGTATACAAACTATTTTTATTTTTTTCTACTTAGGAATCGCACTTCTGCGAAGAAAAACATATAACGATGATCAAAATCTGTAAACAAACACAGGAGCTAAATTTTCGTTTGCTTCGACTTTTGTTCCGTTCGTGATTACACTAGTTTACAAAATAATAAAAATTTCGCGATCCCGAACATTTGGTAGCAGTTCCTTGTGTAAGTCCTTCCGCTGAATCCAAAAATCCAATCCGCAAATTTTTTTATGGGACGGTTTTCGAGAAATCGCGGAAAAGCTAGATTTTCGATTGGAAAAAAAAGTACCTTCAGAAAAATGGGTATATCTTCAGTTTCGTGTCTTTCATTATGAACAGATAATGCTCTCTTGGAAGGTAATTGAACGCCCTATCATTCATTCATACACCACTTCTTAATCCGGTGCTGGAATTCGGCGTTATAAAGGCTTTTATCTCCAACTTTGCACTAAATTTATCAATTATTTTAAAAAAGCTAGATTTTAAGAGCGATATTAACCACGAAAAAAATTGTGTAAAATTTATTTTATGGCTGGTCACTGAAGACTTATCTATTAAAAATACAACGCCACATAGTTTACTAAAATCCGATGAAGAATAAAGAAGTTATTGGCATTTTAGTAAAAAATGGAAGGTTTCAACTTCAACCAAATTGACTTAGTTTGACTGTTTTATGTTCGTCACAGGAGGCATAGTTAAAATTCAAACAATTCTACTTAAGGGCTACTATGACCTGACAAATTTATTTTGTACCTGGTAAGGTTATTTTGTAATTGACATAGGTTAAAAAATGAACGTAAGGCGTTAAATTGAATGCAAGTAGCAAATGATTATTTTTTAATATTCCCCTAAAAATGTTTATATCTTATATAACACAGTTAACACTCAAAATAGCCTGGGAACGGGACCAATAAATTGCGAAACAAGAGGCCTCAGATAGAAACACCTCATACCCAGTTTTTACTGATCACGTCAAGTTCGCGTTTAAAGGTGAAGGGAGTCACCACATTTGTTATACCCAATTCCCGACTTCAATAGACAAGCGATTAGTACCCCGCCCATAGAAGTCTAACTTAGAAAATGGAATTAATGGAAACCATTCGATAGAAATTGTTAGCGGAGTCGAAAATATGTATTGCCCGCAAGCATATCAAGATCATTTTTGCATTCAATTTGACGCCTTACATTCATTTTTCCACCTAGGTCAATCACAAAATAACTTAACCAGGTACAAAATAAATTTTGCAGGTCATAGCAGCCCTTAAATAGAATAGTTCGAATGGTTACAATGCCTCCTACGACGAACATAAAACAATCAAACTAAGTTTTTTACAAAAATGCCAATAACTTCTTTATTCTTGATAGGATTTTAATGAGTTATATGGCGTTGTATTTTTAATAGATAAATCTTTAGTGACCAGCCATAAAATGAATTTTACACAATTTTTTCGTGGTTAAAATCGCGCTTAAAATCTAGCTTTTTTAAAAAAATTGATAAATTTAGTGCAAAGTTGCAGATAAAAGCCTTTATAACGCCGAAGTCCAGCACCGGATTAAAAAGTGGTGTATAAATGAATGATAGGGCGTTCAATTACCTTCCGAGAGAACATTACCTGTTCATAATGAAAGACACGAAACTGAAGATATACCCATTATTCTGAAGGTACTTCTTTTCTCCAATCGAAAATCTAGCTTTTCCGGGATTTCTCGAAATCGGCCCCATAAAAAAATATTTGGACTGCAGATTTGGACTCAGCAAATGGATTTACATACGAAATGACTGCCAGATGGTCGGGATCGGAAATGCTGTAAACTAGTGTTATTATTATACCCTGTACCCATTGAAAATGGGTAAAAGGGGATCATGAAGTTGTGCAAATGTATGTAACAGGGAGAAGGAAGCATTTCCGACCCTATAAAATATATATATTCTTGATCAGCATCAACAGCCGAGTCGATTTAGCCATGTCCGTCCGTCCGTCTGTCTGTATGAACACGTAGATCTCAGAGACTATAAGAGATAAAGATACAAATTTTTGCATGTACATTGTACATAGGTATAGGCCGTACGCAGATCAAGTTTGTTTCAGATTTCCAAAGTTTCCCCGCCTCCCCCCTTAAACCGCAAAAAACTGTCAGAGCCAAGTTACAACCACGTCGCTTAATATATATTATCTTGGGCCCTTAATCTATCTATTCTGAAACGCACAATGAGATCTGAGCAAAAACACAAAAGTTATTCACGAAACAATTTTGGTCAATTTATGAAGTGAGCGAAAAGCCATACATACTAGAACGGAACAAAAGTCGAAGCAAACGAAAATTTATTTTTGAATAATTACGAAAATACCACATTTTTTTGCACTAAATTGCTCACAGCTACTGTTTTTGCTCATTTTTGAACATTTTTACCTGTTTTTCTTCCTAGAAATGCGATTCTTAAGTAAAAAAAAATAAAAATATTTATTTTTGATTTTAAAAATATTTTTTTCAGGCGTTCAAAAATGAAATTTCTCGAATTTTCAAGCAAAAAATTGATTCCACCGATGTAAAAGCAGTGTACAATTTCCTTTCGAATCATATCTTTCTTGACTCTATCTGACAAATTTAATGTGAGATATGGCTTAAAAGTGAGAGCACCTACCAAAAAAATTTAAAAAAAAATTATGCATTTCAAAAACATAGACATGAAAAAATTTTTTAAATCGATTTTTGAGATCACTATACCAAACTACACTAAAAAAATTTCAGTGAAAATGGGACTTTTTGGCTGTAAACTAGTGTAATTCGTACTTTCTAGAGATTGTTATTCATTAGTAATGTGTATCGATGCCGAAGAAATGATAAAGGTCGGATGAGCGCTTCTCAAGTTATGAGCAAAAAACATTTTTAAAACCCCCTTCCTCTCCCAACAACCAATACAGCAGTTCATTCAGCAAAGAGAGAGAGAGAGAAACTTAGAGATGAGCAAACATTTACAACAAGGTTCCCCAAAAAGAGAGCGCGAAAATGTTATTGTGTCTCTTTCTAACACACAGAGAATCATGACTTCGGCAAGCTTTCGTTGTAAATTAGCGAGTCTGTTCGTGCCCCAGGGGCTATAACTGGGGAACTCTGCTTTTCACGACTTTAGTATATCAATTTTTCTTTCAAGTAAATTGTATAATTATAAATTGAATTCGAGATTTAATAAATTCTATCTTTCAGCCAAGAATCAAATGACCAGATTGCTGGAGCATATGCAAAAGGGACTATTTCCAAGGGTGAACTTGTTTTGATGGAAAACACCACCTATTTTCAATTTAGCGCACCTTTTGTAAACTGTGAGCTGTGTGGAGTGCATCAGGATCTGCTATACACCTGCCCGGATTGCCGGTACATGGCCTACTGCTCAAAGACATGCATGGACAAGGACTGGATTGACCACAGAAATGAATGCCATGGATACAAACTTGGCATAATACCCATGCTAGAAGCGAAATTCTTGTTTCGAGCTTTTATTCAGGTAGCAAAGTATGTGGCAAAAGTCTCATTTAAGTTCTCGCTAGAGGGTGGGTACGTACATTCTTGGTATTATTGATTTGCCATCTGTAATTTTTCTTTCAACAGGATCATAACAAACACCCGTTCTGCCTGGTACTTCATTGTCGAGTGTGTCACGCATGATGATCATGCTCGAAACACCATTCTTGGAGAGTTCTTGCGCATCCAACCCGACTACAAAATGATATCCCCGGCAAAATGGCGCGAACTGGTTGTCACCGCTTTCCGACTGGCAGTTTTTATCTACAATGATACAAGTATAAGGGAGACATACTTTCAGCTATTTTATCTTACGAAACAGGAACTGATAAGTTTCTTTGGAGCGTTGCTAATTCGCATAAATGCGCACATAACCATAAAATTTCTACGGGAGCGGCTACTTTATTCAACTGGCAACTGTCGGGCAAAGGACGGTTGTGCAAAGAAGCCAGCACAAGAGTTGTTTCAACTTATGAATGTTAATGCATTTAACTATTACGGCTTCAATGAACATTCCGATTTCCTAAATTGTTTGAATGCTTTGCGTAAAAGGTTTGCGAGGGATGAGAATCGCTGGACTGCAACTGATAAGAGGCTGGCGAATAGCCCAATGTCAGAATATGTGCATAAAATAATCGATTCATGTCTAACTCGTGATGAAGTCAAATCAGTTGCTGATTTAATCAACTTGGAAGAATCGTCTTCAGAGAAAATTGAGCAATCTCTGTTAAAGATGAATACCTCAATGCGATGTGAGATCGTTAGGAATGCTACCAAATATTTCCACCAGTTTGTGGATGAATACTTTCATGCAGCACATATCGACGGATTTCTACGACAAGAGAAATTTGCTCTTTGCTGTGTGTTGAATTCATTTCGACATTCAACTAAGCCAAAAAACGTTCAAATAAGGTCAGTTGATAATGACTGAACCCAAAACGATTTTAAAAACATTTTCTATAATTCTCAGATCATTGGCCAATGGTTTATACGTAGGCATAACAACCGCAAATTTAGACTCTGGCGAAGAGCTCACAGTTGGTCACGACATTGTTGGTGATCTGAATCAGAGTAGCATATGTGCTGGGATAGGAAGTGGCATGTCCGACCTTCCGAAGGCTACTGTAAGTAACTACAACAGTCGGTCCAGTGTGACTTTAATATACTCAGTACTTGCCCACGTTTATTCATAAATTTAAAATTTGGGGCAAAACTACAGTTTTGTCCATATTAATTAGTTTGCTTAAAACTTGTCTTTCGCTCATCTGATCGTTTTTAAACTTGATGTAAGGCTGCTTAGACTACAAACGTAAGGTCTGAACAATCTACCTACAAATTACGGAAAAGAGGTCCGTATCACAAAGGCGTCAAAACAATTACTATAGATTATTATTTCATGATACATTGAATACAAGGTAGTGTAATCACTGGTAACATTTCGCATACGCATAACGTTGTGAGTCTGTGACGTTTTTTGAGAGATAATTTTAATTTTTAATTGCTGCCATAATTTTAGTTCATTTTCGCTTTTTCCTTCTTTTCTATAAAAACTCAACAACTTTTAAGATCTTAAACGGTTTATAAACTTTGGCTGGTACTGAGAAATGTATACATACCAGGATCAATGATAATAATAATTTGATAACTACTATTATTTTAGAATTTTCGGCTTGAGACCATTTGTGCGTTTTGTAAAAATCGCTTGGAAGTTACACTATCCCATGGCAAGTGCTTAAAATGTAATGCTGATTATAGCGAACTATTGGCATACTTGTCAAATCTAGAGACGGAAATATCAAGCATGGAATCACAAACTCAAGGTAAGTTTCTTCAAACTTCTCTGTCAATATACCAGCAGTTTAGGAAGTTTCCCTTATAAACCATTGGAAATTTCTTTTTACTGCACGTAAGTCAAGTGATCGGAATCCGGAATCGAATTGCTATCAGCCTTGTCTTGTCCTCATGTCTATTTCCATACAATACATACATACATTTCTATTCAGATTTGATATTTTTAATGGAATTTTCTCGTAAACTTTTCGAAATATATATTACATATAAAATATCTCTCAGAGTTATTAAAAAAAGTTTAAAAAATCGTTTTTTTTTATTTTTCTTTGCGAATATTTGTATTGAGATCAGCGATGACCAGCGAGAGCGAGGGCAAAAAGTGAGAGTGTATTAGTGTGCAAAAACAAAGCTCCGTAAATTTACTTTGACCTAATCAAAGAAAATCACACTCCGCTGCGTCGTCAACATTTCACTCAGATATTAATCAGCTGTTTGCTGTCATTTTGGCTCTTTGAGTCATTTTTTGACACTTTGAGTAATTATTGTGACTGTTCGGCTCCCTCTAATCAACTTGTTTTCCTATGTAGACAAAAATTTTGAGTCAAATTTGGAGTTGTCACAATGAATGTTCTCATTGTCAGGATGGAGTTAACATCACTCAAAAAAGAGAGGCGTTTCAAAGAGAGCTTCTGTGTTAGATTTTCTTTGACTATGTCGAGCGAATGACGCTTTTTTGCTCTTTAGGCCTCAGTTTCGGCAAGCGTTCGGGTCATGTACGTGTGAATAGCGAAGTGTTTTCGCCCCCGCATGGAACCGAGGGTCATCGCTGATTTAGATAGACATTATTTTTACTTCACACTTCACAATTTATTTCCAATTTATTTGCAAGACAAAGGAATTAATCTACTTACGATTTCTCCAGCAATACACCCAAAGTTTCCTTGTGTACCAGCCAACTGCGAAAATTTGCATTCGTTGTCAAACCAAGAGTTTGGTCGGTCAGCCCGATAGTCTTTTTCGTGCTTATAATTTTTCGCACAAGAGAAAGACCTGTAGGTCACAGGTTAACGACGAATTTGAACGGTTGGCGCCAATATTTGGTAAAGGTGACCCGATGTGTAATCGCAATTTTCTCAAGGTAGAGAAAAACTTTTTATTGGATGGTCCGAGGAGGGACAGAACCCTTGCCTCCCGCACAACAGGCCGACAAACTAACCGCTGCGCCACACCCGGTCCCTTTAGTTGAACTGTTGAACAGAGTAAAGAAAATCATCTGTCATAGACGGGACTCCACAAAATTATATAAATCGTTTCCCAATAGGGAATCTCTGGCACTTAGTTTTGGGGGTCATTTACGTAATTTGAATTAGTCGTATGCTGTCCAGCTTAGCCAATATTTTGTACTGTGATATTGAAAATGCATGTTGCATCTTATATTCTTATTTTAATGTCATGATAACCTTTAAACAAAAAAATACCTGTGTTTTCCATTTGCTTCCATGCATTTGGTTTTTTTTTGGGAAACTTGTCCTTATCTTTATTCAGCAAACACAAAAATCCAATTCCAATCGGCAAACACTGTATTCAGCAGGTAAAATCACCAATCATAAATAACAAATCGTCAATCGGATTAATCTGTTGAATGGGCCCAATGTTTCATGATATGTAAGTTGCTTTAATTGATCTACAATTATTGTAGAAATACTAGGCTATAAGCAAAGACACTACATATATAGATACAGCATCTCATACAACCGTTTTTTTTTGGGATCCAATGTCAGATCCCAAAACAATACGATTTTGGCGTCACATATGACATCTATAATATCTATACATTTTTGCTCTCAGCCGTATAGATAATTTAGAAAACGAAATAATAAATTTATCCTTGTGAAGGCGGCGAGAACCAAAAATTGGGATCCAGTGTCAGCTTTAGACCTGGTAAATCCACCACAGACCAGATTTTCACACTTCGACAAATCCTGGAGAAAACCTATGAAAGAGGCAACCAAACACACCATCTTTTTGTTGATTATAAATCAGCCTTCGACACACCGATAAGGTCAAGCTTCTTCAAAGCCCTGTCTACTTTAGGTATTCCAGCAAAGTACGTTCGATTCTGCATGATGACGTTGAGAAGTACGCAAAGCTCCGTCAAAATAGGAAAGAACCTCTCCGAACCATTTGATACCAAAAGAGGTTTTAGGCAGGGCGATACCTTATCGTGTGACTTCTTTAATCTACTGATGGAAGATATACTGCGCAAGTGCCAACATGCCAACAGAACCGGCGGATTTATTTATAAAAATCTAATGCTACTTGCATATGCCGATGATATTGACATTATCGGCAAAACCACACGGGCAGTAAGCAAGGCGTTTTCAGAGATTGAGAAGGAGTCTAGATCAATGGGTTTAGCGGTAAATGAGGACAAGACGAAGTACCTAGTAACCGCGGACAAAAAGTCATTGCGACTTGGGCAATCTGTTACAATGGAGGGGTACAACTTTAATGTTGTAGAGGATTTCGTCTACCTCGGAACGATGATAACCAGCAAGAACAACATCAGCCTGGAAATCCGACGAAGAATCACTCTTGCGAACCGATGCTACTATGGGCTAAGTAGGGAGTTCAAGAGCAAAGACCTCAAGCGAAGAACAAAAATAGCCCTGTACAAGTCGCATATCATTCCAGTCCTGCAATATGGCGCAGAAGCATGGACAATGACAGCAGCGGATGAAGCGGCGATTGGCGTGTTTGAACGAAAAATTCTTCGGAGGATTTTTGGACCTTTAAAAGTCGGCGATGATTTCCGTATTCGAAGAAACGACGAACTGTATAAGCTCTATGGGGACACCAGCCTGGTCAAGCGCATAAAGCAGCAGCGGATGCCTACATGTCGCCAGGATGAAGGAAGAAGCTCCAGCAAAAAAGGCGTATAAATCGAAGGCGGCTGACTATGGAGGCGGCAAGGTGGGAAGACCACCACTAAGATGGGAAGACCAGGTGCGGGAAGACATTGCCGAGCTTGGTGTGACCAACTGGTGGCAGCTCGCACAGAACAGAAGCGAATGGAGAGCGTTAATCGCAGAGGCCCAGACCGTCGAACGGTTGTAATGGCCATTAAAGAAGAAGAAGAAGAAGTGTCAGCTTTAAAAACAGTAGTTTTTTTTGTAAAAAACAGTAAATCTTTGCTATAAGTCATATCTCAATTCAGACACGACTGAAGTAGTCAAGCGAGATTATTAGATTTCCAATTGCAAATTATTTTTTGCTCGAAAATGTACAAAATCTTTGTTGCCGTGGAAAAATTAAAAAAAAAATAAAAAATAATATGTTAACTTTTTTTTACTAAGAATCGTGCTTCTTAAAAGAAAAAGGAAATATACAAATATTGTAACTTTAACTTTGTAGTTTGCCTAATGCTTTGTTTAAACACACCAAGTGGTTTTGGCAAAACTGCCCTTCAATGCTTTCTCTGGGAGGGAACAGCTAATACTGAACAGCGTCAAGTTAATTTATACAGATGGATGTTCCCTCCCTGTTTCTCAAAAATTCAATCCATACATCTCCAATGCTTTTAAAACTTTTTGAAGACTCGCTACTTTTCTTAGGATAAAAACTAAAACCGATTTGAAATTGGAAAACTTTAGGAAAAGTGAATTTGGGAGAATGGCTGTATTTCAATAATGAAAAGTGGTTAAAGCATATCTTTAAGCTACTTAGAAGTTGATTTGTTAGAATGAACTTTTGCTTTATTTACACAAAGTTTTATATATTCTTTTCGCTTTGTGCAAATGTTTATTATATTTTTTGTTGTAATCTTTTCTTGCAGAGAATCAACGCGGTTTATTTTTGTTGTATGGAATATACAATAATTTCTTAACAATGCATTTTGAAGAAGGACACGAGTTACGTTTGCTTGGACTGTTCAAATTTGCAAATTTTCTTGCTATTAATGGTATGTTTACTAAACTTTTTTTTTGCCACTATTCTATAACATTTGAACGAAAAAATGTTTTAAAAAATATGAAAAACTTGAATTTTTAAAAAGTTATATTTATGTATGGGTAATAATTAAGTAAGGCGGAGAAGTTTAAATATACTTCAAATAGCTCGATAGCTTGAAAACTGAGGGGCCTAGTAGTAGAAACAAACTAGAATATATGTACTTTATGTGGTCTGCGCTGATTCGTTTTATGCGTTACAAACTTCTAGAAAAAGTTAAAATACACTATTTAAGGGTGACCATAAGTACAAAAAGACATTAGCATAAGCTGGCATGACGTTACAAGAAAAAGAATTGAATTTTTACTTCTAGGGCGGTTTAACGGATCGCGAATAATTTTTCGTAAAAAAGTTGATATTTCGCAGATTCTTAACAGAGTCTTCTAAGCCGCTGCAATTAACACGACGACACAATTTTTCTATCGATGAATGTTTCAAGGAAACCTTGAGATTATTTTTACAATCTGCCGTATGATCGCAGTAACCTCCAATTAACCGTCGGTAATTGCCTCATACGAGATTTTCTGTGTGACTCTTCTGTGAAATGCCTTAGAAAATGCCATTAGGCGACCTTTTCTGTGGGAATCTATTTTAGCTCCGCACATTTTCAATTTGATTTTGTTGTTGTTGTATAGCTGCCATAGAAACGATCGGTCAAAAAACTAGTTTTAGTGAAAATAATTTTGTTTTGTGTACTTATTTATAAGTTTTCTATGCTTTCATAACCAAGTTTTATGAAAATCGGGGTAGTACACTTGCCATACAAAAGATAGGTCTAAAAAAAGCACTGCACTGTTATTGCTTTGACAATTATTAATTTTTTATGATTTCTTACATCTACTTATGCGTTTCGTCTTATACTTTCAGGATTCTTACATCATGCTGCTAATGTAATTTTGAGCACATCCGAGTGCATTTTCATGGAAAAATCTTTATTATATAAGACAGATACTTATATCTTTATGTTCAACGTAATTCGTATAATCATTGAAGGCTATCTGGAATATATGTAAGCTGACTTAAATTACTATATTATTTTATATTCACTCTAACAAAAAAAAAAATTTCATTGTTTCAGCACAAATGGCTTAAATATCGATCCGATCCAAATGAAGTTGCTTCTATCCATCTCATTGCATATTTTAAACAGAGAAGAACAATATCTGGAAACATCGCTGGGAGATGAAGATATTTTTAATTTTTGTACAGAAAACTATACAAAGTATGACAAATGGAAGAAAATAATTAACTCATATATTCTTATGCCGCAATCGTTGCGCAATAATTTGTCTAGACTCTAAAATATGTTAATCTGATAATCTACATTTATTTGAAACCTTCGTTTTTTTGCTAATAAAATTTTTCTTGGAGTACTCTTCAGATCTGTTAAAGGGTAGCTTTCATTGAAAGACGGAACTGCAATGGAAATTACTATTAAACGTAGTTCATCCCCATTTAATGAAACTAGTCTAAGGTTGAACATAGCATTCCGCATTCCAGATAATTTCAGTGGAGACCACAGCCTTTGCTTTGTTTGTTAAGGAGCTTACCATTTATCAAAATATACCCAAGAGAGAGAAAAATAAACATACAACATATGTATTTCATCCCCTTACGCTGCAGTACACTTATGCTTACTATTTTTCCAGTTAACAAAGCACTCACTTGGCATAGTCCTTTTTCGTAATGGCCTTCAGAGCCGTCAGATAATTTTTTATCATTTCAATCGAGTGCTAAATAACCTGAAGTCACGCTAAGCCAAATAAGTGGTGCTACCTAGTTACAGGCAGATACAAATTATTATTTGCTATATTGTTTATATTTTATCATTACATATTAATTATAAGAAAAAAGCCGGGAACTTTATACTTAAAATTCACCTTTCAATTTGATCAAAGTTGTATATTACAAACATATATTCTCGGATAGTCAAGCTGCCCTCATGTCGATCGATTTCCACACCAACAACTCCAAAGCCATTGTCGGAATGCATTAAGAGAGATCGCACGGCACTGCAGTATCCACCTCATATGGGGTGCCTGGACATCGTAATACACGGGGGTGACACAGAAATCTCTATAGATTTTGGTATAAACGTTTGCATTTCCAATTTAGTTTAGTTTTATATGTAAAGTGAATAATATATCTTAGTTCGCTAGCTCAGATGGTAAATTTGAGCGATTTGGAATCAGCAGTCCCCTCCGGCGCAGAGGCGAATGAGGCTGATCCACAATATGCATCGCAGCAGGTGCCCACGTAATGGGAAATTCTCGCTGCGTTTGGAATACACAGTTGTGTGTAGAGATTGTAAGTTTAACTTGTCATGTTTGTGTCAATTGATTTTTGAAAAAAAGCACATCGGCCGGCAAAGTGCCAACTGCTTACATTTTTAATTATGATTTTGTCGCCAGTTCTCCCTTATCCCCAATAGCCAAGTGAGCTGTGTTTCTGCGTTTAATTTTTATTTTTTTTTTAATTTTGATCCCCATTACAATGCGATACACCTAGTACAAAACATTGTCTAAGTTTGTAAAGTATCTGTTATACAACTTCATATACCAAATGTATCGACGCGCGCACAGCTAGTCCGCAATCAATTTTTCAAGCATCGTAAAATTTTCATTTGACTGGACTAAACCGACTAGTTAGAGATATATGATAAGTGCAAAAGCGTCTTGATTAACGTTCCCAAAATATAGAAGATACAAACTCAACAAAGTCTCCAAATTTGCCTTTGAGAATCTTATCAAATTAATTCTGTCAAATTACCTAAAAAAAGGTCAGGCCTGTTTCCGATTTTGATTTCGATGAAATCGTGCGGAATTTTTAAATGTACTCGTTTTCAAAAACCGACTGTGTTCTATGGCAATTACCTTACAAACTCCATTTACCTTTATTCGACCCTCTTGATGACAGAAAGATTCGCCCAAATTTTTTAGTCGTCCCTCAGAAATCACAGCACTTACCAATTTCGATCTATCGAATTCGGAAACGGGAACATGACTGTTTGTAAATATTTAGAGGTTTTTGCTTTGCTATTACACTATCGTCAGAGAGTCTCTTTAGAGATATGTGACAAGTCTAAAGGCAAAAAAAACTATGAAGTTTTATGTCATTAAAGTGTTTGGTCGAAGTAAAGATCTATTTGAATTATCCTGTTTCCTTATACATGCATGAATCCTCTTAGCCTACACTTTCAACCGTTCCTGAACCGAACCCGCAGTACCAGTTCGTCACCGGACTCCGGAAAAAGATTCGGCTTTAAGAATATCTTTAGTCAGGTTTTCCAAAAATTAAAAATTCACAGTATTTTGACCGTAGAAAAATGCTTTATCGGAGCAATATCATTTCAAAATTATTTCCAAACTGCATATTACGACTTCGAGAAGGAAATATATTAATTAATGGACAATTAAATCCGTTTATCGGTTTAATTAAAAAATGCGGCCCTGGCAAAGAACAAATCACACTGTTATGAATGAGGTCCATTCTATTGATTGACATTTTTAGCAGCTTTGTTATCTAAAAAGTTCCTTACCAAAGAATACGTTAAATTCATTTCAAAAAAATATCTCAACGATATCTGAATTCATGAACCAAGCTTTGAACCAAAGCCTTAGGTTCGATCAGTAAAGGAACCGGTGGTTTGAGAAGCAACTTTAACACTTTCCAATGGGTTTAAACCCCCAGACCGAACCTTTTTCAGAATTTCAGAGGTTCGCCTTGGTCAGAGCTGCTGTCCTCATTAAGTTTCACTTTAAGAGAAATTGATAACGCAAGTAATTTTTTTGTTCAAATGTTACGTGCGCTTAAGAATATAGAATGCCACTATTTCAAAGAGACTGGTTTCGCGATTTTCTATATCACAATACAAAAGAAATGCTAAGCGAGATTCTTTTATTTAAGCCCACGATTTAACGGTGCCAGCCTTACAGTCTAGTTGTTGCACTTAGAACTAAAACTGTACCAGTACAATGTTTAGGTTCTTGTCGGTAAATTCGGTTCCAAGAATGTCGGTTCCGCTTCTGTTTCTGAGTTTTAATAGGTTGTTTTTGGAATACGGTTCCAGTTCCGGTTTGGTTCCCTACCATGACTTTTGGAAAAGTTGTAAATATAAGGAACCTAAACACATTGGGTTAACCCTTACTTCCTATTCTCTCGGCATCCCAGTGTTGAGTGATTAATAAAAAGTTAACACTCTACAGTAGGGTTTTCGATATTTCTCAAAATCGATAATGTAAAAAATAAACATTTTTAATTTCGATATTTTATATATCGGGTTCCTTAAACCATCGATATATCAATATATCGTTATTTTCTTAAGCTTAAGAAAACTAAAAAGATTTTGAAGGACGTCCCTACTGCCAAATGACTATTTCTAGTGGCCGTTATATTTAATCTTTCTAATGATGTAACTGGAAGACTTAAATGATTTAATTTTCTGTCACTCGATTATAGATTTGGGGCGTTCGATTTGTATAGGCAAAAAAAAAAACAACAAAGCGTATAGCAAAAACGAAATCTATGAAAAATTCTTGGAAAGTTTCGCCAAAAAATCATGGGTCTAAAAGAAATTCGTGGCCAGTGCAAATCGATCTCCGATATTAAAAATATTTAAGGACTGGAAAAAAAACAATTCTTATTTACTTCACTTAGCGATCTTAAATATTAAAGTCAAGAAATTGTGAAATTTCCAAACTTTTCATTTCAGTTCAGATTAATTTAGACGTTAAGATTATTATAAGGAATAGTGATAAACATCGGTCTGAGTTGTCTACCTTGGGGTTCACCAAAAGTTAAGGACAGGATTTGAATTAGTAAACCTAAACATTACTTTTTAAATTCTCTTTTTTAAATATTACACTGAGATTGTGACCGTCTGCTGGGCGGGAGGTCGTGGGTTCGATCCCGCCTCTGAACATCAAATAATAAAAGTTTTTTTCTTTCTTTAGAAAATAGCTTTTACACATACGGTTACCTTCACCAGCTATTGGCGCCAGCTGTGAAGTAACTAACCATGAAAAAGCACATACTCAAATTTGACCGTTCAGATCCGGCGTTAAACTGAAGGTCCCTTTCTCTTGTGCGAAAAATTTAAAGTACTTACACATGCGAAGAGGTTGAGAAAAGCTTGGCTTGGCTTCGTTGGAGGAGCTGTATAGCCAATTTTACATTACATTTTACATTACACTGAGAAAAAAGAATTGTTTTTGATGATGCTCAAACGTTTTTGCTCTTGATAGTTATCCTTTTTTTGAGATTCATTGGATATTTTCGAAGTCGGTTTATTTTCGCTTAAAAATTATATATCAGAAAAAAATATTTCATTGACCATTATTCTTCATCCAAAGGAGCTGAAAAATGTGAAAATGATATTAAAAAAAATGGATCTTAATAATATTTAATATTTATTGTGATTCGCTAGGTGGTATCAAATCGTATATTAACTTAGAAATTAATTTTAAAAATACAAATTTTAAAATACACTATAGTTAGTTATTGTTATAGTCTGAGAGCTGGTATCTGGAAGAACTTCAGGCTTCATCTTTGTGGTTTGATTCGTGAAAGGCTCATTTGTAATATCAGCGGACTCGGCTGTCAACTGAACCAGTGGTGAAGCATTATCCTTATGATGCTCGGCGATTTCTATAGTCTCAGGTATATTCTTTTTTAGAATATTTTCTGCACTATTGATTGCATCTTGTGTCTCCAATTTGCTGGAATCTTTTGTATTACTTTCTTGATCCACAACTGTAGGTGTTGTATCTGACTTATCATCAGGTGAAGCATTATCCTTATGATGCTCAGCGGATTCTATCATCTCAGCTATATTTTTGATAAGTGTATTTTGTGCACTATCGATTGCAACTTCTGTCTCCACTTTGTTGGAATCTTTTGTATTTGTATCACTTTCTTGATCCACGACTGTAGGGGTTGCATCTGACGTATCATTAGGTGAAGCATTATCTTTATGATGCTCAGTGGTTTCTGCAGTCTCAGTTATATTCTTGATTAGAATATTTTCTGCACTTTCGATTGCAACTTGTGTCTTCAATTTGTTGGATTCTTTTGTATCACTTTCTTGTTCCACAACTGTTGGTGCTGCAGCTGATTTATCAGTTAGTGTCGATGTGGCGACGCTTTCTGTTTTTGCTTGATCATTTTGTGTGGCATCTGTAGCTTGCGATATATCCAATTTCATTTCACTTCCACTCAACGTTGCCTCCGTTGTTCCCTGCTCGGTATTTAGAGATGAGATTAGGGGCTTTACCTCAGTGTGTTCCAATGTAGAATCGACTGCTGTGGACTTCTCTGGCCCCCTGTGAATCTTGGTAATTTGATTATATTTTGCATCCTTTGTATTTTGAATAGCTGATGTCTCTGTAACTTGGACGTTTATAGTCGAATCGCTTGAATTGAGTGCGACAGTGCCAGAACTTTGAAGATTTGAGTTGTGTTGTGCATTGTCTGGCTTTTGATGTTCAGTCGCAGCTGTTTTGTTTGTGGAGGGTTTCTTTTTAGCGCTGGTCTTCACCGTAGCTTTTCGCTTTGTTTGAGTCTCGGCTGGTTGATGAGTATTCGTTTCTGTTTTTAATTTCTGTTTCTGGGAGATGGGTCGTTTAATTAAGCTCTTATGTGTGGAGATTGGTCGCATATGTATTTGGTTGGTTTTCTTTCTTGTTGGTCCCTTCAAAAACTGATTCTGATTTTGCTCCGATCGCATATCAGGTTTGGGACGTAGCCTCATAGCATTAACGGAACCTGGAATTTGTAACGCTTCTGAGTCCGCGTTGGTAGGTAGAATAACATACGTAGGATTTTCACGTCTACGTGTTATGATAGGAACTCCTGGGGGACCAGGGGGGCCAAGTGCTCCGCGTTCCCCACGCGGGCCTGGGAATCCACGTTCTCCAGTGTCGCCCTTGTCGCCGGGCAAACCGTCTTCCCCTGGTCTTCCTGTAGCTCCTGGTGGGCCTGGAGGTCCGGGCAATCCTCGTGGGCACTTGCAATGGCCGCCATGGTAAATCGGTGGCAGTGGTGGTGGTGGGAGATACCTATAATAGTATAGGTCGTCTCTATCGTGTTTTGGCGGTTTCGGACTTGGCTGAGCTACTGGTTCCCTCTGGAAACCCAAAAAACGGCCATTTAGCTTCCACGAGTCTACACAGTAGGCGCAAGGCAATAGCGCTGAAAGTTGCAAAACCATAGTTTCCCTTAGCTTTTTAATATTTCTTGAGAGTTAGTTGACTTACCTGCTAGTAGAAGAATTGTCAGTCGCTTCATGGTGACGGAGACGAATGCAGATCAGTGCGACTTAGAACGCACCTTTTATACTCAATGTAGACTTGCCTTCAAGCGAATATAATAGGTTAATTGGAAACACGTCAAATTTAAATTCCAGATTTTAATGCGTTCACCAAATTTCTCTAGCCATCCACCTGGCTCAATCTTGATCTAATTTATGCTAATTGAGTCATCCATTGATGGAACCTGCCGATGCTGTAATTTTCTGAGTATTAAAATAAGCTTGCTGCTCTATTTGCTTGGATCATTTGTAAATACGATTACAATACAGCTAATGCCTGGAGAATGGGGACAATAGATGCATTGTAGAGTTCAATTTGAGACACTTTTGATTTCTTTCTAATCTTTGTTCTCTTTGTGATTTCACTTTTTTCGCTTATTAACACGCTATTGTTGCCGTTTTTGAGATCAAATAAAAAGGTATTTATGGCACGAGCCAAGAAATGGAACGGTCTGCAAGCTTAAATTTACATTTATACATATGCAATATCGCTTGATCAGTCAAGTCAAAATAAACCTAGAAAATTCCTCTAGTCAATTTATTGATGCTATGTAAAGTTAATTTACTTTGTTTTGTTTAATGAATGGTTAGGAATCATCATCAATAGGAGTACACATTGGGAAAAATCAAACTTAACTTTCATCCTCTTAATCAGACGTGACGAGTTGTGACAACTGAGGTGGGGGGTTTTTTTTATAAGAATATAAATATATTCGTTTTCGGCCTAAACGCTTTACGAAAACGAATACGTAAACTGTCAAAGTGCTTTGAGTTCCAACAAGTTTTGTTGCATTTAACTGAACTTTTAACTGGAGTGTACCTCTGGCCGGATTTAATTTAAATTACTAAGAAAGAAGCTACTGTAATATGCTCTGTATCTGCGAAAGTGTATGCTAAGTTTGTACTACTTTTAAATTGAAAGTTTAATTTTCTTATATTTTCAAAATCTTAATTCTCAATAACTTATGAGAAGAAGTGTTTATCAGCGTTCCTGATTTCCTGAGGGAGAACGCCCGAAAAGTATGCAACATTTTTTAACTCCACTATTTATTATCCGATCTTGAATATCAGGGATCATAAAATAATAGATAAAAAAAATTTTAGATTGGAAGAACCCGGGAAGTTTAAATTACGAATTTACCTTTCAATTTGATCACATTAGTGTTTTGCTGCAGTAGCCGCTAAGAGCAACGTTGCTGCTTCGTTCATCCGATCTTTACCATTTTCAGGGCGGATCGATAAATAATACTGATTCTTAAATATTTCTAGAAGAACAAACTATTTATTTTTCTAGTTTGCGGTTGCTCGTCGAACCTCTATCTCTTATTTGTGTACCGCTCTGTGTACAGCAACGAGCTAACACAAGCAAGCAAAATCAACATAAGAGAGCAAAAGAAATAAAGCGATTTGAAATTTTTGTCGTGACTCTCAGGGGTTGTTGCTACCGTTTACCGTTTGTACAAGGGTGTAGCCAGCTTTCCGAAAAGGTGGGAGCAGCTGTGTCTGAACTTTTCTTAAATATTTTTATATCCTTGCAGAGGGTATATTGAAATTCTCCGGATGTTTGTAACGCACAGAAGGAAGCATCTCCGACCACAAAGTGTATATATTCTTGATAAGCATGACGACCTGAGTTGATGTAGCCATGTCCGTCTGTCCGTCCGTCAGTCCGTCCGTCTGTTTCTAGGCTATCTCCTCCGTCAGTTTTAAAAGCTACCTTAACCAAACTTTGCACGAAGTCGTTTGGTACAAATACGCTGCACATTTGTCGGAACCAGCTGGATCGGATGACTATAGCATATAGCTGTCATAGGAACGATCGGTTTTGTTTTCAAAAATGTCTCAAAATTGAGTGAATAAATCGTTTAGTTGCTATATTACTTCAAGGGTATATAAACTTCGGTAGAGCCGAAGTTAGCATCTTCTTCTGTGTTTTAATTATATTTTTCAACATTAAATAATTATTAATTATAATTAGATCAATATGAAATGAGAATCAATCTTCAAAATAATGGCGAAAAACTTAAGTTGTTAATGAAAAAGTTAATTTTTCGGGTCAAAATTTGAGTGCCTGTTTGGAGATAATGGACGTAGATTAAATGAAATATCGGAAGCTGTGCTACGCAAGGTCGATATTCTTTCGCACAAGAGAAAGGGACCAACAGTTTAATCCGAACGGCAAAGTTTCGAGAAGCTTTTTCATAGCTAGTTACTTCACAGCTGGCCCCAATATCTGGTGAAGGTGACCGGATGTGTGAAGGCTAATAAAAAAAGATGTTCCGAGGCGAGATCGAAGCACACTAACCGCTGAGCTACACACTTGTCGCAATCGCCGTGCGTTTGGCCTAGTGCCGATTCCTGTTCCTCCGTTTAAGCAACTTTTTTTTGGCCAAATGCCCGAAATTTTTTTTGGGACGCACAGTGTAAGATTTTGCCAATCTAGGGGGACTTAATTCAATAGCAGTCGTATTTTTCAAGCTATCGACATGAGCTTTGGACTCAATGTTCAAAAATTTCCCAAAGAAATTTTTGGACAAAAAGTTAAAGTGGGCATGGCACCTTAAAGGGCGTAAAGTACGTAAAACCCAGAAAATTTTCACTTTTTTAACATACAATCCGCAATAAAAACAAGGAAAATTTTTTTTTCAAAAAAGTGTCAGGTTAGTATTTTTTGTTCTGATTTTAGCCAGTTTAAAAAAATTATTTTAAAATTAATTTGGAAAAAAAAAATTTTTTTCTTTTTAAATTTACGTCTTTTGTTAAATGGTCATGCTTTTGCTTGCAACTTTAAAAGTATTGGCCGTACAAATATAAATATGGATGCGTTTCAAAGGTAATTCATTTATTGAAAGAAAAAAGCGATTTCCATATTTTTCAGATTTTTTTTTTATTAAAAAAAAACAACTCAAAGTTGATAAAAAGATTAGGCGAAATTTTTTTTGACAAATTTAATAAAAATCTGCATTTGAATCACAACTTTCTTCACTAGATTGATCAGAAAATAGTTTTATAGCTCTTTCGATGCGGTTTGAGGTTGAAGGCGCGACATCAATCCGGCGATGCTATACCTTTTATTTTGCCCTGAAGCCAACTTGCATTATCGGTCATCATTTTGGACTTATCTCTCCTAGATTTAGTCCACCTCGACTCAAATGCATGGCACAATGTGTTTTAAATGCAACATTAACTTTTTATGATCAATATCATTGCCAAAATGATCGCTGCGTGCACTAGGAGTGATTTAAGCTTAACGGTTTTTGCGTTTCTTACCCAAACCTCGAAAAACTCTGCCCGTTTTATTTCACTCATTGCTTAATTGAAGGTCTTTGGGCAAAATATGGGCAACTTTTTATTTCTGATCCTGATTCAGAATAGTTTTCTGCAAAATACGTATGTTTTGGTTGATTTGAATGTGATTGAATGTTGTTAGTTTTTTTCCACCAAAAACAAAACATTGTAAAAAATATACCTACTTTTTGGCACTTATTTCGAAAAAATAACAAAAATGTTGTATGCCACTTATAAAGTCCCTTTATAGCGCTAAAAATCTATAATGCTTCCACAATTATGGGAAAAATAAGTTCAACCGCTCACAGTGGCCACACGATCCAATTGAGAACACTAAACTTTATCAACTGTTGCTCGTTGTGCAATGCAATTTTGCATGCATTTCAAATGCACCGGTTTAAGTACCGTTATCTTCTGAACAAAAATTTTTTGTTTTGTTTTGGGCTTGTTTTCGTAACATTTGAACATATCTAAATTGACTCATAAAAGCTTATTGACCTTAAAAATAATTTTTTTTTTCAATTACGTCCCCCTAGATTGGCAAAATCTTACACTGTGGGACGCCATGGTGGCGGATATCAAAAAGCATTACGCCTATTGCGGATTTGTAATTCGCACAATATGCTCTCGTTAGATCAGTGTAATACTTGCGAATCTAATGTCTGAACTCTTCATCTGCAGCCAGGCATCACAAAAAATTCGTTTATAATTTCCTGGCATCTAAGCTCAAACACAAGACGCAGAAAAAAGTTAGCAAACACTTTAAAGTTGTTCATAAACTCGAACCACTGATAGTCCCGATATCTGTGTGAACCAGGGCTTAATCCCGAAACGAATTTCGGTTCCGGTTCCGGTACTGGAACATACATTACGTCCCGCAATGAATGTTTCGGTTAAAGGTTCTATTTTGGTTTTCAATTAATTTCGGTTTTCGGTTTCGGTTACGGTACCCGGATTTTTATTTCGGTATACCGGTACGTACCGGTAATCACCGATATAAGTACTACTTATTTTTAATACTGAAAAAAAAAATTTAAGATAAATCTAAATCATTTTATTCCTGTTTAATAAAAAGAAT
Organism: Lordiphosa clarofinis; assembly: GCA_018904275.1. Lineage (NCBI taxonomy): Eukaryota > Metazoa > Arthropoda > Insecta > Diptera > Drosophilidae > Lordiphosa > Lordiphosa clarofinis. The sequence goes on from JAEIGQ010000200.1 coordinate 296,685, forward strand.
AAAAAATCAGCACAAAATGAATGGTTTCACATTTCAAAACTATATCGCCTTAATATATCGTATTTTTTTTAAGTAGTTATTATGTAAAAACTAATGATTTGTAGCAGGTACCCGAAGTGCGTTGTTACACCGCTCACAAAGCGAAGAAGTGAAGCATACTTGACAATTACCATCTATAAAATCTTCATCTAGCAAAATTCACCATCCGTCTATTTACCCGTCTTCTTGAGAATCAAAATCGTTATAAAATTTTCAAATTTTGCGAATTTTTGGTCCGTTTGATCAACACGTCTCATTACCCGATTGACCGACACCTATCATATCTTTATGATAATCTGAACTCATGCAATTTTGTAAATATCCGATTTTTGGGACAGTACTACACATTATTTTACCCTCTACTATGTATTGCAGTCTATCAAATCTTCATAATAATTTTGGGAGTAAGAAAATTAAGCAAATTTTATACATATATATTTTAGTTGCTTAATTGTTTTTTGGTGTTTAGTTGTTTGATCTACACCTACTGTTTACCCGTCTACATTGCCATTTCCAAACTTCGCAATATTTTGGACTGTTCAAACTTTTGTGTTTTTTTTTGTCTACATACATAATAATCTTAGGTCCTATGAAAATTGTAGAATTTCGACGATTAGTTTGACCGTTTGATCTACAACTCCTATTGGAGGAATCTGACCACCAGTTAAGTACGTTTTAATGTTTTTAAATACGTGTAAGTGCGATTTTGCTAGAGAGGACGAATGTGTTAATATTTGCAGTGCAAGTGCACAGATTTACTATCTTCCCTGTGTACATTCGTGCAAAGTATAAAAGCAAATCAACAGTTGCACTAGCTTTTGCTGTATATATGCACTGGCTATATTGACACGGCTGTTGATGCCGAATAAGATGCCGATCTTTATAAGGTTGGAAATGATTTCTCTTAGTTACATACTTATGCACACTCTTAATATAATTAGGTACAGCGTATAAAAAAAACCGAAACCGTACCGGTACCAAAGTTTCGGTTTTCCAATAATAACGGTAAACGGTATTCGGTTCTCAAAAAAAATTTTGTATCGGTTCAGGTTCCGGTTCCGGTACGCGATTTGAAACGGTTTATTTCGGTTAACGGTTCCGGTTTCGGTTCCGGTATTAAGCCCTGGTGTGAACCACTATTAATCGTAATTTGTGCAATCCATTGCAAAAAGGTAGAAAAAAGGGCAAAACCCTAAAAAAACGAGAGCGTAAGTTAAAGTCGGCTCTAACCGACTTCGATATACCCTTTACTCATGAAAAAACATGTTTAACAGTGTTCCTGCGTTCCTTAGGGTGACCATCCGAAAAGTATGCAACATTTTTTAGGGTGGAAGGGGGGTAGCGGGGGGCTTGGTTTCGACTCGGCTGTTGATGCTGTTAAAACTTTAACATGATGTTCAACTCGGCCCACACGTAGTTTTAATCTAATGTTTAGTTTACTCAGCCTATATCATAAATAAGTCATTTCTAACATTAGATTTAATTACGGTTTGACAAGGGTTGTTTGGGTCGGTGGCAGCTGACTAAATATGCTTCGTGTGTGACAATATGTATTCTTATCACATACGCATGCGCACCACTCTTGTGACCAACGCAGCCAGCTTATATACACATCTTTGTGTTTTACATGCACATTGTTAGATAAGAATAGAAATAAGAAATAATTCTAAATAAAAGAGAACTCACTCGCCAGAGTAAGTCAGTACAAATTCAAACTTCCACTCGTGCTCACAAAAAATTGTATTTCTATACAATTTTTGGTCCTTCGAGCCGGATCTACTTGAAGGATTGGTAGGTCCGTGCTGTGTTAAGCGTTTTCCGTGGCTGAGGACAACGGAATCTGTGTTTTTTTAATTAAAAACTGTAAATGAATACAACAGGGTCTACTTGGTGACCTAATTAAAAACAAAAATTAAACGCGAAACAAATTTCTATACAGATGCTGATCAAGAATATATGTATATACTTTATATGGTCGGAAATGATTCCTTCTGCCTGTTACATACATTTGCACGACTTTAGTATACCTTTTTACTCTACGAGTAACCAAAAGAATGCCTTACAAAATAATAGTAATATAAACCGAATTTTAATGTATCTTTAAACCAACACCCATTGCATACTTACGAGCAATACAAAATCATGCCACAGCAAATGTACGCAAAATGGTATATCTTCCCTTAAGGAAATCCAGAAAAAATTAAAAATTTATGTCACAAAACTATATTTATGTTAAGTGGATTGTAAGCTATGGTGTGCCCACAATGTCGTAAAAAAATACCCAAAATGGCGGCCAAACTGTAGGGTAGCACTGATTTGTCAGCCGTTTGAATTCAAAATATGCCTATCAAATTACAGTCTAAAGAATCTTAAAATAAGCTTACAGCACACAACCTATCGATGTGGCAACGCTGTGATTATTTAGTTTCTCTTCTGGAAATCACCAAAATAAATGTCTCTAAATAAAGGGCTAATCAGTTGTTCGAAGCTCTTTTTATACCCGTTACTCGTAGAGTAAAAAGGGTATACTAAAGTCGTGCAAATGTATGTAACATGCAGAAGGAATCATTTCCGACCATATAAAGTATATATATTCTTGATCAGCATCAACAGCCGAGTCGATATAGCCATGTCCGTCTGTCCGTCCGTCCGTCCGTCCGTCCGTCCGTCCGTCCGTCTGTATGAACACCTAGATCTCAGAGATGGTAAGAGATAGAGGTTTGACATGTATGGAACAAATGCTTCTTATACTTGCAGGCAGATGATGTTTATTCCAAATTTTGGCCACGCCCCCTCCCGCCCCCGCAATTCGGAAAAAACGTTATATCTCCTACAGTTTTAAAGATAGACGATTCGTTCTAAAGATAGTTAGTAATTAGCGAAATGAATAAATTTGCCAAAGAAATGATAAGGATCGGATGAGCGGTTCTCAAGTTATGAGCAAAAATGTGAAAAATAGCCAAGTAAAAAAAGTGTTGCATACTTTTCAGATGTTCACCCTAAGGAACGCAGGAACACTGTTAAACATGTTTTTCCATGAGTAACGGGTATATCGAAGACGGTTAGAGCCGACTTTAACTAGCGCTCTCGTTTTATATGGAGTTCAACAGAAAAATTTAATTTCGTGCGTATCGTATTTTCGTATTAGTCGTTCTGGAACTATTTTATGGGATATGATACTATTTTATCAAGGAGGGTGAAAACATGAGAATAGAATAGTCTAAACGATTGTGGAGCGCAATCAAACAGCTTACCGCTCCACGAAGGAATGACCAGATAATGGTCTCCTTTGGTGACAAAACCCCTTCCAACACCACCAAATGTGCGACATCCTTCAACCGCCAATTTGTGGTCCACCCAGCCAAAGCTGACAACAGGAGACGGAAAGTCCAAAGGGACCTGCGCAAGCTTGGGAGAGATGAAGAGGACCTGACCTTCGAATGCGCGGAGGTGCATGCGGCCATAAAAAATGCAAAACCCTCTAAGGCAATAGGACCAGATGGATTGGCCACCATCATGCTGAAGCATCTTGGCCCGCTGGGATTAGAGTACCTTACTCATACTTTTAACTTATGCGTTAAGACACTTGTCATCCCAGACATGTGGAAGACGGGCAAAATCGTCCCCATTCTCAAGCCTGGCAAACCAGCTGACCAAGGCGCTTCCTATAGACCTATTACCCTCCTTTCACCAGTAGTAAAAGTATTAGAAACACTAATATTGCCTACCCTCAAAGCCCATCTACTTCCAGCCAACCACCAACACGGCTTTAGAGAGGGCCATAGCACCACCACAGCACTCTGCGAGCTCGCCACAACCATCGCGACTGGCCTAAACAGCAAACGTCCACACAAGAGGTCGATCATTGTGGCACTTGACCTGTCAAAGGCATTTGACATGGTCAGCCACACAATTCTCCTTCAGGACATTTGCCAAAGCACACTGCCAAATAACATAAAGAGATGGATATCCAATTATCTGTCAGGCAGACAGTCACACGTGGAATTCAGAGGTAAAACGTCTGGCAACAGGAAGCTCAAACAGGGAGTACCTCAGGGAGGAGTCATCTCCCCCCTGCTGTTCAACCTGTATATAGCCAACCTCCCTATCCCTCCCCAGGATGTCAAATTAGTGTCGTACGCCGATGAATGCACTATAATTACGTCCGGCAGAGACGTAAACACACTGGAGGGGAGGCTCAATGCCTACCTACCTATACTCGCAGACTTCTTTACAGCCCGCAACCTATCCTTATCGGCCACTAAATCGTCAGCAACATTACTCACCACCACATGGACTAAGGAGGTCAAACAAATGCAAAAAACACATCAATGGACAAAGCATCCCCACCCCGAACAACCCCAAAATCCTTGGTGTGACTTTTGATTCTCTGTACGTCTTCGCCAAACACGCTGAGAATGTTGCCAAAAACGCCAGAAGCCGGAACAAAATACTCAAAGCCATAGCCGGAAGCTGCTGCGGACAAGAAAAGGAGACGATTGCTATCACCTACACTCAGAAAAATTTTCTTCCTAGATTTTAGGAAACAGTATGCCTTAAATACAAAAATGGACTATAATTGATCTATTTAGGTAATTTTGTACAACTAATCCAAATTTTAGACATTTGTAGTCCTCCAATGAGGCATAAAATACTAAAGTTTTAAGAATTTTATGTCTTAAGATTGAGGTAATTAAAATTTAATTTTTTAGGTATTGATATGAGTTGGGAGAGTTATGCGTATATATTTAAGATTAAAGCTTTAAAGCAATTGATAATTTGTTACAATCTATTCCTGGCACACCTCTAACTCCATCACTAAATACGAAAGTATTTCAATCGAAGTGACTTTGGGAATTATTGCTAAATAAATTCGGAGACGTCTGGACTTTACTTAAAATAAAATAAATAAATTTTTTGTAAAAAAACTATATATATAAAAGAAAGTCGTTTATACACACAAACCAAACGAACAGATTTGAAATTGTAGACGGAAAATACTTTTTAACCCTCGACAGCGCTCCCACGTGACATTCGCGGTTTTTGTTTTTCATCCGATCAAGCTCAAACTTATTTTCAAGATCTATATGAAAATTCACAACAACTGCATACCAATCTTCCGGAAAATTCACCCCCCATTGGGTGGAAGTGGGTGGTCAAGATTGTATGGGCGAAACTTAGTTGCCAGCGACTAGCTCCAAACTCATTTCAAATTTACATATAACAAAACATAAAAAGTGACTTTCAAATTTTGGAAAATTTATCCCCAAAGTCGGAAAATCCGCGGAACTTGTATGAAACTTTTTGCTTATTATCCGATAAAGTTCAAACTCTTTTCAAAGATCTATATGAAAATCGACCACACGCTACCAATCTTCCGGAAATTGGGTGAAAGTGGTGGTCGGTGTATGGGCGAACAGGCCACGTTAGCGTCAAACTCATTTCAAATTACACATAACAAAACAGTTGTAGCATAACGCGGTGTCTTTGGAAGTGGAGTTGGTGAAGGCGATTTGATTGGTGGGATGGGATGAAGAGGATGTGGGGAGTAAGGAGTGGTTTTGGACGGAGAGGGTGGGAGTGTGTGGAAATGGGTGGCTAGTGGAGTGGCGGAAATGGGGAATGGAGGGATGGCCGAGTGGGTGTGCGTTGGTTCTATACTTTGAGCGCCCGCCTAATGAAAAAAAGTATTTTCCATGGTTGTAAAACACCGGAGAAGTCGGGGGGGGGGTGTATGACTCTAGCAAGCCCGACTGTAAAAACCCTTATACCTGCGAAAGTGTCTGCTCAGATGTATGTATTTAGCTGCTGCGGTGCTGCTGCGAACTTTACTTTGGTCAGCACTTGACTACCGTTAATCCGATCTTTTCCATTCTTCCGCAGATTGATAAATAATGCTGATTATAAAAGAATAGGAGGTGTGGCGTGGACAAAAATTGAAAACTAACTTGATCTGCCTGCAAGTCTCAGATGTAAATCTCTCCTACAGGTCGGACCTCTGTCTCTTACCATCTCTAAGATTTGTTTGTTTATACGCTTACGGCTATATAAACTCGTCTGTTACTGCTGATCAAGAATATTTATATATTGTAGGGTCGGAGATGCGTCATTCTGGCTGCGAACTTTCATTTGCTCATAACTTATCTTTCTTCTATCAGGAATAGGATATGAGAACCGATTATATGAAGCATTGGGCCTATTTTTCTATTGTATACACTCTGAAATATAACATTTTACTTACCTATATATTGTATATCGTGCTAAAAATAATAGCTCTTTTATCTTATTTAATATCGATGCTTTAATATAGTTATAAAAATAATAAACAATGTAACTTTTGTAAGAAATGTGTTTTTAGATAAAACCTGAATTGTTTAGAGCTATGGATAGTTAATACCCTGTTTTAGGACTCAAAAGACTAAATTTTAGGAAATTTTTACCTTAATCCTAGCATATAAATCATAATTTAGGCCATTTCTGCCTCAATTTTAGGGCATAGAGTACATAGTATTTAGGTAAGGTATTTCCTAAACCTTAGGGCCCCAATAGCCTTGGCGCCTTTTTAGGTAATTTTTCCTAAATATTTAGGCAATTTTTGGCCTTTTTAGGCAATAAATTTTTTTGAGTGTATAAGTCGATTGGCAGATCCCTCCTAAGCTATGCTGCCCCCATATGGTCTCCTGCTATCAGCGACACACAATGGAGACATCTTCAAACGGTGCGAAACGCTGCCCTTCGTGTGGCCACCGGATGCCACATGATGACCCACCAGGACCACCTACATCAGGAGACAGAAATTCTTCCTATTAGGCAGCATAACGACCTCTTAACCCAGCAATTCCTCATTAATTGCCAAAACCCTACCCACCCGAACCATGATAGCGCCAAAACACCGATGTGCAGAAGAGACAGACCTGTCCGCTTCGACCTTAGAGCAGCCTACCCTGTTATCGAGCACCTACTTCAATCGGATCCGATGACAACAAGTAGCTGCACAGAAGCCAGGAATCTCGCTCACACAGCCATGGTTCAGCCATGTGGTTCTCGGGGGCAGACCCCCACCCATAGACCCTAGTGAGAAATCCCTACCCAGATCTACTAGGACCACACTAGCCCAACTCCGCTCGGGGAAGAGCAGGCAACTGAATAGTTATCTGGCACGCATCAACCCGCAAATAGCAGATTCATGCCCCAAATGTGACCAAGGACCACATGACACCAGGCATCTGTTCAATTGCCCCCTCAACCCCACCACCATGACGCCCATAACTCTATGGACCCAACCAATCGAGGCAGCCACTTTCCTCGACCTGGACATCTCATAAACATCTTCTATATTTTCACTCTCTTTCTCTTTTCTTTTCATACTATATGTACATTAGGTCGGACATTTTATATATGGAAAAATGTAACGTCATACTGATACCCGCTTAAACGATGCATATTTGTGTATAAAACGCATAGCAAAAAAAATTTTTGAGAAAAAATAAGGTTTAGGGTCTGCGACTTGGACTTAAAGTTTATCACTCATACGTACGTACGCCCATGCCTACATTTTTAATTTTTTAGTAGTTGGCGTAGACTTGGTTTGAAGTCATAACATTTGACAAAAAGGTACCATGACCAATAAAAAATGTATTTTATATAACACACAATATGTTGGTAAATATATTTGGTACTTACTATATTTGGTACAAATTTTATATTACGGCAAAATTTCTACTATTTTGCGCTGTTTACTTCTAGATGAAAGCAAGCTTTAACCGTTCATTAAGAGGCTATCAAGATATCTTTGAAGTCAGGTCCCACACTGAACTGAAGTGCTGCGCATCACTGTTGCAGCCGTTCCTGCGAATAGTCTACTTTTACTGGGCTTCTTATAATTAAGCGTCTTCAGGATCGAAAAATAGTGCGGATTACTATACTACTATGGGCAAACAATACAGGAAATTATTCATAAATCAAAAACTCTTTATTTAATATTGTCAATTCATTTCATTCCCTTGAAAGTAACCTCCCCCTACTGCATTACACTTGTGCCAACGTTTTTTACAATTTTGTATGTGTTTGTAAGACAATTTTAAGAACATGCTGCAGTCTTCTTTTGGTATAGTCTTTAATTTCTTCTTCGTTTGGGGCTCTGTCTCTTTATCGATTCAAAACGGTGTCCACGGAGCGATCTCTTGAGTTTAGCGAATTGCCCATAGTAGCCAAAATGTACACTCAAAATGGTTTTCACTTTGATGTCTGTAGTATCTGACTAGAAAGACAGTGCGTTCATGCGTACATGGCCCTTTGTTGAAACTCCGCTCGTGGACCATGCTGACTTCAACTTGCGAGCAACACTAGTCGTACTCTCTGAAATGGGCAGTCTTAAGAATTTAGTCCCATATACTTATATGGATAAATCGCATGGATAAATCGCATCTCATTGTTGGAAATAGGCTCACTTCGTCAAAATTTGGTCCTAGTCTACCAACCAAAAATTTATTCGATTCCTGCTCCATTTTTATTTGTTCGATTAAATTAAAATTTGACAACTTTTAAAATGATACGAAGAATTCGTCGACAGAATTTCGATTCGATGAACGGGTCGTATACGTAATATTTAAGGAAACTTTGAAGGCTTTTCGCAGAGGTTAAAACATGATATAAAATTTTTGGATTTTTTAATTCATTATGCACACCCCAAAAGTAATCGTTTAAGATTGTATCAGTTATATTTTTTATCGGTGTCCAGCCTAATGTACATACTTGTCGAACCAGCCGCTACAACAACAACAACAACAAGAGAATAGCTCCTTCTCAAAACGCCCCGGAAAAGATATACGAAACACAGCCAACCTTTCGCTTCGAGCTTTCACAACGAACTGGCCCCTAGGCCCTACAAACAGAGAGAGCGCTGTCAAGCTAGGCTTCACCCTATATAATTCCCCAAAGTTTGATATCAACTGGTACCTCTCTCGCATGGTGAATTTCTGATGACTCTACCTTAATAATTACACAATGTTCCTAAATTTATCCAGAGGAACATTTGCGATCACATAAAGTATATATATTCTTGACCAGCATGAAAAGCTGAGTTGATATAGCCATTTTTGTCTGTTGCTATGCTTTCTCCTCCGTCAATTTAAAGCTATCTTAACCAAAATTTGCATAATGTCTAAAGGAACGAATACGCTGTTGTCGATACCGGCCGGATCGGATGACTGTACCATATAGCTACCATAAGAACGATCGGCCGAAAAAGTAGCTCTAGGGGAAAAAACTTTTTCATTTTTATTGATCGCGTCTTTTTACTTTCTTAATATGAATATTATCTGTTTCAAAACAATTTTGGAGAGTTTGATCAAAATCGGATGAATATATCGTATAGCTGCCACATACTAGCAGGCAAATATCTTGGGGTAGCTTACCTCTATTTTCTTTTAACATATATGCATTTTGGGGGCTTATTTAAGCAAATCGTAAACTCAATGGTGCACGATTTTTAATTCAGTCGAATATTGGCTCTCTAATGCAAGAATTAAAAAATGTTTTCACTTTTCATTTATTTTCGATTTAATATATATATATCTCAGTGGTCATACGCATATATGTGAAATGGATTTCGAGGTGTTCCTATTGCTAAAATGATTGGCCTATTTTTGCTTCGCTCTTCCACACCATTGTTTTCAATAGATTGGGCTTCCTCATTGCCATCCTCCATTTCAGTCTGTTCTTCTGTAATTGGATCCTTCTCTGTCTCCAACTCACCGCCAACTTCAACGTTTTCTTCTATACTTAAATTATCAGCCTCCGGAGTGCTTTCTCCAGATGATACTTCATCGTTCGCATCGAGTGTGTTTTCTGCATAGCTGACAAGGTCTGGATCTTCGTTAACTTCTTCTTCTGTAGGTTCAGGGAACATTGTTTCCTCACTCTCGTGTTGCTCCACTGCGTTGTCCTCAATCAGGTTCTGAACGATTTCCTCATCAACTTCTGGATCGACACGGGGTCCTTGGTGATCATATTGCCCATCCTCATGTCCATAGGGTGGGCCCGTGGGTAAGGCTTCCCCACTATATTCTTCGTTTTGGTAATAAGGGTATTGGTCGGATTGGAAAGTCGGTGGGCCGTTCGGACCATTGTGTCCTCCGTGCTCGCCGTGGTTATGACCACCGTGTCCTCCGTGATTATGGCCTCCGTGTCCTCCGTGGTTGTGGCCGCCATGGTTGTGCCCTCCGTGTCCTCCATGATGCCCTCCGTGTCCTCCAGGATGCCCTCCGTGTCCTCCATGATGCCCCCCGTGTCCGCCATGATGCCCCCCGTGTCCACCATGATGCCCCCCGTGCCCTCCAGGATATCCTCCGTGTCCTCCATGATGCCCCCCGGGTCCTCCATGATGTCCTCCGTGTCCTCCATGATGCCCTCCGTGTCCTCCATGATGCCCTCCGTGTCCTCCATGATGTCCTCCGTGCCCTTTGTGGCCTCCATGATGCCCTCCGTGCCCTCCGTGCCCTTTGTGGCCTCCATGATGCCCTCCGTGTCCTCCCTTGTACCCTCCTTTGGGATAATGATGACCCTTGCCACCCTTTGGCCAGGGCACTGGAACAGGAATTGGGATCCAAGAAGGAGGTGAAGGAGGGTAGACGGGCGGGTATGTCGTTCCTGGAGATCCGGGTGATCCCGGTGATCCTGGAAATCCTGGTGTTCCTGGAACTCCAGTACCTGCAGATAATAAATTCATATTTCAGTTTGTAGCAGAAATAATTAATTTGAGCGCATAGGGGAGAAGGAATCACTTCCGACACTATAAAGTATATATAGTCTATATAGCCATGTCAAACTGTCCGTCCGTATGAACAAAGAGATCTCAAAGATGGTAAGATAATAAGGTTTGACATGTATAGAAAATATCTTTCTTATACTTGTAGGTAGATCAAGTTTATTTGCAATTTTTGCCAAAATTTGGCCAACCAAATCAGATAAGTCAATTTCACCATTAACCAGTCTAGCTATAAAGATTACACAAAACATAACTCTACGGTTACAAGGAAGGAAAGGTTCATCAAAAGAAGTCTACTAGAGTACGATATTAGACGGACCTCAGGATTCTACTTTAAGTCACGAAGGGCAAACAATAAAAACTGCTTTTGCACAGATTCAATTCTATCCTGATGGATCGATTATTGCGGAGACTGCCCACATGATCAGTACTGGAGAATCGGATGGACAAAAGAAGTGTACAAAATCTTCGTCGTATAGAGATCTTCAAATTCCTTCGACCAGCGCTTAATAAACCCAAAAACACTCCTGGAATTTCAAAAAGTAGCAGTAACATGAGAGTCAAATTTTAGTCGACGATCCAGAATTACCCCTAGATGACTTACCTCATTGGGTGTCTCATTTCAACAACCTAGTGACACATAATCAATTGTAATATATAATAAGTACATATGTATAAGTGAAAAATCGGGGTGAGCTTCTTGAAAATGTCATAACCAATTTGGACTTCACTTGGGACTGTTAAGGTTTAATGGATTATCTTTACACCCAAGGCTAAAACTCATCCAAGCTAACGGAACCACGGTTTTGGGTCGGTTCAGTGGGTCAGCCTAGCAGGTAAATATGAATAATTTTAAATTTCGAAGAGCTGCCTTGAACGGATGACTAGGTGTTCCAACTGAGGTGCTGTGCGCTTTTTGATTTCGCGGTACATTTGCCCTCTAGAAGCCAATTTTAGTTATGTCAAAAATAACGACATTATTACTTTATGGAATTCGAAGTAAAGTTCAAACGGCTTCAGTGCAGTAAGCTTTCAGTCTTAATTTATTATATAGATGTGTACCCGGTGACGCGTCGCCCGAATACTTCGAATTGTGTTGATCAGAGATCTGCAAGAGTGCCTGTTTTTTGACTGCATCAATACTCGCTTTAAATGCGTTTGCGGTGTGACTGACACTCGAAATTTCTGTATTTTACCGCATACCACAGTCACTCATAAGTAAAAACATAAGTATGCATATCTTGTATTGCTCTCGCTCTCCTTTCTTTTCTCTTTTTTAAAAAGAAATGGCAAATTTGGTATAGTTGTTGTTGTTATCTCAAGAAAGAGAGAGAGAGAGAGACAAATGAGAGAGAGGGAAATGCAAGGAGCGTTTTTGGGGCGATTCCCTCCACACATGCTCTTTAAGATTTATTCATTCAAACAATCTGAGCAAATTATAGGTGAAACTCATATGAGATATCAGAGTCTGACTAAAATCAGAAAATTGAAAATACGGCTAAATGGTCGATAGGAACTCATTCCGATTTGAATTTATCTTTTCTTATGTAACTGATGTGAACATAGGAAGTGAGTTGAGAGCTTTTGTGGAATGCGAGTGAATATCTTTCGCAACAATTTTTAGCCGCAGTAAATAGGGTGTGTTACATATTTCGAGGGTGATTCCGGTATAAACTTTAAACTGTACATATGAAGTGATAAATTTATCGTCGGTCACTAGATCTGGTCTAGAAAGTTGGTTAATTTGAAAGCGGATAAAAATCGTCAAATAATTCTAATTGTCTTTCGTCTACATATATTTGTCACTTCACTTATAAACTTACTTCTGATTTCTTATCTTCTAAATAGTTTTTCTGTAACGTCAGTATATCTGCTGATGTGTCAGATATACTTACAATTTATTCTGATATTTGTAAGTTAATGTGTCAGATAGAAGATGAGAAATCGGTTCAATTATAGTTAAAAGAACATATTGTAAGTTTATTCGAAAATCCTTATCGAAATGTGGAGCAGACCCTGTAAGCTAAATAGAAAGCGTCAAATATGATCTATAGTACACCTGGTGCAAGGTACATATAAGACTTTTTCTTCCCATTAAACGTCTGTACTGACAGAAGGGTCTTAGTGCGCCTTCAGGTATTATTTGAATTATATTAAATTTTTCTACATTTTTACTTTCATCAATATTGCTTGCAATATTGAAAGCTGGTCTCTAAACTAGTTTTAAGAAATAATAACTGGTCAAAAATTTTCCAAGAATCCATAACCAAAGTTTTAGAACCAATTGGAAATTTTAGAGAGCAGACTTGTGTTAAAATAATTCGCTATATCTATTGCATTCTTTTTTGGCTTGGCTTTGTATGTTTCTTTGTACTAAAAACAGAGAATTTTGAATTTAAACTTAGAACGCCCTTTCTACAATTTTAAGACCTAATCTTGTTAGAAAGAAAAAATTCTTGATTTAAGAATTGTTATTCTAATTTTTATCAGAGCGTTATTGGAGTGAGGCATGCCTTGTACTTCTTTGAAGTACACCTTAGAATAAACATGCATTCAGGAAATTTAGGATTAATATATTTCTGCGTGTATAAATAACAATTTCAGCACATATGGAAAGTGAACATTTTGCAGCGGAGACTCAAGTGGCTTCTGTAAATTCCAAAGCTACATCTCAGTAGAGTTCGTAACTGCGATTATTTGTTTTCGAGAAAAAACAATCCAAGAATGTTGGCCACCCAAATGAGCGTTACAACATTTAAACCCGAAGTTTACCGACTTATATAATAAACGAACAAAAAATAAGTTTGATATCTTTCAGGCAACTCGAAAAATATAGCCAATAAAAGTTCTTCATCATCACTAAAAATAGTTTGCCCAATATTCCAATATGTCTACAAAACTTACCTGGTGGTCCTGGAGGTCCTGGCACGCCTGGATGATGATGGCCATGACCACCCTTAGGCGTTGGAATCGGGATTATAATTGGTGGCGGGAAGATCGGTGGATGGGGATGATGGTGATGGCCTCCTTTGTGGTGTATCGGAGGACCCGGTGGTCCCGGAGGTCCCGGATATCCTGGCTGTCCTGGTGGTCCGAAGTGTCCTTTGTCTCCCTTATCGCCCTTTTCTCCTCTATCACCTTTTCTGCCATGCTCGCCGGCCGGTCCTGGTGGTCCAGGCGGACCAGGTGGACCAGGCGGACAATGACAATGTGGCGGGTGATGAGGAGGAGGGTAATAATGATGGGGTGGAGCAGGTATTTTGTATATCACTTTTTGTGGAGGTGCTGGTGCTGGTGCCGGGGCCTGAAGTGTTGCGACAAATCGTCCTGTTTCTTGATCAATCTTCTTCCCCTTTCCTTTGCCGCTGTGGTCGGCCAAAGCTAGCCCTGGTTTAGAAATATAAATTTCAATCCTCTCAATGTCCGTGCTATAAATCACTTACCAATACAGAAAATCAGTACGAGCAGCCTCATGGTGAGAACTCATCTGCTGGCTTTCTTCGACCGATCGATCACTTTTATACCAAGTGATGAAAGTATTGTAGAACCTAATCTAATATGTATGAATCGTTTAAATAATTCACTTTCATTAATCTAGATTCTCAAGTGCCGTTATTTCATGGCCATTGAGAAATCTTCATCGTGATTCTTCGAGGTAAAAACATATTAAGTGCCAACTTTGTCAAAATGTTCAAATCTTTCGTTAAATCAATAGCTTATGCAAATGTTTGCCAATTCAACACGTGGACCGTTTTTCTTTTGGCTATACAACGTTATTGTTAGTCTGCTTACAATATGATTGAAAGCCACCAGACATCCAAGCAGAATTCGCGTTTTGTTTCTTAATTGGTTGTTTATATACATATTTGATCACTTCGAGTCGCGCGCCTACATATGATTAACCCGAATAATAGGGCAAAGGCAATACAAAAATTCCCATAGTCAACGAAAGTGTAAAGGTGGGTGTCCGCACTGGGTGATAAATGCTCAAATGATGTAAGAAGCAACTTGATATGCTTTAAAGACTAGTTCTTGCCTTGACCCCAACGTGACCCAATAACAAGTTAACTTTCTCGTACGTCTTAAGAAAAATACTAATTTGGAATTGATAATGAGCTATTCAAGGCCAGAGGAGAGCAACACAAATTCTTAAAGCGATCCACTTAGTAAGGAAATAATTAATAACCGTAACTACGAACAGAGCAATTTACTTAGCAATTTATACTGAAAAAGAACAAGAATAATATATTGGGTGAACAAGGTTACGTTAGGTAAGGTAAGGTGGGACGGCGTTTAGCGAAAAGTGTGCGAAATCTCTGCACAATCTGAATCTCTGCAGGGCCAAAGTTACTCATCATTAGCCATCACTTACGAGGAGCTACTTATAGGTTCTGTAAAAGAGAATTAACACCTCCTCGTTTCTGTAAAAGACAATTCAATCGTTAGCACATATGAAATCTTTTTGGATCAAGAAGTCAGGCAAAAGCGACATTTAAGAAGCTCTGGCTGACTCTTGGTGTGCTTAGCACTGCGGCAGCGTAAGCTGCCCTTTAATGAAGCCCAAGCCGCCTTTTACTGATCTCCTAGAAAAGCAATCAATTATGAAAATTTTAATTTAACTCCTTGACTACTTTACTTACCTTGTTTTCCCAAATGCTATACCTAATTTTATTAACGGCTTGCACATTAATGTCATTCACTTGTTTTCACTGCTCTACAAACTTGTGTATTTAGTCATGAGTACGAAAAATATATTTTTAATATATTATTTTTTTTTTATAATTATAGTTTAAGCTTGGTATGGAGATACCCTCTAAATACCCGCGAAATGAAAAAGTCCATATAAAAAAATGATTTCGCACGGATTTCGCAAGTTGCTGTTTCGTGATTGGTATGGAGTTCACGCGCGAAACTGGCATATCGATATCACAGCGTTGTCACCCGACGTCAACGTGACACGCGATAGTCACCCGATAGGCGATGAGAGATGATTTCACAGGTGTGAAATATATGTAAAACATATTTTTCGTACTCTACATGGCGGTAGACACTCATATACATACAAGTGTTGTGGCGCGGAGTTTTTAAATGAGTAGGACAACTATACAAAAACATTAAAAAGGCTGAACATTTTTTCATTGGAGGAAAAGGAGATGGCGGCTTGACAAAAAAGATCTGTAAATGTATAGATATTTATTGAGTTTAATAATGCTTTTCACAATTGATTGTTTTTTGCTAGGAGATCATTGCAACGCAGCTTGGGCGTCGTTAAAAAACAACGCCACCGTTCGCTGGCGGCGTCCTAAGCACGCCAAGAGTGAAAGCGGTGGTGGAGTATCCATCGCAACGATGTGAAGTGGCAGTTAGCTCCACTTGTGTCGTTTTTGACCAAATTGTCGGCACAAGGTATGTGTGCTATGCATATGAACAAATAAGTGCTCATAAGGATCTTGGTCCAGCACAAACTGATTCAATTGCGAACGACGGCGATTCCGTATGTCGACCGGATGAGCCGCAGAACTTTTCAATGGTCAGACTTGGGACTTCTTTGTCGCCGCAAGTCGTGGACAACATCTTCTAATCTATGATATTGCATATAAGTACATAACGTCGATATGAAATGGCCACAACAGTCGATTCTGCCATTTCCCTAGTCGTGTCCAAAGAGCGCCAATTGCCAATTGGAGCAAATGATTAAAAAATTACAAATAAAGGTAACGATGAACCTACAAGCGATTTTTTCTTTTGCGATTTATTTAAGTTATACAACTGCCTCCACATGGATCTTCACAGGAAGTAAGGATTAAACAAACACTGCCGAATCCTAGGTGTCTTCTTACAAATCACATAAAGCTATTGCTGCAACTATTGCATCATTAAAGGCCATCATAAATATTCGCTGTTAATTAGTTTAAATTGTCCCGCCAAATTAAATTTGAAAACAAAGCAACTGGAGATGAGCGACTTATTTCGCACTTGCTATCGACGAAATAATGTGCAGCGATTTCGCACACTTTTCGCAAGTATCTCCATACCAAGCTTAACATATATTCCACACCTTCGAAATACTCACTTATCGATAGACCATCGCGTGACACGTTGACGTCTGGTGGCAGCGCTGTAATATCGATATGTCAATTTCACGCGTGAACTCCATACCAATCACGAAACAACAACTTGCGAAATCCGTGCGAAATCATTTGTTTAATGGACTTTTTCATTTAGTGGGTATTTCGCGGGTATCTCCGAACCAAGCTTTAAAGCTTAATTTTTCCGACATTATTTTAAAGATTGTTTCTTAAATGTGACTGTTGTTGTGATTGTTTCTTACTTCATATCGAATGCATTTTGATTTAATTTTTTAAAACCAAAAAATATAAATAAATAAATATTTAAGAAACGTTAACGAAATGCTGCTGCTACGTTTTTGGAAAGATGGCTACGCTCATAACTAGAGATGTGCGAGTGAGCGAATTTCCTTTCGCGTCGCAAAAAAGCTTTTGTGGAAGTGGAATTGAGGACAAGGCTTATATTTATACTTTAAAGGGTCAGAAATGATTCCTTCTCCCTCACAACAAGAAAGTTATCTAAAATCTTTGTTGCCTAGTGTTATCGTTAAAAGCCGACTGCAATAATGCCAGGAATATCTATATTAAGTGCTCTAACAATAAGGAACTTTTACTACTTGCGAATTTATTAGGCGACCTTAGCTTGTACAGGGTTTTACAGTTGATGACTTTCTTACTTCTTTAGGCTTAAGACTCGTGAAGTTCAAAGTGCACAACATTTTCCATGTTTTCAATTTACCGCATTAAAATTAAAAGGGATCGCTTATTTATGTTTTATTTGTATTTACATCAATGTGCGGGAAATATTATACATGGGGCTTGTATTTAGGATTTTTTTAGTGATTAAGCTAAAGGGTATTTTCAACTAGTTATTGACAGATCCGATTGAACAACGGAATTATGATCATTTCTTTCCAAAATGAATTGACGGATCAGCGGATCCGTATGGCTTTTGATCAATCCACTTTGTGAGGTCGACTGTTGGAATATGCGAGCATGGCATAACAGGGTTCCTAAAGAGAGATAGAAGCATTTGTAAGTATTTGGGAATTATGTTGTTTAAAAATCGACTTACGATGCCGAAACTGTCTTAAACGCCAGAGGTTGCATAGAGGCAATGTTGTTTCCATTATCGCACAGTAAACGAGCCAGACTCGCCTTTCGTAGCTCCGCTAATTGATCTGCAAAATATTTGCATTAATGAAAGTCCTTAAATGAACTAGTTTTAATTACCTGGTGTGAATCCAGTCGTTTTATCGCCATTTTCGAAGAAGAAACGATCCCCAACACGAGTTCGGTAGAACTGTTCCGTTAGGATACACAGGAATGTGGGGCCTGCCAAGGCACCGGCCACATGTGCTTCCAAGGAACCCCCTACAGTCAGGTCCACATCCTCGTGACTCACGTACAGGGATCTCAGCTTTTCAATTATAGGAGGACTGATCAAATCCCCAAAGTCCTCCCAAGAATGAGCGCGTCTAAGGCCACAAAATTCTCTCATATCATTATACGACGCAAGACCATGATCACGATTGCGTTGTATGTCCAGAGAACGCAAGTCCGAGCCAAACGGCATGTTTCTTCTAAATAAGAAATGTTTGATCTACCAAAATATATATATAATAAAAGCTGATCTCTGTGTATATAGATTTACAAGTACCTGCTTGTCAAAGTTAATATCCGTCAACTCTTCTGGTTGGGTGGCATGACCTCTGGTAAGGGAATCAAAGTTATCCCCAACCTCAATAATGCCGGGACGATTAAACCAATCACTTAGAGTCAGAGAGCCGAGTACTTGTCGCAGCTCAGACAGAAGGCTACAATTATAGTGATGTAGAAATTTATTAATAAGGAATGTTATATGGAAATAATAAATCAATTGTGTTTAAACTCGGGACTATATTAATATATCTCAGCTTTTATTAGTAATAGTTATAGTCTTGGGATATCTAACCGAGACAGACTGTTACGAACTGAACATTTTGAAAGTATCTCAGCGCAAAGGGTTATTTATCGTTCTAATAATATATTATATAATTAATAAAAAACTTCCATTTAAGAAAGAACACATGTAGATCACCTAGATTTTAGGCTGGCAGTCAATGTGGTTTTTAAATATTGTGAAGATCTTTCTGACCCCCGCAATGGTAGTACTGATCAATTCATAAACAAGTCTGCAAACTGGTCCAGTACCATGTTTTTATTTAGATTTATAAAAGTGATTTGTAATAATAAACAGTTGAAAACGGCGAAGCGCAAAGGCCATCATGAAATATACAATAGCTACACGCGAAAGAAATCATCCGCTATCCAGAACTCTTATGGGAAGGAAAACCAACGAATTCGAAGTGTAGAATGATTAATAAAAACATCAACATGAGACATGAAGTGAAGAAGACGCGAACATTCATTTTCGTAAAAAATGGTTGTCTGATAAGTCAGTCTTAGTGATCTTTGAAATCTGCTTCGCGTGTTGGAAAAAGTTTTCATCGTTAAAATGCCGTAGTTGAAGCATGTTTAAATGTTTGAATTTTAAGCGAAACACTGATTGTACTCTGTATTAAAAGAGCACAGAGTATTTTAAGTTTGTGCAAAAGTAGCAGGTAGAAGGAGTTGTCAAGAATATATATTCTTGATCATCCTCAAAAGCCAGGTCAATACAGATCAAGAAGATCCAGAAATAGTAAGTAATTATTTATCGATTTCCCGAAGAAATGATAAACATAGATTATGATCAGGGATTCAAACCAGAACATACGTCGCTCTTGTTGGATCATGAATTTATAATCGTTACGGTCCCTGTAAAAATTATATTTGTGGATGCATCGACTCAAAATATATAAGCCTTAAAAGTCTTATAAAAAATTTTGAAATCAAATAATTCCAGCACCATTTGGGTTAAGTCGTTAGGGAAATAAAAAAAAATAAAAAGTGTACAAAGTGTTTAGAATTGTGGGAGCTGTTAAAAACTTTTCTTGCTGTACCAGCAACCCAATTAAGCGTAAGCTCCTCTAAAAAATCGGATGGACGCAGAAACGATATCATAATTAAATCATATATAATTTTAATCATGTAATGGATACAAACTTGAGAATATTTTATGCAAACAAGCTACTATCGCAATTGGAAATTGATATAAATCACAGTATTTCCCCGTTAAGTTTAATTCAATCATTCAATTAATTCTGTTGGCGCTCTGATTATAATCATGTTCGTCTTTATTCCAATCAGTTCCGGTGTATTGTTCGTTTGGCTTAACGATGAATGATTACATGGAGCGACAATCACATCGTATGAATTGCAAACTCTTGCAAAGACGCATAGGCTGAAACAGCGCTGCTGACAGATATGGATAACGAGAGAGAGAGAGGACGATTGGACCGTCAACGCTCAGTTTTGTTCGGTAAAAAAGTCTAGCTCAAACGTTCGATGCGTTTGCCGGTATGAGCTAAATATATTCAACGCTGAGTTTTGTTGATTGATTAGTATTGAGTAAGAATTTTTGTGTATTAGGCAAACAAGATAAAAGTGATTTTTGCAGATCTTTGGTGTGGCTCCACGATATTACATTTGTGTGATGTGTAATTGATTGTTCAACCCATATCGGTTATTTCGTTCGTCACCATCGGTATCGACAAATTTGAGACTGTGTTGTGTCTGCTTTTGACAAATGTAATACTCTTCACTGAAGGAAAACACAGTATTTAAGTAATACTCATTAAAGTGACAACCCTTTAAGCTCATGTTTGGAATTTTCAACCCCCAATAATATTTGATGACGGTTAACTAAAGGTGTTTGGTGTGATATTGTGGTCATTTTAAACTTCAATTGATTTCATTTCGCACGATGGGTAATGCGCCTTTGTTAACTGAGTAAAATACACCCCAATAACTTCCAATAGGCAATATTCATCACGCTAAGACTATTATACTGTGTAACTGTAACTTGATCATTTCAAATCTTGCTCATACATGGTTGGGTTAGGTTGCGATGGCTGAGAGCGAAGAGCCGCTCTCCCACTTAGGCCACTTTGGTCCCATTGCGATGCCATATTTATTCCCTATTAACCCTTTTTAATACTGAGGTGGGTGAGGTGGGGGACTGAACTATTGTGTGGACAGAATAAATGCTCATACATTCTCAACTCTGATTTTCACTTACTCCAATCTTCCTTCAATTTGCGAATGGAAATATCTAAAAGCAGCTGTTGCATGTTCATTCAGCACCGAGGGATCCATGTTGGGATCGTAGTCGTTAACGTAGCTGGAGCCCGGCGCCTTGTAAATCAGACGATTCTTCAGCATATTCTCGGCTCCCAGGAATATAGGAAGCCACTCATAGTAGCTAATGTGTTGATACTGGGCAATGTTGATTTTCCGTGCCTCCTGGAATAGTGTGCGATCATCGTAATGAGGATTGAGTGCCGACAAAGCTTCAGCAATCCTATTGTGCTCTCTTAGCAGTACAGTTTGCAGGATAGCCAGGCCCGGGTTCTGATTGACGCGTACATCTCCAGATCTGTAGCAGACTTCACTGCTGTCAACTGCATCGCAATCGCCAGTAATATTGCGCGACAGAGGCATCCACTTGGCACCATTACGTTCCTCCACTATCATGCGACCGCCCTGGAACTCTCGTATATCCGTGTTTTGTTGTATTGAGTTTCCATAGACTAGCGACAGGTCCAGATATGAAGTGACCACAGTTAATTGCTCAGCAGGTCCACCACGATATTGGCACCTTGAGTCGCGGTCGGTCAGAGTGCGGACAAAGTTCAGACACTCTGTGCCCACTTGTGAGTAAGCCGGATCATGGGGAGGAACGATGATGGCAAAGCATGTCTTATGTGCTGTATCTAGACCCACCAAGCGACCGTCGTCTGTGCAGCAACGTGTTGGGTGCTTCTCTGTGGGGATGAAAAGGAGCAAGTTAACAGACGGAAAGCTGAAAAGAAATCTTCAAACATACTGGATTGAGTTCCGCCTGCTTGCATGCTCATATCGTGGGTCATTATTTGACCCCACTGCATATTGTGAAGCGTAAACTCTGGATCGGGAACGTCTTGCTCTCCAAACGCGACCAAGGAAACTAGGCGAGCACTTGGCAACTCGTCTCCTGTAACGGAACGGGGCGGTGCTGAGATGCCATCGGCATATTTAGGTGTCAAAAGTCGGCCATATCTAAGATGAAGCAAGTTTAAGGATCTGCTATAAGCTGTATTTTGGTAAAGGGCTTCACCTTGCGTTGGCCACGCCCAGCTCGGGGCGCTCAAGGTGATTGCAGGATCCGTCTAGAGTGCGGTAAGCCGATTTCTCACAAACCGCAGGAGGATTGGCACAACTAACTTGACCCGGTGTTGGAAAGCTGAATCCGTAGGCGGTTAGCGGAGGGCTGGCTGCCGGTGCAAATGGATTCTGGACAGCTGGTGAAGTTGCTGGTGCTGTATGTCCCAGACTATTTCTGTTGAGGGGAAAGTGTGCTAATAAAAGTTGGAACCATTGGACAAGCAAACATACCCTATTATGTACGGAGAAGCTCCACCTTGAAGATATTGGAACCCATGAAAATTGGGATAGGACGGATCATTGTGTACGATGTGGTAACCAGTTGAAACTTTGAGCCCCACCGTATAGGAGACAAAGCCCAAAAATGCTAAAAGAAGCATATCCCTCGAGCAGCCCATCTGTAAAAAAATTACAAAATATAAAATTATTCCCTTGAAATCTCAAAAACAAGCGTTATAGTCGTTTGATTTAGCTTTAATATACAGTAGATCATAACTAGTGTAGTAGTGGATTATAACAAACTAGCTGTATAGCCGGCGTCGTCTGGGTCTCTATTTCCAGTTTATAGCTAAAGCAATTTCTGAAAAATTTGATATGTCCTGCACTTAAAGTGTAAACCTACCGACAAACTTTTCATATCACAGCCTAAATAATTTCTGGGTTGTGGACTTAAACCACTTTTAAGCTAGTTCAATCGGCTGATTCAAACAATTCTTTAGCCGGTTTGATACCGGTCCTGATTTGTTTTAAAATCTCTAATGTAAAATTTTGAGTTCTCGGAATTTGGTGGAATTTAGCGTTTCCTGATACGAACTAGTACAAAGGAACTGGTTCATTCATCAAAGTCGGTGCTTAGCCCTTCGATAGATTTAATAAGTAACCCTGCACCGTCAGCTAAGCGGCCATCTTCAGCTTGTAAAACGCATCCTAATTGTGGCTTTCTCTATCGAAATTCAATGCGGCGAGAACTGTGCCCTCCTTTGACTTAAAGTGAAATTTGAAAGATATTCTAGAGCTGCACAACCAGGCGTGATAGCTATTTTGAAGATCGCCTGTTCCCCGAAACTTGGCTTTCAAAATTTTGTTGGTATGGAATTCAATAAAAGTCTATTTGTCGCCCACAGTACCAATCCCCTCGGCGGTGGCCAAAGCTGTTAGCTCTCTGGGTGTTTCACACTACGGTGGAGAAGCTTGGCCAAGACATCGGTATATCTAGCTATACATAGCGACGGCCTGAGTGTAAGCTGCTTTAGTGACCACAAATTTCTTGGAAGAAGTCAAGATGTGATAGTTCCCGAGTTGGTGACGGAAAGTTGGGAAATGTCTTGTGCAAAGTAGACGTCAAATGGAATCTGCCGACTTATCCATTGGAATTGAGTTAGTGCATTGTGCGAATTGTGAGCTTAGAAGTAACCATCAAGGAAATTTTTAAGCTATGCTCAAACCCACATCAACTATATTAATTATAATTTAATACAACTGCACTCTCCTCTCCTCATCGACGAAAGGCCTTTCACCAAATGAGCGGGTAAGTTTTCTTAAAGATGTTGTGTTAAAGTTAGGTTAAACCATGGAGAATAACCTTGAAGTTTGGAAAAGTTTTATAAATGAACAGAAATAGTTATAAGTATGTAAGAATGTTTTCGAGAGGCAGCGTTTGTCTGAGGGATTCATGATACAATTTAGCTACAATGAATCAAGGTAGGGGGGTAAAGACGGTGGCCTCACACTCAACCGAGAGTGCTAAAAATAATTTCTTTGAGTTTATTTGAAACATCATCCGACTTTAGTTCCATTTATTCTTTAACATCGCTTACATTTATTCTGGGTATTAATAATGGAAGTTCGTTTTAGAGACTCTATAATTTAAAATTTTGTGCTTGATATCTGATTATCTTGATGGCCGCGAACCTCCCCAGTCGATTGACTGCTAGCCCAATCAAAGGCTACCGCCCGGTTATATGCGATCAGTTTGTAAGCCTTGGTTACTTGTGGTTCCGCCTCTTAAGTGTTGGGATTGTATTCCTAACCAGCATACCTAAACGCAATGGCGTGAATAACGAAATGAAGTACAACTAGAGATGGCAAAAACATCAATACATCGATTCATGAATCCGATCTTTCTATGTCAGCAATGAATCGATGTTATTTCTGTAAATCGACTAAAATAGAAAAAAAATTCCACCACTAATAATAAAAGCGACGTTTGAATAAAATAATACAAATCTACAAAAATTGGTAATATTCATGACAAGACCGAGAAGGAACAGTTATTCCAACTGCGTCAAGAAAAAAGAAAAGTCAAGTGTTTGAAATTTTTTTCGTGGTTTGGTAGTCAGGGAAAGTGCAAAAAATGTGGAAATACCTCAAATTTACTCAATCATTTAAAAAGGGCACACCCGCTCATCCTAAAGCTAATTGGCTTCTAAAAACTATGAAGCAAGTTCAGAGAGAAAATGATTGCTACTGATGATTGCTCAAAAATATGTTCTTGGATATGCTGGAAAAACTTTGAACGATTCACCAGACCGTAAAGTTCTGTGCTCTGACTACTGATGGGTGGAATTCGCGGTGGAACCACTATTATATGACCCTACCTTGCCATGTCATCACACAAGATCTCAAATTAGGAACTGGCGTTTTGTCCACAAACAAAATGCTTAATGCATTGCGTTCAGTTTAAATGAGTGAAACATCTTCGATAAAACATCAACAGTTGTTACAGACACGTTACAACACTGCATCGATGATTAAGTCGTAGGATTTCTGAAAAAGTTTTCTTTTTTTTTTTTTTTTTTAAAAACCTTTTTGTAACCTTCCAAATTTGAAAGAATTTGAAATTTTTTACTTTTAAACTTTTACAATTTAAATGCACAACCAAGTCAAATATTAGTGGAATAGCTTTAACTCAGTGACCATATCGCTAGTGATTCCAATAGCATGTGATTTACTTTATCAATTAAACTCATTAAAACTCAGCATGCAACCTCGGATGGCATCCAAACATAATCACCAAACGAGGAAAGATAGCATAGTTTTGATTTTAAACAAAATCACAAAAATTAGCAATCATAATTGCACTTCACATTCGTTCACTTCAACAATTGAGATCTATCGATTTTTTCGTCATCTTGTTGTGCTGGTGAACACGGCAATTTATTCCAAACAGAGCAAAAGAATGTTGGAAAAAATCGATGTCATGTTTTTGCTAGCTCTAAGTACAACCATGTTGAAGCTGAGTTTGCATATATCCCACTCCATTTTACCAACATAAAATCTAAATTCACGTTTATTTCTCAAAAACCTGCTTAGATAACGCTCTGAGCTACTATTGAACCGGTACAAAACCGGTTCGATACCGGATCGATACTGACCTTCAGACCAGATATCAAGTTCAGCTTAATTAGCTATGAACTGAACCACTTAACCGACTTTTTATTAGCTCTTGTTTATTCACAAAGTGAAAGAAACACCAATACGTGCAGGGCTAACGGTAAGTTTATGGAAAACTAACCTTTCCAGCGACTGCTAATAAGCAAGTACATAAACAATCGTAATTTAGTTAATCATTTTTTCTCCAGGAGTCGCAGTCCAAAAGGATAGCTTTAATTACTTCGTTCAGAATTAAATTTGTTGGGTGGTGTTCCCATCCCCATACCGAATTCTTCTAAGAGTAAAGAACTTACGTTTTCGGTATTCTACAACACTTATTTAATTATATTCGTTGCCGACATTTCTGTATCCTCTGTTGACCTAGAAACCTACAAATAAGTCAGATTTTTGGCTTTGCAACCAGTTAATGGACAGTCCATGCATCTGTATCTACATCTCGTCGTGAGCCTTTACTGGTCAATGCGGTAAGGTTGCTGTTGCTGCAGCTAAGCCCGACGTGAGTTGTTGGCGGCGAACGCCAACTTTGTGGACACGTTTCATGTTAACTTGCCGCCAACATGAACTACAAGTGGAGCGATTTGCTGTGCTGAGCCAGCCAGTCGAGGGATACCATGCGACGATCGATCTGGATCTCCGGCTGCGACTCCAACGTCTACATGTTAGTTATGGTCACAACTGGTTTCATCACCTTTTTGGAGTGCATTCATTATTATTTATTGCGACATTTTGGTCTAAACATATTCATTGCGCAGTCGGAGGCTGACAGATTTCGACTGATGTTCAGCTAAACCTAAACCCCATGCACAGCGAAATTAATTCATATTCATGAACACAATGTGAGCGCGAAAAGTCACATAGTTGTTTTTATTGTAACTGCATATTTGACCAATTTGCAAGCTACTTATGTAAACCAACTGAATCGACAGTAATAGCGGGCTTTACATAATGGATTTGTCTAGCGCACAGCCTCCGGCCGCCAACACCGCCCCACCGATCCCACTATGGTGGCGGTGCCACGTTTCCCAACGTGCAGACCTTTGTGCAAAATGCCAGCTGCATGCAAATGCACACAGATATCGGCAGCCAATCCGTCCGAGCAGCGAAAAAGACAAACTGTGTCTATGTTTTAATTGCATTCAGCACAGAACAATGGTCGAAAGACAATCGGACGGTCGGACGGACGTGGACACCGATTCGTGTCAAACTGCCATGAGTCTTGTACTTGTATATGGCCGAGGTTAATAGTGCTCCAGCAACTTTCTAGGGGCTGGCTGTTAACCAAATTCAAATTAGGTCAGCTCTGAAGTCAACGTTCATGGCTATTTTACCCGCTTGCAATTAAATTTAAATATGAATTGCATTTGAAGGCGGACTGCACTCCAACGCCAACTTGTTGGTCACGGCCAGTCGCAGTCATCTAGTTCTGCCTAATGAGCAACAACAACTAAGTCACACAAGATTGTTTAGATTATTTTTATTATAAAATCTAAAGCTGTCAATAACAATAAAAAAAAACCATAAACTGGCCATTATGTTCGCATCAAGAATACAATTTTTGTATATTTAAAAAATTGTTAATCTCGTTTTATGAGAACTGTTCAAGCGTTGCCACGACTTGGTTTAAGTATAGGGATGTTAGTTCAATTGGCATAGGAAAATGCACTGTTCAGTGCTTTACAGAGATTTCAAAACACCCGCTCTATTCATTACTTGGCTTTTGTAGCGAATCGAAGAGGAGTTGGTTAGGTAATTCGGATGCAAATCATAATTTTCCAATGCAAACCTTTTTAGGTAGAGCCGTTTTTTATGGGCGTTAGTGAATCAGTCAGTAAGTCAGTCTTTTGCGGTGGTGACACAGAATTTCTGTAAATTTAATTGAAGTAAAAATCCCCAACTAAGTTTTGGCTGGTTGTGAAAAGTCCCAATTGAAATTTTAATGGGGAAATTTCTCAATTAAAAATTGTGTGTGAAAAATCCCAACAAAAAATTGTGAAATATCCCAAGCTAAATTTTATGGAGGAAATAAATAAATAATCCTGTGACTGGGTTCAAGTGATTGACGAGCTTGAACTTTCAACTAATTCTAAATTTTACTGATCTATTCATTAAATCATTAAATCGAAAAAACATAGCTAAAATGTACATATTTCCTGATACAACTAATTATATCAAATAGTTGTTATGCTGAGTATCTAGCTATGTAAAAATATTTAATGAAAAAAAAATTTTAATCAGCATTCCCAGCTCTGCACAGAAATCATTAGAGATTTTGCCGACGGTTTGTAAATCTCTCGAAAAATTCGTCAGTGCCACAGAACTTTGAGAGATTTTATTATCTTATTAGAAAATCTACTTGGAACAAACAGGGCTCAATCTCTCTCCAAATAATGTCCATTTCTTTAGTTAATTTGATGTTTAAATGACATTTTTTGTTTGTGTTATATGTTCTATGATGCATTATTAAATTACTATTCAAATTGAATCTGCCCCTAATCCGCTGGCTGTCACGTAGATGGCGACACCATTGACAGTGGGAGCCACTAAGTTGGTATCTTTGCTAAATCTTTGTACAGAACACGGGAGGTTTAAAACCAACCCAATGAAATTTCTGTGGCACCTAAGAATTTGAATTCGGTTGGAATTTGCTTAGGAGAGGTTTCCGTGGCAACCCCCTGTTGGACTTTGATATTTTTATTTACCCGACCGGTTAATGGCGTGCATGGCCTAATGAAAACTGCTCCAGTGTGGGCTTTTCAGTCTCTCTTTTTAATGAAGTTCATTGTCATTATGCGTACGCCAATAAGTGTCAAACCAGACTTTTCTGTGTATAACGATGTTCAGTTATGAGGGTCCCAATTTAAGCCACGTAGGGCAAAAAGCAAGAATTGCTTCTGAACTGATTCTATACTACACCATTTGCTCTATTAACAATAGAGGAGATATGAGGATTGAAACTCAATTTGGGGTCAAAAAGAATTCCAAGATCAACGACTGTAGAAATTCGTTCCAAGGGTTCATTTCCAATCGTATAGGTAGCCAGCGAAGGCTTCCAACGATGGAAAGTCATGAACATGCACTTGGAGCAATTAAGGTGTAACTGATTAATTAGACACCAGGACTGCAAGGAGTTTAAGTCATCTTGCAATCTGATGGAGTGCATCGGGTCGTTAAAAGATAAAATAAGTTTTACATCATCGGCGTACATAAGTATCCGAGAACTCGAAATTATTGTGGGGAGGTCATTAATAAAAAGAGTAAAAAACAATGGGCCGAGGTGACTGCCTTGTGGCACACCAGAAGTGACAAAGACAGGCCTTGACGAATTAGAGCGAAGCAGAACTTTTTGAGTTCTATATTTTAAATAGGACGAAATCCAAAGTAGAAAAGGGGATGGAAATCCTAAATGATCAAGTTTGACGAGGAGAAGATCACGGTTCACAGAATCAAATGCTTTACTGAAGTCGGTGTAGATGAAATCAGTTTGTTTTTGTAAAAGGAAACCATCGTTAACCATTGAGGTAAATTCAAGTAAATTGGTCGCAGTTGACCGACGCTTTGTAAATCCATGCACTTTGTAAATCCATTAACAAATCTATAAATATTAGAATTTTGTGTAAGTATTTTCCAATTTTAAAAAGTACCAAGTCCACAGATTTTCTTAAGTCTGCCATCAATTCCATTCAGCAGAGACTCATCAGCAATCGCAAATCGAAAATCGGTAATCGCTTATAGGAATTATCTGCTGAATACGCCCTATTTCTTTGTTAGATTCACATCTAACACAATCACGAAAAATAGCAAACATGATTGCTCATCATGCCCGTTCACCAGCACAATCTAACAATAATAGTCGATTTTTTGTCATCGATTTATGCTGTTGAACACGCTCAATTTTAATATATGCAACAAATTAAATAAAATGCATTTTCCGTTTAATTGTTCTGAACTTATATAATGTCAATTCATTTGTAAACGAGGGTTTTCGGTATTTTCATATTCACTATTAATGCGGATTTACACAGGGTTTTTAATTTACAATGTCTCTAACGGGACATTGACCACCATTCGCTTTCGTAGAAATACCTTAACACATAAATATATTCACATCATTTCGGTCACTTTCATGTAAATTCAAAGACTACACAAAATAAATCATTAATTACCAAAAACGCGCAGTGTGCAAGGTGTTATAGGTGCGCTCGATACATACTACATGGCTCAGCTCGTCATGCTTTGTGTGGTCGGAGATGCTTCCTTGTATGCGTTTCAAACATCATATGTAGCCTCTACAAGGGTATAGAAAAGGGTGTCGGGAAGCTGTGGCAAAAAGACTTCCGTTCACGACCATCGGAAAGCTCATGTCGCCGCTAACTTGACATGGCAGAAAAAATAGTTTGTCATTGGGCGTGTTCACCAGCATACACCAATCATCTAACCAAAATCATTAATCAAAAAAAGAGTTTGGCTGCTGGTATAGGAGCTTGATAGAATTGTCGATAAAAACCACGGCGTCCACGTTATCGAATTTTTTAATTGGCGGCTTGGAAGTGTTAGCTTTTTGCCAACAAAAAAAATGCATTTGCTGGGATGAAGACGAATGTAGTGAGTGGGCTAACCGAGCAGCAATTGGATTGGAAGATTAGGAACTTGAAAGTCACAATCGACAATATCAAGAAAAGAGCAGGACCACTGGTGAAGGCGCGACAACATGGGCGCATTTCGCTGATATGGAGGCTCTCTTTAGAAGCGACTTTTGGCTGTCTCTGGTTGTCCCACAGCAAAGAGTAGAGCGCCATGCAAATAGTTTCCTTCAAGGAATTCGCGGAGGCCAGGCTGGCAGCATTAAGCGGGGGGAATTCTTGTAGCTTCATGATTGCCTCTGAGGTAAGCTCTCTTCTAGTAACTGATTTGGAGGACATGCAAGGTACGAGCACAGGACGAAGCAAGCGACAAGCAGGTGCACAGAGGAATCTGTACTACCAGAAGAAACAGGCCATCGAAGCAGATTGTGCCCGCACCGAGAAGGAAGAGAACAATAAAATCCAGACCTAGAGATAATAAATAAAATTCGTTTCTTTATATTTAAGTCCAAAATACATATTATTTTGAATTAATTTTAAAGCATATTTTTAAAAAAGGCTCTTTTTCTGATGCCTCTGATGAAATTCTCGCAACTTGTTTACTGGTTTGTGTTTCGATATCGAATAACTTTTGCCGATATTTTGTTTTTTGGACAAAAAGGAAGGTTTCCTGAAGGAGTTCTCTTGAATATTAGAAATACTAGTTATATACAAGATAATGTTTTCAGAAAACCTCCCTTTTTGTGGCCGAAACTAACAAAAATACACACCAAAAATATATTTAACAAGTATTCCATATCGATATTTCGACATCCCTACTTGTGTGTGTATCAAACTATTTATTTCTTTGATGTATTCACATCGAACACTATCACGAAAAATAGCAAACATTATGGCGCATCATCGATTTGGGCTGGTGAACACGTCCATTTTTTCGACACCTACCATTCGGAATATCAGCAGCAAAAGTGCTACAAAAAATCTACTAAGCTTTCGACAGCGGGTATTGTAAGAAAACTGCCTCAACCGGAACTTCCTTCCTCGACTGATACATAAGATAGGATAGAGTAATTTTCAGTCGACATAAATATCTGACCATACTGCATACCGGACTAGTGGTTCAAAGGCAGACTCTGATCGATCACTAACGTCTTTTTTAATCACGCATGTACTTGAATTCAAGTCATTTTAATAGGCATCTCATTTTACCAGGAGAAACCAAAACGTACGCAATATTTGTAAGTAAGCGCTCACATACTTACTTCAAGTAATCAAGTATTTACCGAAGACCTGTAAAATTTGGTCAGACCAACGACCATAATGGGAAAATGCGAGCAAATTTTTTACGACTTTAACAACTTCTAATTAAAAACGAATTCATATCCAAAGGCATTTGGTGATCATTAAAGTGTAAAATAGTCCATGAGACATGATAAAGAAATGGACGACAAAATGATTGATTTATTGCCAGACTGGCCCGACCAGACGCCATAAGGGGAGCAATCGTACAGAGGTACAACATTGTTGCGGCAAAGGCAAAAGGCATGGAAAAACGTGGTGTGCACACAAATCGAAAACATTCCGATTTGTCTGATCGATAGAGTAACAAGCACTAATTGAAATCGCCATTTAAAATGAAAGTGTCCCAAGCTGCCAGCACCTTAAAGTGCACGTCAGAAGCCGTCGCTCAGCTGTCGTCGCCGCTCTGGAATTTGGACGTTGCGAAATCTCGTAACTTATCTTCTGAAATCTGCACGTTAATTACAAAATATGTGTACTTTGGCGATGGAAATCAAATTGCAACTCAACGACAGTTTTTTTTAACGGCCGCCTAAATTATGCCAAAACGCAGCTCGTGAGTGTCCGTCCACGTGAGTTACATGCCCGAAAAGTCAGGTGATTTGCGCAAAGTGTTAGCCAAAAGCCACATGATCAACCTGTTTGGTTGGACCTCTGCTCCGGTCTGCTCTGAACGCATTTTAGCGTGCAAATTTGGCGGCGACTTAGGTATTTTCACACATTGCAGCTGTAATTTGCAACCGCCTTGGCGGCTTTTATGTTCGGATGCGTCTCACTAATTGATTCTTAACTGTCTGGTCCGCATTTGTCAAACCAGTTTAGCTAAAATCAGTTGGCACTTGTGCTGGTCATTATGTTTTCAATGTGGACGACGGATGTACTAGCTGGAAAATGATTAACAAAACGTCGTCATACAATCTTGTTTTCAATTATTGGGTGGACAAATAACTTTTGAGAGTTAATAATGGATTCAAGTTACGCCGAACCACAAGGCAATTTTATGCTATTCAATTTAATTAGAGCGTTAACCCAAAATTCTAAGAACCATTTAATATTTTGATTGTTTTTTTCCACTGGCGTAGGTCGCACCTTGCAAAAGGAATGTCTGTCGCAAGTAAACTTTGCATTTAACATTTTCATAATTTTTTTTGTATTTTGTGATTGTTTCCATTTGAATGTTATACTTATACCTTCACACTTAAAGACTGGGTTGTCATATACCTTTTTTTAAATGCTTCTGGTGGCGATGTTTATTATTTATTCTATTGCTTATTTTTTCCCAAAATGTTGAGAAAAAGAAGGCCATAATTTATTCCGTTCAGACCGAATAGTACGCTGAGGGGTAGTGGCTGTGTATATTAATAATAAGCTTAAAAGTAAGCCTATGCCCAAAAAGCCAATAGAATACTTGTTCCTGGAAATCTTCGGTGTTCACACTAAAATATTAATTGGATGCATCTATAGGCCACATAAAAACACAGAATACTCCCAGTTAGAAGACTAAATCTTGTCATTATCCCTTAACTACACTGACAATTTTCTGACCAGATATTTAAAGAGTAATTACAGAAAAAAACGCATTTTAAATAATTTGGAGGCACAAGGCTTCAATGTAGAAAGAGACACTCAACCCACTTATTTTTCCTGTACGACTGATACCTTACTTCACGTTTATTTTGTAAGTATTACTGACAATATAGTATTGTTATTTAATGTGATTGGAATTCAATTTATCCTATAGCGACGGCTGAACTTAAAAACGAAAATAGACTGTCTCTACAACACGTTTGTACCAGTCCAACAGAAAGTTATTGGACCATCACTAAAGCAATGGTTTAACGACCAAATAAAGGATGCCATCATAAAGCGTGATAAGGTGAATGGCAGGGCACTTGTACAGTCAAACATACCTGAAGCTACCAGTAATTCGTATTTAAGTTCTGTGTCTATTAATAACTGTTAAAACGTCTTTGGATTTGTCTGTGTGAGCCAATGTGATGTCTTAGAATCAATTCAGAAAATTAAGTCAAACGCTATTGGGCTAGATAATATAGATCCCAAATTCTTGAAAATACTTTTACCAAAAATTGAAGCCCACATCACACACATTTGTAATGCAATGAAAAATAGCTAAAACTAATACCAAAATCAAATAGTGGCTTTCGACCAATGTCCAAATTGCAATGTTCCAATGCATTTGAGCATATTGTCTCCTACCAAATGAATAGCTTTTTGGAAACCATATTCCTATTAATTTTAAAACAGTCAGTATTTAGGAAATTCAGGAGTTGCTCCACGGCAATCATAAAAATAATAGAGGAAATAAGAAAAAACTTAGACAACAGTTATGTTAATTTCTTGACCCTTCTCGACTACAGCAAAGCATTTGGCACGGTGACTCACGATATTTTTATACCCTTGGAGAGGGTATATTAAAATTGTCAGGATGTTTGTAACACATAGAAGGAAGCATCTCCGACCACATGAAGTATATATATTCTTGATCAGCATGACGAGCTGAGTTGATATAGCCATGTCCGTCTGTCCGTCTGTCCGTCCGTCTGTTTCTATGCTATCTCCTCCGTCAGTTTTAAAGCTATCGTAACCAAACTTTACACGAAGTCTTTTGGTATAAATACGCTGCACATTTGTCGGAACCGGCCGGATCGGATGACTATAGCATATAGCTGCCATAGGAACGATCGGTTGAAAAACTAGTTTTAGTGAGAAAAACTTTTTTGTTTTCAATGTTATCGCTCCCAACGCTCGTATTTATAAGTTTTTAGTGATTTCACATAATTTCACCAAGCCATTTTGAAATCGGACAACTATATAGTATAGCTGCAATACAAAAGTTAGGTCTGAAAAAAAGTCTTAGTGAGAAAAACTTTTTTGTTTTCAATGTTATCGCTCCCAACGCTCGTATTTATAAGTTTTTAGTGATTTCACATAATTTTACTAAGCCATTTTGAAATCGGACAACTATATAGTATAGCTGCCATACAAAAGTAAGGTCTGAAAAAAAGTCTTAGTGAGAAAAACTTTTTTGTTTTCAATGTTATCGCTCCCAACGCTCGTATTTATAAGTTTTTAGTGATTTCACATCATTTCACCAAAATTTTTCGAAATCGGACCACTATATAGTATAGCTGCCATACAAACTGTCAGGCACATATCAAGCTCCAAGGGTATATAAACTTCGGTCGAGCCGAAGTTAGCTTGCCTCTTTTTTTTTATTCTTATTTAAGGGGGTATTCTTCATGTTCACCTTTTTTATACACTTGAAAAGTGTATTATAATTTTGCCCAGAAGTTTGCAACGCATAGAAGGAATCATCTCCGACCACATATAGTATATATATTCTTGATCAGCATGACGAGCTGAGTCGATTAAGCTTTTTCCGTCCGTCATCAAACAATCATGTTTTTAAGCTGATCTGCGAAGTTTGGTCGAAGTCGCTAACCGAGCGTTTTCAAGTGTATAAAAACTTCGGCACGGACGAAGTTAGCCTTGCCTTTCTCGTTTTTTAATTTTTTTATAGCTTGGATATTTAGGAATATCGCCCCAAAAGGGTTTTTTGAAATTCGAAATACTTTAGAAGATATACAGGCATGTTCACAATACCACTTACGGCAACCTTTCGAAAGTGGAATTGAATCATGTTCTGGCAACACCAAAACGAAAGAGTTTTTTGTTTTGAAAAGTAAAGCTTGTTAGTGAAATGAAAAGTAATCGCCAAATTACGCACTCTTACAGTATGCTAGATGTATATAAAGAGAATGTTCCTTAATTCTGCGATTAATTTAGAAATTATTAGTGAAATTTAATTGGCATTCTATTCATTAATTGATTTATAAAGATTTGTTGTTTAATGTGTCCAGATTTTGGCTGTCCAAACGAAAGCGAAGAGTGAAACCTAAAAGTCAGCCTCTATCATTTTCAACTGTTCGATTTTCGATCGTTTCGCTTGGAATTTTGGTTTCTCTCTTGTTTATCTTGTGCCGTTCTCGCTTGGTCCAGCGGATTGCAAAAAGTAAAAAGAGAAATTGAGAACACAAAAACAAAACCGAAGAGGAATTGCGTTCGATTTACTTTTCAAATATTAGTGGAGTTTAGAACATGCAACATAATATTTTTTTGTTACACTAAACTACAAAAAAGACTCCAAAATCGAATTTTCATTTTTCAATGGCCGACATTTTGTCAAAAAAAAAAACCACAAAATTTTGTTCAAGGGTCAGACCAGAATGACATCTATTCTGATTAAACCCTTTTTATACCCGTTACTCGTAGAGTAAAAAGGGTATACAAAAGTCGTGCAAATTTATGTAACAGGCAGAAGGAATCATTTCCGACCATATAAAGTATATATATTCTTGATCAGCATCAACAGCCGAGTCGATATAGCCATGTCCGTTTGTCCGTCCGTCTGTATGAACACCTAGATCTCAGAAATGGTAAGAGATAGAGGTTTGACATGTATGGGACAAATGCTTCTTTTATCTGCACGCAGATCAAGTTTATTTCAAATTTTGGCCACGCCCCCTCCCGCCCCCGCAATTCGGAAAAAACCTTATATCTCCTACAGTTTTGAAGATAGACGGTTCGTACCTTCTAGAGATAGCTAGTAATTAGCAAAATAAATCGATTTGCTCGGATGAACGGTTCTCAAGTTATGAGCAAAAAAGTGAACCAAGCACCCAACCCCCTCCCACCCTAAAAAATGTTGCATACTTTTTGAATGGTCACCCTAGGGAACGCAGGAACACTGTTAAGCATGTTTTCTCATGAGTAACGGGTATATCGAAGTCGGTTAGAGCCGACTTTAACTTACGCTCTCGTTTTTCTTCTATATTTTGTATTTTTTTCCCTTGCAAAGGGCATTATAATTTTGCCCAGCAGTTTGTGACGCATAGAAATATTAATTTCCGACCCTATAAACTATATATATTCTTGATTAGGGCGACGAGCTGAGTCGACTTAGCTTTGTCCGTCCGTCTGTCTGTTTCTACGCAAACTCGTCTCTCAGTTTTAAAGCTATCGACCTAAAACTTTGCACAGAGTCTTCTTTTTACTGCACACTGCTAATATGTCGGAACTGACCGGATCGGATGACTATATCTTATAGCTGCCATAGGAACTATCGGTCGAAAAGTGGGTCTTTGTGAGAAAAACTTTTTTGTTTTTAATGTTAACGTCTCTCACTTTACCGATTATTAATATTATACGCTCTTACACAGATTTGGAAGTTTTGGTCGAAATTGGTTGACTATATTTTATACCTGCCATAGAAACTATCGGTCAAAAAATAGGTTTTATTTAGAAAAATAGATGCAAGCTAACTTCGGCTCGACCGAAGTTTATATACCCTTGGAGCTTTATATATGCCCGACAGTTTGTATGGCAGCTATACTATATAGTAGTCCGATTTCGACAAATCTTGTTGAAATTATGTGAAATCATTGAAAACTTATAAATACGAGCGTTGGGAGCGATAGCACTAAAAACAAAAAAAGTTTTTCTCACTAAAACTAGTTTTTCAACCGATCGTTCCTATGGCAGCTAAATGCTATAGTCATCCGATCCGGCCGGTTCCGACAAATGTGCAGCGTATTTATACCAAAAGACTTCGTGCAAAGTTTGGTTAAGATAGCTTTAAAACTGACGGAGGAGATAGCATAGAAACAGACGGACGGACAGACGGACATGGCTATATCAACTCAGCTCGTCATGCTGATCAAGAATATACTTTATGTGGTCGTTACAAACATCCGGACAATTTTAATATACCCTCTCCAAGGGTATATAAATTGTTTGTTTTAATGCTGGCGTTCTTAAACTCTGATTTGTTAAAGCATTTGCAAGGGTATAAAAACTTCGGCATAGACGAAGTAAGCTTGGCCTTCTCGTTAGTTTTTATTTCACACGACATGGAGAAGTGTAATTGTCCCCGCATTTTTTTTAGACCCCCCACTTTGACGGCCGAGAACTTTTTGAACAGCCCTCGTATCGAAGCAATTTTTGTTTAAGCCCCATACGGAGTACGACGAAAAATTCGTTTTTTACAGCATTTCATATAAATAGAAACACATTTCACCATTATGTGAAATACTGTAAAAAAACGAATTTTTCGTCGTACTCCGTATGGGGCTATACTCTAATCTGTTTGTAACATAATACAAAAACAGAGTTGGAAAAACTCTTTGCGTTTTCAGATAAGGTTTTTTTTAAAAAGGTCCATAAAACAGCCTCGACATGGAGAAAACCCCCTTCAGCGGTAGAAGGCAGACTGTCTATTGACAATTAACCGTGGTGTTCCACAAGGATCAGTTTTGGGACCACTTTTGATCACTATATATGTTCATGATTTTCCCAGCGTGTTGTCTTCGTGAGAAGTTCACATGTACTCGGACGATGTTCATATGTATATAAGTCGTCCTCTGAGTCAAATCAGTGATTGTACTTATTAACTGTTGTAATCGTGACCTGTTTGTGACTGGGCAAAGAAAAATGGTCTTGGCTTAACCCTTTAAAATCGAAGTGTCTCGTAATATATCAAACTATATGAGCGCTGACAGTCTAGATAGAAAACTGACCACGTGACCGCACTTGCAAATAAAATTTTTGAACTTCTTCACAAAATAAAAAACGCAATAGAACCGGTGTATTTATATGACATTCTTAGTTTTACATGCTCGAACAGAACCAATGATATTGTTTGTATCTGTTCCAAACTCTCAAGCTCCAAGAAACATTGTTAGATACACGCCGTTCGTAAATTGAATCAATCACAGTCTTAAGAATATCAAAAGCACAACGCAATTTCGTGATAAACTAAAGGCACAACTAAAAGAAAATTAAATTTAAAAATGATTGAAAATTTGAAATAGATAGAATGATAGAAATGACAGAATCATAGAAAGAAAATTAAAATAGAATATTGTATTTTTAATATGTAGATACTCGGGTGTGTTCCAGAAATCTCTAGAGGTTTTCGTGTAAACGTTAGCATTTCATATGAAAGCTATTTAAATTTATATGTTGAGATGCTCGAATATGCCCGGCTACTAGATCAGATGACAAAAGTTGAGCGATTTGAAACCGCCTGCTCAAAGCCAAGTAGATTTGTTGCGTACGGTTTTATTTCCACATAATCTAGTAGGCGGTCTGATTCTTCGCACTTTACAAGTGAAGTAGTCCCAGTTTAGTTCGAAGAGCAATCGTTTATACGAAAATCTCTAGAGATTTCTAGAACACCCCTGATAATTTTAAAAGACACAGTAAATTATATACAAATATAAACAACTATTTTGACGGTTTCGATTTTTGTGTAAAGGCTTCTATTTCCTGTTCAAGTTGTGCAAATTTATAGGTAAGTTAAAAGCAAATCTGTGGTGTTAGATCTTGTAATTTTCTCTCGATTTGAACTCACTTGTCATTGAGTAATCGGTTTCAGCTGTTGAATCAATTTTGTTTAAGTAATGTTCATGAGTCTAAAATTAATGAATAACGCTTCTGTCTTAGGTAATGCTTAATACGAGCTTTTCTATTCCAGGGGCAGAAACATTTCATATAACGTTTCCAACGATTGTATGTTTAAATTACGCGCTTAACATAAGTGCTGCCCATCGTACAAATACCAAATACTCGATTTGGCACTGAAACGCGTTAGGAACATTTGAGAAATGCCGCAATGTAA
Source organism: Lordiphosa clarofinis (assembly GCA_018904275.1). NCBI lineage: Eukaryota > Metazoa > Arthropoda > Insecta > Diptera > Drosophilidae > Lordiphosa > Lordiphosa clarofinis. The sequence continues at coordinate 335,817 of JAEIGQ010000200.1, forward strand.
GATTCACATGTGTGAATTTTTTTTCAGTTTCAGTAGCAACAGTTGGTTCCAAGTGGACGTAAAACGGCATTAATATGGCAAGCAATTACGAGGGATACATGTCACCGCTGAGCACCCGCTATGCCAGCAAGGAGATGCAGTTTCTTTTCAGCGACCAGAATAAGTTCTCCACATGGCGTCAACTGTGGGTGTGGCTCGCAAAGGCGGAAAGTTCCCTCGGGCTGGACATAAGCGAGGCGCAAATATCCGAAATGGAGCAGCAGATCAGCAATGTTGATTTTGTGGCGGCGGCAGAGGAGGAACGACTCACCAGGCACGATGTGATGGCTCACGTTCACATCTTTGCCAAGCAATGCCCGACAGCAGCGCCGGTTATCCATTTGGGCGCCACTTCGTGCTATGTTGGCGACAACACGGATCTTATTGTACTCCGGGATGCTATAAAGTTGATTCTGCCTCGAGTTGCTGCCGTTGTGTCGGGCCTAAAGCAATTTGCGGAAACCTACAAGGACCAGCCCACACTGGGGTTCACACATTTGCAGCCAGCCCAGTTGACCACGGTGGGCAAGCGCGCGTGTCTATGGATTCAGGACTTGCTGATGGATGAGCGAGCGTTGCGCCGTTGCCTGGAGGATCTGCGCTTCCGTGGGGTCAAGGGGACCACTGGGACTCAGGCCTCGTTTATGACGCTCTTTAACGGCGATGGCGAAAAAGTCAAAAAGTTAGACCTGCTAGTCACCCAAATGGCCGGTTTTCGTAAGCCGTATGCGGTTACCGGCCAAACGTACTCCCGCAAAGTGGACGTCGAGATTGTGTCGGCGCTTGCCAGTCTGGGCACAACCGTACACAAAATGTGCACTGACCTGCGAATCTTGGCCTCGCGCAAGGAGATGGAAGAGCCGTTCGAGAGCACGCAAATAGGTTCCTCTGCCATGGCATACAAGCGTAATCCCATGCGCTCGGAGCGCTGCTGTGCCCTGGCACGTCATCTTATAACGCTATTTAGCAGCGCTGCCAACACCCATGCCACCCAGTGGCTGGAGCGCACTCTGGACGACTCGGCCAATAGGCGGCTTACATTGTCTGAAGCCTTTCTGGCGGCAGATGCCTGCCTGCTCACTTTGCTAAACATCTCCCAGGGTCTGGTGGTCTATCCTAAGGTGATTGAGCGGCATATTGCCCAGGAGTTGCCCTTCATGTCCACAGAGAATATCATTATGGCCATGGTCAAGGCGGGCGGCGACCGACAGGTGTGTCATGAGAAGATTCGCGTGCTTTCTCAGGAGGCCGGTGCGCAGGTTAAGCAGCAGGGCAAGGATAACGATCTGGTGGAAAGGGTACGGAAAGATGCCTACTTTGCACCCATTCTTGATCAACTGGAAGACATCCTAGATGCACGCACATTTACGGGTCGTGCCAGTGCCCAAGTGGTCGAGTTCATTGCAGACGAAGTGGAACCAGTGCTGGCTCACTACAAAGAATCCCTGAAAAGTGTACAGAATGTGCAGCTGAAGATCTAAGCTGGAACTACAAATTAGCCTTAAGCACAGAAAGTGTTAAATACAATTGCAATGTTTTGTGAATCAAAATGTTTGGTTACGCCGGTTCGAGGTTATCCGTCCCATCCAAGGAATGAAAAACGGTGGATGGCAATCTTTATCAGTTTTTGTGTCTATCAAGCTTCATGTGAACTGCATCAGCAACCGATGCCAATTGCGCTGCGGTTATCGCCGCACTCAAAGGGGTCGAGATCTCTGCCAGTTGGACCCCTGGAGCTGTTCGATTTAGCTTGCTCACAATTAAAAACCACAAGCCTCAAAAGTCAGCAGCCATGCAAGTTGACGTTCTTGGTCCAAGGCAGTAGACATTGTTATTATTGCCATTGCCTTTCGCCGCTCGGCCTCAGATTCAGCCTGACATATCACGACTCAATGCTGCTCCATGGTAGTCACATGGCATCAAATGTTGTTTGCTTTACTTTTAATTACATAACAAAACGAGCCGCATTTCTATGACAACAAATTTGCACCTTTGAACCGATGTCATGCTGTTGGAATGGCTGCAGGGTCCGTCTATTGAGAGGAGTTCATTAATCTCTCCCAGATTTAAGAAAAAAATAAATATGAAGAATATATAATAGAAAGGCAGATTGACAACTTTTCTGAATCTTTTTATATAAGTGTATCAGAAAATGTCTTGCTTTAATATGAACTAAACTTTTAAAGTGTTATTTAAACTCTGTTCTTTCAGGTTTTTTCACAGAATCAAATATTTTTTTAAAAATTCGTGAAAAAATTTGTTTAGGACAGGTTTGAGTTCAGCTCTTTTAACACATTTTGCGCTTTCGGCTTTGTTTAGAGTAAGTAAGTCGATATTCCGGTATTTTAAGATTCCAAGCCGGACCCTTAGAAGTATCTTGAACCGCAATTTCTGATCTCCCAAATCTGTAATCCAACATCATCATATATCAGAATTGCCTGAAAATAGATTCGGAAATGGTTCATTAATCCATCCATTGGTTTGGAGGATTTTTAAGAAGACTTTCGCAACCGACAACGGGTCGAGTAAATTTTAAAGAGGCTTTCGGAATCATTAAGACTTAACTTTGTTTAATTATTTTGGTTTTTATAGTTCGTTCACAATAAAAATAAACATTGGGGCTAAAACTTCACGTCAACTTGTATACACAATCTCCGATCGCTCCAACCGACCTATTCAAATCATAATTAAAGTCTTTTTTCCTTTAAATTGAGAGTGTGAGCTGCGAGAACACCTACAAGCCAAATATTTTTTTAAATTACCAAACGGATTATAGAACAAACATTTTTTAGCTGTTAATTTAGTTCTTTTTAATACCATTAAAGTTGATTTATGTTCAAGTTCCCAGGAGTAAACACACATTTTTCAATGATCACTTCTATGTGGGTCTAGCGGACGTCAAACGACCGTGGGTAGATGTTGGGCTGGACAATCGCTTATGACGCGATTGACTTGTTTATAATCGTTGTGTTGTGTCAATCAAGATTTTTTAGTAAATATGCACTCAGCACGTGTTATTTAGGTTTTTATACTCTGTACCGAAGGTACATAGAGTATATTAAGTTTGTGCAAAAGTATGTAACAGGGAGAAGGAATCATTTCCGATCATATAAAGTATATATATTCTTGATCAGCATCAACAGCCGAGTCGATATAGCCATGTCCGTCTGTCTGTCCGTCTGTCCGTCTGTCTGTCCGTCTGTCCGTCCGTCCGTATGAACAAACAGATCTCAGAGATGGTAAGAGATAGAGGTTTGACTTGTATGGGACAAATGCTTCTTATACTTGCAGGCAGATCAAGTTTGTTTTCAATTTTTGCCACGCCCCCTCCCGCCCCCGCAATTTAGAAAAAACGTTATATCTCCTACAGTTTTGATGATAGATGATTGGTTACCTCTGAAGATAGTTAGTAATTAGCAAAATGTATCGATTTGCCGAAAAAATGATAAAGATCGGATGAGCGGTTCTCAAGTTATGAGCAAATAAGTAAACAACCCTCCCCCCACCCACTCCTACCCTTAGAGAGAGAGAGAAAGAGAGAGAGAATTAGAGATGAGCGCAGCACCAGCATTGCATTCAGCTTCTACTCCAGGTACAGAGTATGTTATAGTCGGGCTTGACCGACTTTCTCACTTGTTTCATTTGAATAAAAACAAGAAATCGAGATTGAGGTAATCAAGTGTGAATTAAGTACCCTTTTCCTCTCTGGACCCTCATCACACACAATCTTAAATTGAGACATTTAACCCTTGAAAGTGCTCAGTGCAACAACCTTTAATTATTATACCCTTGCAAAGGGTATCATAATTTTGCACAACCGACTTCGATATACATGTTACTCATGAAAAAACATGTTTAACAGTGTTCCTGCGATCCTTAGGGTGACCATCCGAAAAGTATGCAACATTTTTTTAGGGTGGGTAGCGGGAGGCTTGGTTCACTTTTTTGCTCATAACTTGAGAACCGTTCATCCGATCTTTATCATTTCAAATCATTTTGCCAATTACTAACTATCTTTAGAAGCTACAAATCGTCTATCTTCAAAACTGTAGGAAATAAAAGGTTTTTTCCAAGTGAGGGGGCGGGAAGGGGCGTGGCCAAAACTTGAAACAAACTTAATCTGCGTGCAGATAAAAGAAGAATTTGTCCCATACATGTCAAACCTCTATCTCTTACCATCTTTGAGATCTAGGTGTTCATACAGACAGACGGACGGTCTATATCGTCTCGGCTGTTGATGCTGATCAAGAATATATATACTTTATATGGTCGGAAATGATTCCTTCTGCCTGTTACATACATTTGCACGACTTTAGTATACGTTACTCGTAGAGTAGCGTTACTCGTAGAGTAACGGGTATAAATAGAGGGAAGTTAACTTCGGCTCGACCGAAGTTAAAATACCCTTAGAGCATGATAGATGGGCTAATCCGGAAATTTTTAAACCAAGGGCTGATATTTAAAGTTGTCCAAAACCCAAATGTTTGTTAATAGAATAATAGGACACATATTCAAGCTTCAAAATATGTAAGCAATATTGTTTTATGGAGGTTTGTTTGTTCTTGGCAGAGCCATACCTACACCTCTTGCTTGTATTTATTCTTGGAAAAAAGGTTTTTTTTGGTCAAAAAATGGGAAAAACGGTCGTTTTAGTATTTTGCGCTTAGCAAAACTAAAAACTTGTTTAATTTTCTTTAATTTAAGGTATTCATTATTTTTGTAAGATCTATATATATAAAAGAGTTCAACCTGACTAATTGACTGACTGACTGACTGGTGACCGTCGCACAGCCTAAACCATAAAAGATAGGAAGATAAGATTTTCACAGTAGTTTTATCTTATGCTGAAAGTGAGTACTAAGAAAGGATTTTTGAAAATTCTGCCGGGAAGTGTGGAAAATTCGCGGAAAACTGTTGTATGAAACTTTTTTGTTTTTCATCCGATCAAGTTCAAACTCATTTTCAAAGCTGTATATTAAAATTCAACAACAACTGCATACCAATCTTCCGGAAAATTCCCCCTCTGGGTGGAAAGTGGAGGTCAAGGTTGTATGGGCGAAACGTTAGTTGCCAGCGGTTAGCGCCAAACTCATTTTCAAAATTACACATAACAAAACATAAAAAAGTGGCATTCATATTTTGGAAAATCTATCCCCAAAGTCAGAAAATTTGCGGAAAACTGTTGTATGAAACTTTTTTGCTTATCCGATCAGATTCAAACTCATTTTCAAAGATCTATACGAAAATTCAACAATAACTGTGTTTCAAATTTCCGGAAAATCCCACCCGGAAAAGTCGAAAAATCCGCACACGAGATAAATGGCCGGATAATTCTGAATGCAAAAAACTATTTTTTATACGATTGGCTAGAAACTCGGTTTGTAAGTATAGATAGTTTAAAATGTTATATTCCGAAGTTGGAAAATTTGACCTGACGGTCGAAAAATTTACGGAAAATTCTGCATAAAACAAAACTATTTTTCATCCGATTGACTTGAAACTCGGTTTGTAAGGACAAAATACGAAATAATTTGAAATGTGATTTTTTAATGTCGGAAAAGCCGCCCACGGGGAAAACGGCCGGAAAATTTTGCATGCATAAACTATTTTAAAAATAGTATTTTTCATACGATTGGCTTGAAACTCGGATTGAAAGGTCAAAATGAGAATTTATTTTGTTTTTAATTTTCCGATGTTGGAAATACCGCCGGGATGCTCACTGGGAAGTGAATGGGATGTGGGTGGAAAGTTGTTTTGGAAGTGGGTGGAAAGTGTGTGGTAAGTGGATGTAAAGTGGGTGGAATGTGGAGGGAAGTGGGAGGGAAGTGGGTGAGATATGGTTGGTTTATATACAGAGTTAATTATGCCCTTTAATGTGATGAAAAAGAATTATACCTTTATTACACATTTTTTTAAAAATATTAATGCCAAAATGTATATCGTCCGCATCGGCATGAAAATAATCAACATTTTTTTTTCATATTATGAGTCGAAAATAGGTGTTTATAATGGATTTTTGCCTGTTGAATCTGAATCTGGGCTTTAAATTGCTCTAGGTTGTCGAGAATCCAAAAAACAAAACTTAAAGTAACAAAAAGTGTGTTTAAATAATATTTATATTAATAATTGATAAATTTCGAGGGCGAACCTGCAAAATCGGTATTTCCAAAATTTCGGAAAATGAAAACACAAATAAATTCGAGTTTTAGAATTAAAAACTGAGTTTCAAGCCAATCGGATGAATAATATTTTTTGCATGCTGAATTTTGAGGGCATTTTCCTCTTGGGCGGATTTTCAAAAATCGCAAACCAACTTTCAAGTCAATCGGATGAAAAATAACATTTTTTTTACACAGTTTGGCTTAATGAAAAAAGTGTATCGTCCAAAACAGCAACAAATTAAGATATTTTAATATCGGAAAGACTTATCATTCTTTTGAAAGTTAGGTTTAAATGGCCATTTATTCCACTTAATTTTATGTATTAAGACTTTCTTTGTTAATTATGCAAAATTCGCTAAAAAATGTGGAAATGCACATAAGCCTAAAGGTCGACTAGCATTTTTTGTAACGTCCGCAACGGAACTTTAAGCATTCATAACTAAAACAGATAACCTTTTATTTTAAATTGGGTTTGAAAGTACTCCCAAAAAACTGCATTTTGCAAAAAAAATAATTCAAATTGGACAGGATTAGCCCATATGCATGCCAGTTTGTTATATGATAGCTATGGGTCATTCTTTTAAACCGAACAGTTTATAAATTGTTCATTTTTCATTTTAATAAAAAAAAGTCCGAAATTCGATCTCATGCCCACCAAAATGTTATTTGCGGTTTTGCGCAAAAATGTTCTGTTAACTTTATAAACGATTTCAAAAATCGTCAAAAACGAAAAAATGGGTTTTTTAAAAACGTGATATCTCAGGTTTGAATTGTCGGACTAGGATCAAGTTGATATTGGTGAATTTTTTTCAAATTATAATTTTATAGCTTTTAAAATTATTTAATAATGTTAAGTAATTGGTTGTTCAAAATTATTTATAATTTTTTCTCAGTTTTAACCATCATGATATAGACTTCTAACCATATATATAATTTATTGCTCTAAACAAAACTTAAATTTTGGTGTTTTCAAACGTGTTTCGTGACGTTTTTTCAAAATTGCTGGTGCGGCAGGCGGCGTGGCAAATATTTAAAATAAACCTGACTTGCCTACAAGTATAACAAAAAAATTTGTTCGATATATGTATCCTTTTCCCTTTCCATCTATGAGATCTGTGCGTTCATACAGACGGTCAGACGGCCATACATATTTTTTTTCCGCCAATCCGAGTGCTTGGAAAATCAGCAAATCGCTGTTTCAGTTGTACGAAACTTGTAAAAAATAGCACTCGTGTGGCAATGCTGTTCGTCAATAACACAGGCCAACAAAACGACCATCTTTGTGAGGTGCAGCCCTGTTGATTTAAAAATATGAAAAGTTTATGTTTACTGATTTCTAAACTGGTTTCGGTTTCGTTCCATCAGCTCTTGTTTCCAAGATATAGCGGAAAAACGAAAATCTTGCATTTTTGGCACTATAGGATTTATGGAGGCCACACTGGGCATAAATGTCTGAGTTTATGAGCAATTTACGATAAAGGACATATCATTGCAAATTAAAAAAATCATAGGGACCTTATAAGTCTAGCGGAAAGTGTATAATTTGGCCTTTAAAGAGAGACATTTTTCGATTTATAGCATTTTTATCAAAATAAATCATCCCGTTTAAGGAAGCGCGGTAATTGGATTAATACATTCGCCATCTGAGCATATAGCCAAACATATGATCTAATTTTGTGATTTTTATGGCATTTAAATAAGTTTATGTGGCAAAGATATGGCGTGTTTAAGACGAAAATTCATATTCAAATTTATGGGAAGAAAACTAGATTGATAGTCTAAATATGTATAGGAACAGTAAAAGGGCTACTTGACTCGGCATAAATTGTTATATGTTTACATGTAGATGATAAATTAAATTTGGAAACAAGTAGCCTTTTCACAGTTCCCATAAATATTTGAATAACAAATCTAGTTTTCCTCCCATAAATTTAAATATGTAATTTCGTCTTTAAGAGGCTGTAACTTTGCCAAATAAATTGATTTAATCGCCATAAAACTCACAAAATAAGATCATATGTTTGTCTATAGGCTCAGATGGCGAAAATATTAATTCAATAACTGCGCTAGCTTTAACGGGCTATAAAAAATGCTAAAATAAAAAATGTCTGTCTTTAGAGGTCAATTTAGACACTTTCCGCTGTACTAATATAGCGGATATGATTTTAAAAATTTGCATTGATATGTACTTTATCGCAATTAATTCATAAATTCAGATAGTTATGCCTAGTGTGGCCTCCATAAATCCTAGAGTGCCAAAAAGTCGACTTTTTGGTTTTTCCGCGATATCTTGGAAACAAGAGCTGATTGAACAAAACCAATGATACAGTTTTGTTCAGTGAAGTCTATATTAACATAATCTGTTAAAAATGGACCTGCACCAAAATCACTGTTGGGCTGTGTAATCATAACGAAGCTTCATAGAAAAGAGAGCTTAAGTTAAAGTCGGCAGTTTTTTGTACGATCTTGATGAACACTTCTTTCTCAGGTCAATTTAATCATTACTCACTAACTTTTAGATTTGGATTGCGCAGACATAACAAATTTGTCTTTAAATAATTTCGCGTCCCGACATTTGGTAGCAATTCCTTGTTGTCCTTCGCTGTCCAAATCCAATCATTATGCCGCGAGAATCGGAGCTAGTTTTCTGTTTGTAAAAGTACCTTTAGAAGGATCGTACCGGTTCTTTCATACGTACGAAGGGAACGCCCTACTTCGTGTACTCCACTTTTCCGGTGGACTCGGCGTTATAAGCTTATACGGCAACTTGCTTAAATTTATCCTTTTTAAAAAAACTGTTTTAAGTGCGTTTTCACCACGAAATTGTGTAAATTTATTTTATTGCTGGTCACTAGAATCTATTAAACACGCCACTCATCCGCGAATTATTGGCTTTTAGTAAAAATGGAAGGTTTCAACTCAACCATTTACTTGGTTGACTGTTTTGTTCGTCCAGAGGATAGTTAATTCAACTTCTTTTAGAGCTACTTGACCTACATTTTTTTGAGCCTGGTTAAGTTTTTGTGATTGACTTAGGTTGAAAAGATGTAGTCGTCAATTGAATGAAAAGAGTAGCTTGCGTACACGACTCCGCTACATCTTCGTTTCCTTAATTCTTTTTCAGTAGCCTGGCGACCGCGTCTTTGAGTCGTTGACGGGATCCCTCACCCGGACCGTGACACTGTGTTGCATCTGGGCCTCTTGTTTCACTTTTGTCCCTTCCCGCTTTTTGAGCGTACAGTAATAACTTCACTATTAGTATATCATTAACGTTCTTATGCCTTGTCTTGAATTGAGCGAGTCGAGTGCCCGGCACCGTCCTCTTTGACGTCTCACTCTTTTCCAACCTAGTCAATCACAAAAACTTACCGCATATCACTCTTAAATTGTTGATTTAACTTGCCTCCTGTGACGACTACGTCACCAGTCTTGGAGTTGAACCTTCCTTTTTTACTAAGTAACCACGACATAGGTTATGTTGTTTTTTAAATAAATCTTTAACCCAAACCCCCCTTAACGTACCCCAGTGGTTTGACCATCAATGTAAACTACTGATAATTATCAGATGTCATATACTATAAATATAAAATTAATAGGGACAATGGTGACCTACAGTTTAGCGCCGAGTCCGAACGGCAAAGTTTGAGAAGCATTTTCATAGTTATTTCACAGCAGGCGCCAATAGCTGATGAAAATGACCGGTTATGTAAAAGGATTTAAAGAAAAACTCGTTATTAAATGTTTCGTGGCGAACTCGAACACACGACCTCTCGCACAACAGCACACACACTACCCGCAGCACCACAACCGACCAAAATCGACTAAAGAAAATAGCGGTTCTGGTTCCATTTTTGGACTTAAATCGCATCATTTTGGTGAGCTCAGTCGGAGATGCTTTGATTATACTTTGTTCGTAATAATGTGGCTATTTAAAGGAAATAGCTTCGGCTTATAGTCCTGTGGATATGGTATTATTACGTTCTCTTTTTGCTGCTGCTCACTCATTGTGTAAGCAAATAGCAAGCTGAACGGAAACTGTTTCAGGAAATAGTTCCTGGAATTAATCATCCGGAAATAGTTCCTGAAATTTAGTATTGCCAACAATTTATTATGATACAGCAAAGCCAACAATCTTTTATTGCCAAAATTGGCCAACAAGCAAGCTTATTGATCAAGTCATCAACTCATTTAAATGACCAATAAAAATAGTATTACCACTTGACCAAATATTTCCAGGAAGAAAAGTTTCAACATTGGCTAACCGACACCTGGGGACAAGCGTATGGCTAATTAAACCAAGCAATTGTACATTCAAAGCACAAGAGTTTTTTAGTGTTTTTTTATTTTGTGTGATCTGCTGCCTAGTTAAATATTGACTCCAACATTTTCACATGTCTTGGCTCGCAATTAGCCGTAAATTCGAGGTAATTATGATCTTAGCGCAATTGCTGCGTCCGGCCCCAACGACAGTGACAATGCCAACCAGAGCAAAGCCAACGGCATTGCATTGTATAACGGAAGCGAGCGAAGTCAGGGAAAAAGTGTAATGAGTTGACAGCACCAAATCGGCTAGCACGCAATGTGCATTGTTTGAATGCAAACATTGCTGGTCCATCTCTCATCCCCATGGTCCCGCCCCCCATTCGGCCTTGATCAGCATCGGCTGACGTTTGCGATTTTAACCACGAGATGGAAAATCAAAGAAAACAAAAGTCAATCTGCACATGCAATGTCTGATCAAGCGTGCGATGATTTTACAACTCCATTAAATTGTCGCTGACGAAGTTGTAATCTACACCAATTATGGACAGTCCGTGGCCGCTGACCGTTCCATTGATCACTCTAACGTTGCTCCGCACAACGAGGCGAGTACAGACACTTGAGGCTGTAGTAGACCTTGACTTTGAAATTTCAAGTGTTGCATCAACGACGATCGATGCCGGCAGGGAAACCCGCAAACTGGTTGGACTCGACTCGTCATTCGCTTTCTTCGTTTTGCAAACGAACTTGATTCGGACTTGGTTTTTTTTAATAAAGACTAAGTGGTGGCCAGTTTATCTTTCGGGCAAGCTGTGGAAAAACTATGAAATTAACTGCTTGAACTTGACTCCAATTCAATATTTAACCCAACCCTTAAAACAGCTGGACCATTCAATTGTAGTAGTCCAAGGCTACATCGTACATAGTTGGGGATGTTCCAGTTTTGGACTGTCGAAATTGGCATTGTAGGTTAATACAGATACTGTTGCGATTGAAAAACTCTTAATTCAGTAAATACGGGGCACTGTAAGCAAGGATCTTCATAGATTAGGAATCCGAGTTTAGAAAAGAAAAAGGCCGGGAATGACCACAAACAGTGTCAAAAATTCTAGATTGGCGTGCTCTCAATTGAAGCACATTTTTGAGACAGAAAATCCATACTTGAGTCGATTTTATTTAGTTTTCTTATAATAAAACGTAAAGCAACATAAAATGACAATTGCTTTTGCTAGTTTTTGACACAAAAATTAACTAGAGTTTATAGCTTGAATCTAAAAAACCTTGAAAATGTAAATACTTTCGGGATGGTGTTAATAGTCAGAAATAAAAAAACCTTTGATGGTTAAATATTTCAAAATCGATTTTATAATATACAAAGCGCTCTTTAATTATACAGGCCTGTTCCCGTTTTCGATTTCGATCAAATCATGTGGAATCGGAATTGATAGCTGTTCCCGTTTCCGAAAAACGATCAAATTATTCGGTTTCAAAAGTTTTGCCTTTGAGAATGTGAAATCAAAAGTAATTGATAATTTTCATGTCAACGGTTATATTTTTTATCAATCCAAAATTTGTATATTAATAAGTCATATTTTGAGAAGATTTTAAAGTAACCATAAAAATATTGGGCATTCAATTTGATTTAAAATTATTTATTTCAAAGTTGTACCCCATAAATTGCATGTAGACGACAGCAAAAACGATCGAAATGAAACCGAGCTGTTCGCAATTCCGCATCAGCGCATGCGCAGTGCTGATCGAAATAGTTTATGTTACCATTGCTGAATTATAGTTCGAAAACGATTCGAACTTTCATTCGAAAAGTAAATCGATTTCTATTTCACTCGGAAACGGGAACATCAAATGAAAACGATTCGGAAATACAATCGTTTTACTTTTTAAATCCACTCGGAAATGGGAACAGACCTGATAGATTGTTATTATTATAACCAAGTTCCAAACGTTATGACATGTTGCAGGTGATTTGGTGTTCACCTAAATCAAAGTTGCCAAATTTGTACATGAAAACTCTTTAATGATTGAATACAATCTGTGGACAAATAAACAAATGCAAATTCAGGCCGCCGTGTCTATCCAAATATTGTCCTTCTATTATTGCACTTTTTTGTGTAAGCTTACAGTCGATTTAATCAGCGTTCGCAAAAAAAGTTTTTAATATGGACAAAATTTCTTGACGAAAATTCGAATATTAAAAATTTTATGAAAAAGGGTAAGTTTAAACATGCGGCTAAGTTCGAGATCACCCAGATGCCCTTTGCACCTTTGTGATGCCTAATAGAGAGTTCAAAGGGAACTATGGGGAAGAAACTAAGTGGGAGATTTTGAGAAATTCTTTGCAAGTTATTTTTGGAAGTCGACATAAGGAGCTAAATCATCTGCGAAAAAAACACAATGAACTTTGTAAAGCAAGTACAAACGGTGTCAATAATACGGTAAGTATAAAATGGGTGCATGTAATAACGCCCGCTGACATAAAGCCCGCAGGCGTTATGTCGCTCTTAACAATGACATAACACCCGAGGGCTTTATGTCACTTTTAAAAGTGTCATAGTGCCCGCTTAGTCACTTTTTGCGGACTTTATAACACTTTACGCCCGGAAAGAAAAAAAAAACTCTGAGTAAATATTGTTTGCACTCTCTCGTTGTTCTGATCTGATCATCACTGTCCGAATTGCTATCCAATTCTTTAAATGTCGTTTTCCACTGGATCAAATCATTTTGTCCGTTTATGACATAGTTGAAAAGAAGTAGTGTTACCCTTACTCCAAAGTTCTGAAAAAATAGTATAGTATATGTACGTGAAGAGTTGTGAATGCGCCGCAGGTCAAAAAGTTTTAAAAAGAAGCACAGACAATAATTAAAAAAAAATAGTAATTATCAATTACTCACATATATTTGTAATAAAACCAACAAACCGCCAATTTTTTTGGGTCGAATGCTTAATTTGGAACAATTGTTGTTGTGCTGGAAGAAACAACAGTTTCGAATTTTTTCGAAACCCTCCAACAATTTTACTCTCGTATATTAAATCCATTTCGCGGCTACGCTGCTCAAACATCAATGATACACTAATAAGGACATCATCATACGTAAGAGGAAAAATAATGAACGGTACTTTCATTCAAGAGATAACATAATGAACGATAATTGAAAAAAATTTCTTGCTGATGTTTCTCGCGTTTAATGTTAAACGTATATTTTTGAGAATTCGGGCGTTATGTCACTGTTGAAAGTGCCAGAATGCCAGCGGATGTTATGTCACCCCGAAAGCGGGCGTTATGTCACTATTAAGAGCGGGCGTTATTACATGCACCCGTATAAAATTTTTGATTCAAGTACAGAGTTCTTATGTCACATGCGATTTTTTCAACCTCAAAATACTTTATCTAAGACGGTTTGGGGACAAATTAAGTACATTTCAAGCTATTTTAAAACCTTTTCAATCAATCATGCAAGGCTAAAAAATCTATAGAAAATGAGTTATTGTTCTTCAGAAATCTACCCTAATTCCATAACCAAAGCTAGAGCCGTAAGGGAATTAAGGAACAAAGATATAAAATAATGTGCTATTAACGTCTATTTTGTTATTAGTTTAAGTTATCTTATTCTTTAGCTTCGTACTTTAAATTTTAAGTACGAAACGGTGTAAACTCTATCCCGATCGATCTAGAACTTTGCCTGTAGTTTTTTCTAAGTATAGGGTTAGATTTGCCAGTTGACCCAAGCCATTAAAGAATGTTTGTCACAGTGGTGGGATGCATTTAATATCCACCATATTCCCACAACAATGACAGAAGTCATGGTGGGATACGCGCACCTAAATGGCCATATGACCCAACGCGTAACGTGTAGGAGTTGGGATATCCAGTTTGGGAAGTATTTTGGGCCAGATAGATCGTGGGATATAACAGCCAGGTGCGAGGTTTTCCGTTCTTCTTGTCTTTATGTCCTTCCCACCAGAATTGTTTTCTTATATCTTTAGAGAAGGAAATATCTTTTGTTGATAAGGAAATGTTGAATCTTTTGTTTGTATTTGTTAACTGTTTCTCGCTCAAAAATTTTTTGTTTGTTCTCCTATATATATGATGATACCATTGTCGCTCTAAATATATCCATTTTTATCCAGCTATACAAAAAGTACAGGAGGAGTGAAACCATTCGAGATACTCAATTAAATATACATGTGTCGCTCACATATTTCAACAAACCTACTTTATTTGATTATTCCTTGAAATAGTAATAGACAAGCATGTATAATTTCCACCGAAACTCGTAAATATTGCATTATTTAGTAGTTTATGGCTTGAAACTTATTTTTTTGCTTGAATCACTTAGAAAACAAACAAACATAACTATTTTGAAAAGATTTTGGTAGTTCTTTTGATTTTGAAACACAAGAACTAAATTCGTACTCCAGCAAACCTCTCAAGTAATCCAGGACAGTAATTTAGATCCATTGCAATGCATTGCTTGTTACTTTACAGTCAGATAGAATTCTTTTTCGTGTTTTGTCCTGGAATCCTGAGGTCTGTTTTCTATCTTATTTTAGTATCCTCTTTTCATTACACATTGACTAGTTAATATTACTATCAATAAATAATTTCGAATGTAATCTTTTAAAGTAAAAAATAGAGGCAAGCTAACTTCGACTCGACCGAAGTTTATATACCCTTGGAGCATGATATCTGCCTGCCAGTTTGTTATATGGCACCACAATTTTGACAAAATTTTGAAAACAAAAAAGTTTTTCTCACTAGAACTACTTTTTCGACCGATCGTTTCTATGGCAGCTATATGCAATAGTCATCCGATTTGAATCAAACTTGGCAGAATTATACGTTAGCATATAATATTGACCAGTAACAAGTTTGAAAGTGATAGCATTGAAAACAAAAAAGTTTTTCCTACTAAAACGTTTTTTCAAAACTATCTTTTGTATGGCAGCTATACTTTGATGTCCGATTTTCATAAAACTTGGTGAAAATATGTGAAGGCATAGAAAACTTATAAATACGAGGTTTGGGGACGATTGCGTTGAAGACAAAAAAGTTTTTCTCACTAGAACTACTTTATCGACCGATCGTTTCTATGGCAGCTATACGATATAGTCATCCGATCCCGCCGATTCCGACAAATGTACTGTGCATTTGTACCAAAAGACTTCGTGCAAAGTTTGGTTAAGATAGCTTTTAAACTGACGGAGGAGATAGCATAGAAACAGACGGACAGACGGACATGGCTATATCAACTCAGCTCGTCATGCTGATCAAGAGTATATATACTTTATGTGGTCGGAGATGCTTCCTTCTATGCGTTACAAACATCTGAACAATTTTAATATACCCTCTCCAAGGGTATAAAAAGTTTCATCTGAATGCAGAAAAATGTTTAATGGTCTTTATCCAAATATAATTTGCAAACTATAGCCTGTCTAATTTGCAAGTCTGCAACCGACAACTGAAATTTCACATGCTGCTCAGTTAATGCATTTTGCAATTAATTTATTAGCTTAATTACATTAAGTGGGTGCACTTTGCGGCGTGGTTCTTGAGCGCAAACAATTTGCCATAGTGCAAATTGTTGAAACGCCTCTGGGTTTGCTTTTGATTTGGCAAACGCGCTTATCGCATGTGCTGCTTACAAACTGAATTTTCTATTTGTGCACATTCCCATAAATGTGAAATTTCTTGCCTGCTTTTGTTGCAATAGCAGTTAAATAGCGTTGGCTTGGCACGAGCCACTTTAGCGCGTTTAAACGTGTAATTTCATTGAGAATTGTGGTGATACGCAAGTAGATGCATGGTTTGTTAATCAGAAGTTAAAATATAAACATGTATTTCTCCAATTATATGAAATTGTATCTGTAACATGTAGCTGCAGCTGCATTTTTTGTTTCCCAAAGCCCAGATTTGGCATTGTTGCGGTTGCCTTCATGTCGTGACTTCGTTAGGTTGCACCAAATGATTTACCTGTTCATAGTTATATACAACAATTAATTCACCCTATGTGTGATTGCCTGGGATCAACTCACAAAATACGATTACGGATATGTTGTTACCCGCACACAAACTACTTTTATGTATTTACATACTAACATACTTAGTATGTGCGGATGAAAGATTATAAATCATTTCTGGATGTTGGATTGAAACGGCTACAACAACTGAATTGAGTGAACGGCAAGTCGTCTATACGTCATTATTAGCTTCAGCTTGCGTAACTGGCTTTAGATTCCAAGCGAGAGAGAAAGTAAGCCCATAAGAAAACACTCGTAAGCCGGGCTCAAAAGCTGCACTCTAAATAGCTGGTCGACCCCGAGTCGGGGTTCTGCTATGCAAATGCTCAAACAGCTGACGAATAAGCCATACCAGGGGTCCCCCACTTAAATGCGATCAATACATTTATAATTTCCGTTGGCAGCTGCCTTTGCTGTCTGCATTAATTTATATCGGGCATCGGTATTGATTCAATCTCAATTCGGTGCTGAATAAGGGGCGTGTCCAATTAGTTGGCGCAAATTTGCTGACCGCGCACAGTTCAAAACCATTACAAGGCACCCATTAGACGGACCACAGACAGACACTGGGACAGGGACTGAAGTCGGTGCAGACATTTGTGGTTTGAAGAGGTAAGAGGGTTAGCTGTGTGGTTTGCATTGGATTTGAAGCCTTTGCTGTACTCGAAAAAATGAAATGTCTGAAGGTCAATCGTTTGGAATCTGAAAATAATTAGCCAACTTAAAGTATAATGAAAACATTTGTAATTTTCAAAACAATTGCTGTAGCTGCGATTGTTTTTGTTTTTACCAACAGTAAAGAGTGGGTCATAAACAAACATTTGGCCCTAATTTGAATTAAAATATACAAAAGAAACCGGTACTCATTATTTAGCTAATTAAGCCTTAACAGGCCTGAGGACACAGAGAAAGACATCGGTTATGGAATGACTTAAATTAAATGGAGAAATTTCGAAAATGTTATTAAAAATGGTCTACTGACGGAAAATGTGGTGACAGAGTTGGGGCTACAATCTTGGCGTCACCATCTAATGACTTGTATTATTTTGGTGCCAAGATTAAATGCAAAGATATAGTCATCAACATATTAAGCATTTTTATGGCGCTGAATATAATATCGTGTGAAGCGTGCAGTTGTGGCCAACTAAAGTGCGCTGTGCTCTGACATTTTAATTAAAAGAGCAACATTTTGATATTTATTTGTTTGTTTACAACTTATAGTTACCAACTAAGGGCCGATTTCCCATCTTCTATATAGACTTACAAATAACATAGTAAATAAAAGGTTTATTTGACACATAGAATCTATTTAGAGGATGCTAAAGCTCCTGGGGTTATTTATACTAGAAAATTACAGACTACTTTATCCGAATAATATACCTTGAGCGAATCCGTCCATACTATGTATTTACAAAATTTGTTGGGTTTCAATGAAGCTATAAGTGCTTGCGTCAAAAAATGCTAGTTTGAGATCAATTTTATTTAAACTTTCCGCGCGCCTTCGCAATAAAAATGCTAAATAATTCCTAAAATTTTAAAGCTATTGATCACTTAAAATATCACACTTATTTCGAAGATATGGATCACAAATTTCAAACTCTGCTGTATATGGATTGAGGAAAGCATGCCCGACGATTGAAATCTAAGTGTTCTTTGCCCAATCTTTGAAAAAGGAGACCCTGCAGTTTGCGCCAAATATAGCGCGATCAGTCTCCTTCCCATTGCAAATTAGGTTCAATCGCGCATTGTTTGTGAACGTCTAAAGCAACGATGGCCAGCGAGAGCGAGGCCAAAAAGTGAGATTGTATCAGTGTGCGAAAAAAAGCGCCGAGAATTTGCTTTGACTTAATCGCTCTTTGCAAATCAGCTTCGGCAAGCTTTCGGGTCATAGTCGTGTGAATAGCGAAATGTTTTCACCCCCGGGGAGGAACCAAGGGCCAACGCTGGTCTAAAGCCGCTTATAAACACACCAATTCTACCTTATCAGAGTGGCTTTAGACCTGGTAAAGCCACCACAGATATTCACATTACGACAAATCCTTGAGAAGACCTACGAGAGAGGCATCTAAACATATCATCTTTTTGTTGAATATAAATCAGCCTTTACACCGATAAGGTCAAGGTTCAGCGAAGCCCTGTCTACTTTTGGTATACCAGCAAATGTCACTTTGCTGTGACGTTGAAAAGTACGCAAAGCTCCGTCAAAATGAAAGAACCTCTCCGAACCATTTGATACCAGTGGGCGACCTTACCGTCCCTTCTAATCAATACTATGACGGGCCCAAACCGTGTGACATTATCGGCAAAACCAAACCGATTGAGAGGCAGTTTTAACTAATGGGCTTAGCGGAAAATTAGGACAAGACGAAGTACATCAAATTAAAATGTGAAATTTTGTATTTTATAAAGATGTAACCCTGTTTGAGATGATGGACCGTTATCTGGGCAAAAACGTTCAAACTAGATTTTCAAATAGAAAATAAAATCTCTTGAAGTTCTGTGACAACGTGTTTCGAGCCTAGGCCAAAATCATAAAGACCGGATAATAAATAGCGGAGGTTTAAGAATATCACCTTTTGTCACATACATACTATGGGTCAGCACACTGAAAATAAATGAAGAATTTTCCTTCTAAAGTCAAGAATTTTCAGTTTCTAAACTTCAATAAGACAGAAAATTCTTTATTTAATTTCAGTTTCAGAGCTTCAATAAGCCGGGAAATTCTTTATTTAAGTACGGAATATTCTGACTCAAGAGTGTTTTTAAAAATCCCTGAATTCTTGATTTCAAGAACGTTTTAGATATATTAATATATTTGTAGAGCTCAAAATAATATGGACTTATTTATGTTAGCTAAGACGACATAATTGTACTTAAAGTACAAAATGATCTTAATTAACACATTTTTTTCTTAAATCAAGAATTTTAGTTTTATTTTTAAATTTTTAACGGTCAATTTCAAATTTTAGAACGAGTCGTACTTTAAGTAAGAATTTTCAAGGGCGAGTTCTAGACCGAAACAGGATAAAATCAAGAGCATTTTTAAAGACCGAATCTTTGTTCGAAAAACTGGGTATAAGGTGATGCCTACAAAAGTTTTCTGTATCAGAATTTAAGGGTCTAATGCCGGGTTTCAATTTTAACATGGTGACAAACTTATAAACCTTGGCTTAAATTTTTTTATAATTCTCATGTCTTAAACTTGCTTCTTGAAAATATATTTATTAAAAAAATATTTTACTCTATTCAAAGCTAAGCTTTAGTGCATCAAAATTGAACATTATATATAATAGGTACTATATATATACATTCTAAGGTATTTAGCTTTTACGAGCAGTTTTTCATGCCTGCCGTTTGTCTTGTGAACCAGCTATGACTTAATGTAAAACTTGCGCTTCACAATAAAAGGCAAAAATACCTTTTCACCCAAGCATCATAAGCAGATGTTCAATAGTATATTATAGTTTTAATTTCTAATTCTCAATTGTATACGAAGTCCATTTAAATGTCATTCTTATTTTCTTTTTATTTTCATCTTATCTTGTAACTTTTTTAAATGCAACTTAATTTTGTTTTATTCCTGAAATGGTAAAATGTTATTCTTTACCTATGCTAGGAAATTTTGAAATAAACAATAACAAGTAACAAATAATTTCACCAAAGAAAAGTGTTAAACATCCATAACCTTTTTGCCTGCTGCTTTGTGTATTTAGCTTACACATTTCTTTAAATTTCTTTTTATCGCTGCTGTAAAACTTTTCAACCACCTTTCTAATGTGTAACAATCATTTTTTGGGCGAATCGGGGTCATAAAAGTCTCCCATAACTAATTATATTAGGGCATCAACAACGCCCAAAGTGATCAGGCAATCGATTTTGTTGAATCTCTTGTTGATATTTTCATCGTTGTTTCGATTATTTTGTTTACCAATATGGTTACGGTTAAAATATGTATTTCGTCGCAATAAGAGGTAAAATTATGCAAGGGCTTAGAAAAATAATAAATAAAAAGTCTGAAGACGTTTCCATTCAACACAAAATAGTTTTCCTCAACCTAAGTTTTCCGACCAATCGTTCCTATGACAGCTATATGCTATATTTAACAGATTCAGACGATTCCGACAAATGTGCAGTGGAAAGTTTTGTCTAAATAGCTTTGAAAGCAGTTAGCACAGAAACCGACAGATGGACATTTCTTTATTAACACTATATACTGGTCAAGAATATGTAGGTATATTTTATGGGGTCGGGAATACTTTGTTCCCCTCTGCACGGGTATAAAAATAGCATCAATTGTCACAATTGTAAACATGCTGTTATTATTATCGAATTTTCTTATTTTAGAAGATGCAAGCTAAAGTGCGGACTGGCTATCAAACAATTTGTTTAAATTCCAGACTTATCCTGCCTGTCGTATAGTGAGACTAACAGCTTTAGCTGAAGGAATCATGTGACGCCAAAAGGTAACGAATAATTGAAAAAAATGTAAATACATTTACAAACATACATAAATACATAGAAATGTGCCAAATGACAAAAATTGTCCGGATGTTTGTAACGCATTGTAGGAAGCATCTCCGACCACATAAAGTATATATATTCTTGATCAGCATGACGAGCTGAGTTGATATAGCCATGTCTGTCTGTCCGTCCGTCCGTCTGTCCGTCTGTTTCTATGCTATCTCCTCCGTCAGTTTTAAAGCTATCTTAACCAAACGTTGCACGAAGGGTTTTGGTATAAATATGCTGTACATTTGTCGGAACAGGCCGGATCGGATGACTATAGCTGCCATAGGAACGATCGGTCGAAAAACTAGTTTTAGTGAGAATAACATTTTTAATACTATCGCTCTCAACGCTCGTTGTTT
The DNA here is from genome assembly GCA_018904275.1 of Lordiphosa clarofinis. Lineage (NCBI taxonomy): Eukaryota > Metazoa > Arthropoda > Insecta > Diptera > Drosophilidae > Lordiphosa > Lordiphosa clarofinis. The sequence goes on from JAEIGQ010000200.1 coordinate 357,182, forward strand.
ATAAGTTTTCAATGAATTCACATAATTTCACCAAGGCTTGTCGGAATCGGACTACTATATAGTATAGCTGCCATACAAAAGTTAGGTCTGAAAAAAAGTTTAAGTGAGAAAAACTTTTTTGTTTTCAATGTTATCGCTCCCAACGCTCGTATTTATAAGATTTTAATGATTTTACATAATTTCAACAAGATTTATCGAAATCGGACCACTATATAGTATAGCTGCCATACAAACTGTCAGGCATATATCAAGCTCCAAGGGTATATAAACTTCGGCCGGGCCGAAGGTTTATTGACAATTGGTAGTTGGCACAGGAAAGAAAAGGAAAGAACTCCGAGATATCGTCGTTGAAAACGATGTCAGAAGTCGCTCAATGGATTGACTTGAGTACTCCATATTTCCATCCCGCATATTTCAGCTTATTTCAACAACACACGGGACTGATTTTAACTCACTGTTCGAGCTTTCTCAGTTCCTTCAATCGAATCCAAAATGGTACGTCCGAAACTGACTTAAGCTCGATTTTCGTACTTGATTTGATCTCAAAATCGGTTTAGCAAGATATTCAAACTTTTTTGGATACCAAAAGAAAAGTCCTACAAGAACACCAAGGGACTTTTTAAGCGACGCTTATTATTTTCAAACTGGCAAGACTTAGCCGACTCAAGGGGACACACAACACCACAATGGAGGGTGGTTTCTGTTTTTTAAGAACCTCCCGGTTCTATCTTCAAAAAACTAGGCCTTTTCAAATTGACTTCGGTGTCCTTTTGATATTTCGCTTTTGCATTGCGTAGTTAATTTATTCTCGATGCCGGATCATGTATCAATAATCTTTTTTGGATTGAAACACGAATTTAAGGGTTGTTTCAATCCTTTCAAACTTAATTCAAGAAGAATGAAGTACTCTTCGTGCTTGAGACTTCAACCCTAAGGTCGAGATCAAATCAATATATTTGAGAATATGTTTTCAAGTTCCTTACAAGATCGTTCACAGCTTATCATTATTTTTTTTTAAGTATAATTCCTTATAGAAGCTCAACTTAGAGCTAAAATATTTTTATAATTTAAAGATTTAAAATTTTAATTTTAATTTTGAAATTGTTAAAGTAAAACAACTTGTTGCTGTGTGCTTTAAAAGTTGAGGCGCTATCTTTTGGCCCAAGATAACAAGTCGCTAAACATCAAGTGTCCTTACAGACAAATAGCTCACTGCTGAGTTTGGTACTCACAGCTGCTTTAATTCTTTGGCAATTTCTATGGCTCGGCAATCAATGTTTAAAATAACCCGCGGGTCTCGAAATCTCACATTTTTACATATTTATTCAAATTAAGTCTCAGATAAAGTGTTTAAAATGTAATCAAAATGAAGACACAAAAATATATATACATAATAGACATTTCATGGAAATTTTTGATCTTGAAGTTAAAGAGACTTACGCTTATCCTTTTTCTTCAGTGAATCGTTTATTTTATTGATTCGATATTAATCTCTTTCACTTTATTGCTCGCGCACAAAATTTTTCAATTCAACAGTTTTTTGAGTGCGCAATCGCGAATTCCACGCTGAGGTGGGCAAATTTTTTTAATTTATGTGTTTTCCTTCGATTACGTTTAACTCGATCAACAACAATTCACAGTTTAATTAGCCACTGACACTCGCTCAAGTCGACACCTGCCCATAAGCATAGGCTGACTAACGGTAATCCACAATCTGGACTCGCTGGTTGGTTAGTTATCTGTGGCAAGGCCCAAGGCGAACTAACTGGGCTGCCGCTGAATTTGGGGTTTTTATATCGAATCCGCGTCAGCGGCAACCAGCGGCCAGAGCCAGTTGAGGTTGAGAGCTCGAGCTGGAGCTGGAGCCGAGTCTGTGACGTAGTCGAAGGCAGGCGCAGTGCAGCGTCAGCGTTGGATCGACTGCGACTGCGACTGCGAGTGTGTAAATCAAAGAAGTTTGCTTATTTTTTGCTCTGCTCTAATTTATATGCCTGTGGTGGTGCGCAGAGCGCGCTATTGAAAATATTCAGTCGCAGCTTTTTATGCTTTATGTAATTTATGTTAGACATTTGTCGTTTTCGGATAGGATTCGCATATCTAATGCTTGGCAATGTGTGCTTAACGGTATTGGTTTGATTGTTAAGTGGGTACGCTCACCGACCACCACTCATGTAACCCACTGACCTTTCAAAGTGTCGCCCCTTGCAATGCGACAACTTTGTACGAAAGCGCCAGCTGTGACCTAGAAAGGTTTTCTTTCGAAAACATTACCAAATTCGTAGCTGCGTCTGCGTGACCGCTGTTATGGTTAATTGTTTTCATTAATTAAACATTCCGAGCTGTGTACTACTTTGGCAGAAATTAAGTAATAAATTAATCTTAAGCTCTTGTCGTAGTTGATTGACGAAGGAGTTTTCCTCCGACCCTAACTAAGCAAATATCAAAATTAAAATCAATCGAAATATACCCATAACTTGTTTTTTGTTTCGCTTTGGTTTGGTGCGTTTCGGAATAAATGAATTGGTTTGACTGTTCGTTAAACCCTGAACAACCCGTGGACCAGTTTGTTAGCGGCAAACGCATTTTAGGAATAAGCGCGTAATTGCAAAATTAATTCATTCTAAACAAAAACCACAACATTCGGACGGGTAACATTAACTGGATAAACTCGAAGTTCGATATTATTTCAGTTGAAAAAGTGTAACAGAAATGGGCATTCAATACCCGTTATTGATGAAACAAAACGGGGATACTGAGCAGGTCCATCTGTCCGCTCTTGTTAAATGTACAGACATGGCATACTTCTGTACTTAGTTGTAACCGGAATATCTGCCAAAGTCGGAATAAAATTGATGTGAGTCAATAAGCTTCTTAATGTAAGACCAAAATAAAAATATGTCAGAATTTTAAGGGTTATTCTGCATGTGCAAAATTTTTTTTAGTTTGAATATTTGACAATATCGCCCCAAAAGGATTTTTTGAAATTCGAAAAACTTAAGAAGATATAGCCTTTGTTGTCGAGCAATGTCTTTAATAAAACAAGCCATTTCAAATTACTTCAAACTTTAAACGCATTTAATTCGAAACCACGGTTTTCGAACTGGCGGCCATGATATCTCCAGTTACACTGAACCGATTTTGATTATTCACAGTAAACTCTACGAAGAACTGTCACCATTCTGGTCTGAAATGTTTAGTATTTGTTTTTTACAAATTTTCAATTTTCAATGGCCGCTATTTTGTCAAATAAAGTTACTAAATTTTTTCGAGGGTCACACCAGAATGACATCTATATTGATTAAACCCCGTTTTTAGTTTTTTTTTTCACACGACATGGAGAGGTGGTCGCCTTTTTTTAAGACCCCCCACCAGCCGAGAACTTTTTGAATAGCCCTCGTATCGTAACGGAAACATAATAAAATAATCAGAATTTAATAACCCTTTTGCGTTTTCAAATAAGGTTTCTTTTTAAAAAAGTTAAAAAAAACACCATGGAGAAGAATACCCCCTTAAATAGTTTAATTAGAATTTTAAAATTATTCTGCTTTGTTGATAAATTCAACTTGGTACTTTAAGCCAAAGATTTATAGATATTATAGATAACGCATGTGAAACAAGAAACGATTGTTTTTGGGAGTTGACATATAATCCCAATTTTTGCTTCGCTCTGCCTTTACGAGGATACATACATTGAAATTAAGCTATTCGCTATAAGAAATGGGTGTTGGCTGAGAGATTAGGCTTGCCGCCTTTTAATTTTACTTTACAGGTTCTAAGCCCGGTTGAGACTAGTTTATTCTTAAATTGCATAAACTTTTTTTATACCCTTGGAGAGGGTATATTAAAATTGTCGGGATGTTTGTAACGCAAAGAAGGAAGCATCTCCGACCACATAAAGTATATATATTCTTGATCAGCATGACGAGCTGAGTTGATATATAGCAATGTCCGTCTGTCCGTCTGTTTCTATGCTATCTCCTCCGTCAGTTTTAAAGCTATCTTACACAAACTTTGAAAAACTAGTTTTAGTGTGAAAAACTTTTTTGTTTTCGATGCTATCGCTCTCAAAGCTCGTATTTATAATCTTTTAATGATTTCACATAATTTCAGCAAGACTTGTCGAAATCGGACAGTTTGTTTCATATGGTGCAATTTTCGCTTGGATTTTGGGAAGATTGATAGCTTTTTGCAATGGAGGGGGATGAAGATCCACGTATTTTTCGACAAATTGTTTTCAATGACGCAGCTCATTTTTAAACTCTGTACTAAAGGAACATAGAGTAGATTAAGTTTGTGCAAAAGTATGTAACAGGGAGAGGAATCTTTTTGGACCATATAAAGTATATATATTCTTGATCAGCGTCAACAGCCGAGTCGATAAAGCCATGTCCGTCTGTCCGTCCGTCCGTCCATATGAACAAACAGATCTCAGAGATGGTAAGAGATAGAGGTTCGACATGTATGGTACAAATGCTTCTTATACTTGCTGTTAGATCAAGTTTATTTTTAATTTTTCACGCCACCTCCCGCTCCCGCAATTTGGAAAAAACATCATATCATCCACAGTTCTGTATATAGATGGTTTGTACCTTCTAGAGACAGTTAGTAATTATCAATAAATTATCGATTTGCCAATAAAATGATAAAGATCGGATAAGCGGTTCTCCAGTTATGAGCAAGTAAGTGAATCAACCACACCCGCCACACCTAAAAATGAGCACTTGCAATCAGGGAATCAAACCGAAACCGGAACCGGAACCGTATACCGAAAAGAACCGATTGAAACTCAGAACCGGTAACGGAACCGGAACCGATATTCTTAATTTTTTGTATACCGGTATCCGAGAACCGATATTTTTAGAACCGAAAAGACCGAAAAGAACCTAAACGTTGTACCGGTACGGTTTCGGTTCTGAGTGCAACCACTAGACAGCGAAACGGGCAGTTAGATTTGGCGGATTTTTACTCAGCTTGGCTGAATTGTTATTTTCAAATAAAAAAGATTCTAGCTTGGCAAAACTTTTAGTCAGTGAAATACAAAATCGCGAGACCTGTCCCTTTGAAAATAATGCATTCCTATGTGGTATTTTCTTAGACCCTTGTTATAATGTTAGGCTAACCTCTGAACAGAAAAAAGCACATGTGTAACTGATTCGACTGATATGTATATTTTCAAGAATTTAATCCACTTCTGTTTAATTGAAACTAAATGAGGAAAGCAGCTCTGACCCAACTAATTTGTCTGAAAGTGGAGATGAAGTCGATTTATATATGAATTTCTAAGAAAAGAATCAGGACAATACAAATAGTTTAGTATTTTCACAAGACAGTTTAACGTATGATGCCTGATCAAGGTTTTCCTGAGCTTAAAACGTTTACAAAATAAAGATAATGTACTTAAATGGTGGTCAGAAAATTTGACAATGTTTCCGGAACTGTATTAACTATCAAAAGTTATTCTTGCTGCGTAGAACATTTATTTTCCGGTTTATTATAACTCCGCTAGAAATAAGATGGACGGAAATACATTGACCGCTATCATGCTTCTAAGAAATAATCATTAATTTACCTTCTTTGCAACTAATTTTAAAGAAGTTTTAAGTAAATTGATAATTTATGTATACATGTGTACTGTTGCTTACCCACTTTGATTAAACTTAAGTTTTAAAATTTCTGTTAGTTTTACCGGTCCATACCGGTACGATACCGAAATAAAAGGGTACCGGAACCGGAACCGAATACCGAAACAGTAGCAGAACCAAAACAGAACCGTTTACCGAAACGTTAGTTTCGGTATGTACCCGAACCGGAACCAGAACCGAAAATCGTTTCGGTTTGATTCCCTGCTTGCAATGGTATTGACCGTTTGACACAGAAGAAACTAGCCCAGCTTTCTTTTTTTATTACGATTATGAGTTCTTTTGTGATTCTTTGCGATTTTTTGGTATCTCCCGAGATTACAGTGACGATAAGTGTTCGTGCCCCACCGGTCGGTTAGATGGGTGGTGGCTATCAATATAGAAATAATAAAAACATATAAAACCGAATTAAAGACAATAATTCATATTAATATTTTTATTATTATGTGTGTGGACTGTGTGGATATTGGCTAGATCGAACAATATTGCGGAGTTTCCCCCGTGTAAGCAGTTGTCGGTCCTTATAACACATGATTGTGAAAACTAAGTACTCTGAATTTTTGCTTATTTAAATTACACTCTTATCCGCAGTAGTTTTGGGATTTAAAACATCACTTGAAAAAAAATAAAACATCCACGTACACAATTCAATTTAACTGGCATACGATTTTCAATATTAATGAAAAGAATATTATAAATACATAAATATATGGCAAAACTTTAAAGGCATTTTTGTTGGTAGCAACAGAATGTGGGCAATGTTAAAAGATTTCATCGGGATTGCCGTTGGGTTGGTCAGCCTTTTGTCTAGCACGAGCCAGCTTAGCAGAAAGCTCCGATGAACGAATGGTTTTGTACTGCAATAGAGTTGAAAAACACAAGTTAGCGCACATCAGCATGAAATACCCGTTAATATTATTTCTTACCTCGCAAAAGTTCTTTTGCAGTACGATTTGGGATATGAGTCGGCGACTCTCTCGCTGTCCAAAATAACTTTCGATTGTATGCGCCGAGAGGGCGAACATTTCCTCGCCGGTAAGTGTGCGCAATCGCATGATAATTTTGTCCGAGAAACCCTTGCCACGCAGCCACTCCTCCACATCTTTGGGCTTAGAGTTCTGGGTAATGTATATTTCAGGAGTCTTCAGAATTTCGAGGTCCCTGCGACGCTGCCGCTGTTGTAGCATGACGCGTAGCTCATCGTTGACGTCGTCCTGCATGTAGTAGGCTTCGTCTCCAGCTTCGAAGTCATTCCGAGCGCGCATGGCTGTGAACAGAAAAAATTGTGGTTACGGCAAAATAGGTGGTTCTTTCCACGGAGACTTGCCAGCTAGGGCTCCAGCTGCGGCCATGTTACGTTTAAGCGTTCCGGTGGGAGTCGGGGTTTGACTCTCGCTTGGTGGTGGCATTGGTGGAGGGACGGGCACATTAGGCATCGAGTAGGACCGTGGCATGCTTTTGCCCACCGGCTGTTGGGACTCACGGTCTGTAGGTGGAACGAACAGAGCCATAGTATTGCGATAAACTGGATTATTGGCTTCGCTAGATTCGCCATTATCCTGAACGGGAACAGACACCACTGATTCTGAGTCATAAGCGCGACTGGCACCAATCTCAAAGTTATGTGGCTTCAACACTGTGTTTGGGACATAGCCAATGTTGCCGTAAGCATTTCGTGCCTTCCACCAATTCCGAGAGTCGTCAATGATCTACGATAATGGTGGCGAGAATAATGAGAGAGATTATATATTGTATTTAGAACATTTTATGACTTATTCTAACGGACGGAAGAATTTTATATATTTATCATCAACGCATGGCCCATATGTATTAGGGACTTCAAAAATTCAGTGCCATTTTCCAATGTACGTAAAAAGAAACAAAGAGGATTTTTTGTCGGAGTTTTTCGTTTGATTGTTAGCACATATTTACACACATTTCAATTCAATCCCAATTCTTCCATCTGTATGTTTTTTTTGGATCCAAGGAAGCAAATGTTTTTGACCTTAGAATACAAGCAGCTTGAATATAAACATATTGCTGAATTAAACAGTCGTCAAAAGGATCTAATACTACTAAAACTATTGTAGTACTGGGAAGTAAGTAAGTAATATTCTATACATATACTAGCTGACCCGGCAAAAGTAGTTCTGCCTTATAAATTATTTCCGTCTAATAATATATATAATTTTATGCCTTTTCCCCGTTACGACTTTGCGGCTGTGCTGCAGACATCCGTGTTTTTTTGTTCACAATCGATGATTTTGCAACCCTTCATGAACAAGATACGGCCCCTCTATTTTCTTATAAATTTTTGATGTTAGATATTGGATTTTGAGCATGCGAGCATTTTAAAAATTGCGCGACTATCCAAAAAAAAAATGTAATTGGACCAAACTCTTGTGTTAACGTGGTGGTTGACGTTCAACCATTTACATGCTACAATCAAAAAAGTGTGTGCTTTATTAAAACTCACAAATTTTTCATGATTTAAGCACAAATAATCTCTTTTAGTTTAAGACAGAGATGCAAACCACTAAGAAATAAGGACTGGTTCGGTTCAGTGGTTCACACAGTTTTTGAACCGCCGGTTCGGTTCATTACGTGGTTTTTGGGGCTTACTGAACCATTTTATTTTCGGTTCACGAGCGAAAAAAGCGGTTCGGTTCGGTTCAAAGCCGGTTCGGTTCAGAACCGGTTTGCATCCCTGGTATAAGAAATCACACACGAATTTGATCGACGGACAAATTCGTCGATAAAGAATTTATTTGCCCACTAACCAGGCGATCATATCTCAGAAGCATATTTTTCTAAAAAATCACAACGAGTAAACATGAAAATATTGCAGCGGAAACAATCGCAATAATGGCCTAGATGACGATACAAATTAGCTTAAAGCATTAATTGATCATTTCGTGTTCACTCTATATTTTTGACAAATTTTGTTCGTGCAAATGTTCGCATCCATTGACGAACATGCTCGCACGAACGCTCGCAAGATAGAAACATTTCTATCCCTTCGAACAAAACGTCGAACACAATAATCTGTCACGAACATCTCCACTTACGACGAACACTTGGTCGAACAGAACAAATTCGTCGAACAAATTCGTGTGTGGATGGGCTGCTTTAACGAAGTGATTTCCAAATGTATGCGAATTGTAAGTTCAACCTGACTGACTGACTGGTGACCGTCGCACAGCCTAAACCATAAGAGATAGGAAGATGAGATTTTCACAGTAGTTTTATCTTATGCTGAAAGTGAGTACTAAGAACGGATTTAGGAAAATTCTGTCGGGAAATGTGGAAAATTCGCGGTTTTTTGTTTTCCATCCTATCAAGTTCAAACTCAAAGATCTATATGAAAATTCAACAACAACTGCACACCAATCTTCCGGAAAATTCACCCCATTGGGTGGAAAGTGGGTGGTCAAGGTTGTATGGGCGAAACTTTAGTTGCCGGCGATTAGCTCCAAAAAATTACACATATCAAAACATAAAAAAAGTGACTTTAAAATTTTGGAAAATCTCTTTCCAAAGTCGGAAAATTCGCGGAAAACTGTTGTATGAAACTTTTTTGTTTATTTTCCGATCAGATTCAAACTCATTTTCAAAGATCTATATGAAAATTCAACAATAACTGTGTTCCAATTTTGCGTGAAATCCCACCCGGAAAAGTCGGAAAAGCGTCGGAAAAGTTTGTGTGGTAAAAATTTTTTTTCATCCGATTAACTTGAAACTTCGTTTGCAAACATAGTGCGCAAAATAGTTCGACACGTGTCTTACCAATTTTGTAAAACCTGCCCACCAGGAAAATGACCGGAAAATTCTGCATGCAAGAAACTATTTTCACCTGATCGACTTAAAACTCGGGTTGTGAGAATGGTAAGTGAAATAAATTGTTGTGTAAATGTTGGAAAATTTGACTCAACGGCCGGAAAATTCCTAAAAATCTCTGCATGCAAAATACTATTTTTCTCCCGATTGACTTGAAACTCGGTTTGTAGGGATGAAATACTAAATAATTAGTGATTGCATTTTCCGATGCTGGAAATACCGTCGGGATGCCCACTGGGAAGTGGGAGAATAGTGGGCGGAAAGTGGGTGGGAAGTGGGTGGGAAGTGTGCGGGATTTGGGTGGGAAGTGGGTGGGAGGTGGGTGGGATGTGGGCGGAAAGTGGGTGGGAAGTGGGCGGGAAGTGGGTGGGATGTGGGCTGGAAGAGGGTGGGATATGGGTGAGAAGTGGGTTGGATCTGGGCGGGAATTGGGTGATGAGTGGGTGGGATGTAGGCGAGAAGTGGGTGGAAAGTAGGTGGGAAACGGGTGGACGTTGTGTAAGAAGTAGATGGGCAGTGGGTGGAATGGGGGTGGTAAGAACACAGCAGCAAAAACGTAACGGTGAAAAAGCAAGGTAGTAAAACGTTAATTTCGAGACTATATATGTATGATTCGACTTCTGGGCCCTACAGAGCAAACAAATGTTTTTTAAATTTGGTAAATATTTGACTCTCACGATTGACTTCAAACTGATTCTGATATTGGTTCTATACTGTTCAATGCGCAGCGAAGCGCGACGGGCCTTTTGTTAGTATTATATAAATTCTTTATTTTCAAGCAACTTTATGAAGGTTAATTACCCGACTTTAAAAATTTGAAATAAACATCGATGCTTCAGATGATGATGTACGTAGGCATCGATGTTTCTCCAGCTCTACTTCTTACCCACTTTCTGCCGAAGACATTGGTAAATAAGAGGTGTAGATTGAAGAAACCAAAATATACGGCGAAACTTGCGAAACTCAAAAAATTCTCATTGGAGTTAGGAGGTAAAATACCTAAGAATTATGAACATTGCAATTGAACAGGCGTATATAAGGTGTCGACCAAGAACCGCGAAATTTGTCAAATTTTCATTTGAGTACTTATGAAAGCTCAGGCAGAAAATAAATATTATTATTTATATTATATTACCTAAAGATTATAACATTTTCAAATTTGCGAAGTTTCATAATTGCAATGTGGACGGGTAAATAGCAGGTGTAGATCAAACAATTAAACGGCAAAAAATCAATTAAACATAAAAAAGGGGTAATTTGCAAAACTTTCTTATTCCTAAAATTATTATGAAGATTTGATAGACTGCAAGGGCGCCAATAAATGTGATGTGGACCAAACTATCCCAAAAATCGCGATACTTACAAAATTGTATAATGAGTTCAGTAAGACTTCAGTAATGAGTTCATAAAGATTTGATAAATCTGTCAATATTAAAAATATTAGAAATTGCAAAAATTCTTATTTGAGTTAATGAGACTTGATCAAACGGACCAAAAAATCGCAAAATTTTATAATAATTTTAGATTATCATGAAGACGTTTATTTACAAACTAATGGTGAAAATCGAAAATGCAAAAGCTAATGTGAAGTTGGGAAAGCAAATCAACGTATCTTCAAATTCAACGTATGTTTCGATATGTGCTTCGGATAATCCACTTCCAATATCGGAAATTAACTTTATCGGTTTAAAAGCTCTTTGTTCAAATTAAAATTAAAAATCATTTTCAATTTATGAAAGTACAAATTTTAACTAGGAATTGAGGGTGAATTGTAAAACCAAATTCAGAAAGGATCTGTATTCCCCCTAAGGGCGGATTGGAAATCAATTTTCCAATTTTCAAATTTAAACAAGTAAGACCATTGCAGTCGAGTTAGCTCGACTTCAAAATACCCTGTACAATTGACAAACACACACATACACAAACAAACACACACGCACACATACACACAAACGCGCCCTCACACACGCGGGCGCAAGCAGCAAACGTAATGCGTAATTAGCAGAGCGTGGGGGAGGGGGGTGCAAAAATTGTTTCGTTAATAACTTCTGTGTTTTTGCTCAGATTTCAATGTGCTTTTCAGAATAGATAGATTATAGGCCTAAGATAATATATATTAAGCGACGATGTTGTAACTTTAAAATTGTGGCTCTGACAGTTTTTTGCGGTTTAAGGGGGGAGGGGGGGAATTTTGCAAATCTGAAACAAACTTGATCTGCGTACGGCCTATACCTATGTACATGCAAAAATTTGTATCTCTATCTCTTATAGTCTCTGAGATCTACGCGTTCATACAGACAGACGGACGGACGGACAGACGGACAGACGGACAGACGGACGGACGGACAGACGGACAGACGGACATGGCTAAATCGACTCGGCTGTTGATGCTGATCAAGAATATATATACTTTATAGGGTCGGAAATGTTTCCTTCTCCCTGTTACATACATTTGCACAACTTCATGATCCCCTTTTACCCATTTTCAATGGGTACAGGGTATAAAAATGGTAAGTTTTTTTTTTTTATTTTTACCTCCAAGTATTCGCCTTTTGTAACATTCAGCTCCTTATCATTGGTGGCCGACTTGTTATAGATGACTTCGGCCACATTTACGTTGCGGCTTAGCAGTCGATTCAGCCAGGTGCGATTACTGCCGGGACTCGGAGGCAGCGGTGTGGACGAGGGCGTTGGTGTTTTCTTTATTGCAGGTGGCAAGTACTGGACTTCTTCGTCAACCACCCAGTCCGGTGACCAGTCATCATAGAAAATGGGATGATACGAGCCTTTGTGATCCTTAAACTGGTCCTTTGGCACGGTCCAATTGGGGCCTAGACTCTGCCACAGTAGTTTCTCATTCGAGTCCAGGGAGCCGCTGAGAAAAGTAACCGTCTCTCTGCGCAGCAGCGGATTTACAACTCCTTGTGGCAAGTTGGCGCTTGAATAAACATCGTTGCAAACAACGACAATGCTTTGCAACGAAACAAAAACATTATGGAGTGGATCCGTGCTTTTGGTAAAATGGTTTTGTAGCTTGACCAAATAGTTAAGAGCCAGCTTAATTTTGGCTAGGATGTCGTGGAATTCGCTTTCGATGGGCGGACGAGAGCGGAGCACTAAAAGGCCCTCACCATGTGGATTGTGCTCCTCCTTGCGGGACTCCAACTCAGTAAGAGCCGCGGCAGCGTAGTGCAGCCTGGCTATAAAGCGCTCTATGTCCTCGAAACAATGATTAAGCACCTGCACGTCACGCTCAGTTTGCTCACTGTTCTGGGCGTTCTTCTCGGCAGCAATTCCAGCGACGGCTGCTGCAATCCCATACTGATCCTTTGCCTGCTGATTGGTTGGGCGATCAGGCTTAGGCAACCGAATGGGTGTTTTATTTCGGTCTATCATCACAGGTGTACCCGTGCTAAGCGTTCTGAGGTCCTCCACCAAATGCACCGAACTCACATCGGCCACCTAAGATTATATTTACAACGTCATAGAATATTATATTTACATTGACAGAGCTTACCTGGAAGATATGCATTTCAGTGTTGCCCAAAGTTGTGCCCGGAACGGAGAAGATCAGTATATTGTTATAAGCCTCTTGCGGATCTTCGCTTACGAAGGCCGTCGGTTCCGTGACCAATGTTCCAGGAAAGTTTTCGATCTCTTTCATTTGGTTGTCCAGCATTACCAGCCATTGTCCATTAAAGCTCATATACATTTTATTTGGCCAAATACCGCCAGTTTTATCCAGTTCAATCAAGAGTTTCATTTTCTCCTTTGGTTGCTTAACTTCAGCTTCGTTTTTCAACTTGAAAGTGGCTAAATGTTCCAAGGCATAAGTCGGCTTAACTTCATCATAGCCTCCGTTTGTCTGTACATTGGAGTTACCTCCATTCTCATAGCCGTTTCGCGGCATCCTGTGGATTGTGCAAAAGAATAACTTAAAAATTGAAATGAAATGTAAAAGGGAATTGGGCATCTTGGAAAAAATTTTATTAACAAAAGGTTGTTCAATAAGTCTTAAGCAAAGAATCTTCTATCTATCCGCATTTCTACCGACAATCATCCTTCAAGTTCCTGAGGGTTTGCCTGGTTTTCTACGGACTCCGTCCAACGGGTTCCATGCCAAAGTCTGCTAGTTATGTTGTTCTCACTCTCTCGCAGTGTATGCCCTATCCAGCTTCTTTTCATTTTGCGTATTATGGTTTCGACATTCTGCCTACTTATTCGTCTGAGTAGCTCAGAATTTTGTCAGGACAGAATGTAAGATACTGGCATTCCATTGATAGGAACATCAATACATCAGTAGTACTGATATATTAGGGGTTGGCAATGGGAGCAGATAAGTTGCCAAAACTGAGAACCTTTGCCCGTTCTCATAAGTTGTTGTCGTTGTATCTACTTAACCATACTATGGAAGTTGTAATTTTCTACGTTCGACTTGAACAGCCTGTTGTGACTAGAAATCCATGTTATCTCTGTAAAGAGTCCTCACAGTTGGGGTCTAGCGGAAAATCTTCAGCAAATCAGTTGGTCGTTTCCGTATTTTAATCCATTTCATTTCGTATTTTTATCGACTATTTCGATGATCGCCTTGTGCACCGTTTGCTGCTGTTTTTCTGCTAGGTTGTTAGAGCTGCTTCTTTTGATTTAGTTTCCAGCCAGCATTATATGACATTTCTGATCACATTCGAGTCTTTTTTGAGACTCTGGCTAATTAAGGCAGTCATTAATGCGCTCGTTTTCTGATCATAAATGATACTTTTGGGGAGAAAATGGTACCCAAGTCGCGACTATTCATAAAAAGTCATTTCAATCCGGTTTTTCCGACTAGTAAAAACTCCTTTTTGATTCATTCGCGAGTCTTCTTAGAGTCGTTTTAAATGAATCACATTTTGAGCATTTGCATCAGTCATTTTCGAGTTTTTCTAAATCGCACATGAAATTAATATCTTCTAAGCCATCAAAAGGGCTTAAATAAGACTTCGAGGTTATTCTTGTTAATATGATCTTCCAATTGCGCAGTGGGGTTGGGACTCTGCCTAATTTTCTAAGTACGACCCGTATCTACTCAAGGAATTGCGGGGACACACGGTGATAGTGTACGCGGATGACGTTGCTATTATCACAATAAGCAAATTTCCTCGCACTCTCTGCAATCTGATCCTGGATGCCACTCACAAACAACAAAAAGTGGCCTTGGAGTCAATCCAACCAAAACTGAACTCGTCCTCTTTACCAAGTATAAGATACCAAATTTAACACCCCCACGACTAAACAATATACACAGAAAAAATGTTCGTTGGTTGAATCTACCAATTCTTACAGTAAATTTTAATGTGAAATATTGTTACATGTAATTTATTCTTGTTTTGTTTACAATTTCTTTGGTAAATTTACCCCTTCAAATAGTAAATCAAGCGTAATTTCAGTGTTTGTTTTTTGTTGTTGTTTTTGAAACTGCGGCTTGCAGTAACATTTTACTATAGAACTAGTACCAGGCACGTAACTGTAGTAAATATATTTTGTTGTTAATTTTTGGTTTACTTGGCCGTTAGTAATAGTTACCGTAAAAATAGTACAGTTACTGCGCTAACTTTAGTTGTCCTTTTTATAATTAAATATGGCCGAATTCGAACTTGGGAATTAGAATAGGTCTCATTTATCCGATGTGCAAGAATTTATTGGTAGGCAGATTCAATACAAGTAAGAATTATGACTAGTTGCCACATGCGCGAGCGCAGCCGAGCCAGTTAAGATGTCGACCAATTCGTGTTGCAGTGAATGGGCCCTGAGTTCGAGTCACCACGGAGTAAAAAAAGTTTTTATGAAATTATTAATTAATAATTCAATGTTTTTCAGAATTAGTAAGTGGTATTTGCTTTGTCGTGTGTGGTACTTATACTGTGGTATATATTTGTGGTATTTATACTGCTTCTGTAATACACATATGAGTTTACTGTAAGCAATGGTAAACTAACTATTTTTGTTGGTCGGAGCAATTTTGACCGAGATTTCTGGTTGAAATCCACTGTGTTACCGTAATCATTACGTTATGTGTTATGGCACTTTTACTGTAGCTGACGGTTGGTTCAACCCATGTCCATAAGTTGGAGCATTTTAACCACAGAATTGGTTGAATTTACTAGCAAAATTTTTTCTGTGTACGCCCTTGGTGTAGTGTTGGAAAACATATTATGTTGGAGCGAAAATATAACTGATCGAATCAAAAAAGCAAATGCGGCACTTTTCTCGTTGCAAACGCGCAATTGGTCGTAAATGGGGATTTTCCCCTGAAACAGTACACTGGCTGTACACTGCCGTTCTACGTCCAATACCACTATCCGGAATCAATGTGGCCGGCTCTGCGGCTAAAGTCCTTGACTCCTATGTTAACAACACCAAAACTCGTGCGGAGATCTCTTAATGAGAAGGCTCAGCACTTTGAAATTAATCTCAGTTGGGTGCCTGGGCCCTGCAACATTGAAGGCAACGAGATGGAGGACCACCTCGCTAGCCTTGGCACCACCACTTTGATAGCGTTAAATATAGATATAGTTCAGACAGCACATTGTGAAATCAAAAGTTGGATTTTTAACAAACGATCCTCAAACTTTATAGTTGAATGAGACTGTCGAAGGTGTGTCGGAATTTCTCACAGTGAATGCAGTCCTTACCATTTTGTTGATGGGTAACTGCGATAGAATTTAATCCAAGCACTGCACTAATGTTCTAATAGAAAACAAGCCAAGATTTATGTGTTCGTTGGTTCCTTCACCAATGTATTAGCTTAATCTTTCTTAAATTTAACTACATGTTGGCACATCATTTATGAAAATTCTCTGATAACAATAGAAATTTGTGTACATAACTTTTCAATAAACAAATTCTTAAGCTATCGTAACTGCTTTTGAGATTACCTATGCATAACCGAGATATGCCGGAAATATTTTAAGGTTCTGTAGCCTTCCCTAACCATTGTGCGTATCTTTCAATCCAACAGCATAAAAGAGTTTAAGTGTCGCACGACAAAAATTGAAATCAAAGCAATACCGAAACACTTTTTTAAGTAAGAACTCGATTCTAGTATGTGGATATAACACTTTATAGACACCGGCCAGAGCGTTTTCACAATCATTTACATTACATACATACTATGTGGGCATACACATGCAAGTATTCACCTGTGTGGTTGTGATTCTATAGTAGCTGCCTGGCGCTGATTAGATAACCGAAATTAAGTACTACTTTTGCAATTTGGCCCTCACTGCCAGTGCCTATGTATTGCCAGTATCACATTTTGGCCAGGAAATTCTTTTCACATGAAGCAATCTTAAATGAAGGCACATTACATAAAGGTTTGGGTAAATGGCCATATTTAAAGCCCATGATTAAATTCCAATTATTTCATTGAGCTATTTATTAGAGATAAATTAATAACATGACATCACTTAAAGACGATGCCAACAAATCATAACATATGTTGTGTCTGTAATCTTTGTTTTATCTCGTTTGGATCTTGATTTACGAGTCTTTGGAGTCGTGTGTCACCAATGTGGGGTAAATCGCTACTGTTAGCAATTAGTTACCTTAGACTTTACTCGGTTCCCTACGCTGGTACCACGCAACAAAATTAGTTCTGACCCGCCGCGAATCAAAATCGAACTATAACTGGCAGTGACAGAGACCCACGGAATGATATCAGCTGGTTCCTCGCACACCGACTGCATAAATTGATTGCCTGAAATTGTTTCAGTTGAATCTTATCAGCAATTCGAAAGAGTCCAAATACAAAAGCAAAAGTTGGTTTTATCTCTGAGTTTGCTTGCCAGTATTGTTGGCAATCTTATCAACCGGAGCTCGCTGTAAAATAGAAGAAATACTATATACAATACTTACTTCGATACCTGTGTGTATACATTTTATGTTGAATGGAGTCTCACCAGAAATATCTGTGCAATATGTACTTTAGTATCAATAGAAAAAAATGGTCAACAAGTTAGACGGATGATAAAAATTCGGCCCAAATGAGGAGGAATTTAACTCAATTTCTGCCTATTTTTTAGCCATCCAGCAGGCGTCAAGGAAATGCTAAACTTATAAAACTTTAACCTTGTCCGTCTGTACGTCCGTCCGTTTGTCAGTTTTATGAGCATCTAGATCTCATGTCCTGTCTGCTAACATAATGTTAACTTAAGTTACGGTGTTTTCAAAAAAATCAAGACTTAGATTTTTAAAAGATATTATATAATGAAGTTATAAGCAATTAAAAATATGCTCTCGAAGAAAGCTTTGCCGCGTAGTTTTAAAATTCTCAGAGTCTAGTAGACTCAGTCTAAATTTTTTAAAATACCGTAATTTAAGTTGTATTTAGGGCAATAAATTGTATATCCTTAGAAGCTATAAAATGGTGGTTAACACTGAGAAAAAATTAGCTATGAAATTTAACAACAATTACTTAATATAAAATTATAATTTTAGTAGATACATCAAAAGGTTTTTCACCAATTTCAACTTGAGCCCTGTCCACGTTTTTTAAGAAAAAGGGTGTGTGTCATGAGACGCCCGGAACGAGCGAAGCTCTTTACGTCGGTGAATCCGATTTAAGTGATGGCAAAAGACACATTAAATGTTAAATTATTAAAAATTAGGTCATTGTTAAGTCAAGATTAAGTCACTGTTAAGTCACTGTTAAGTCACTGTTAAGTCACTGTTAAGCCACTGTCAAACAAAGAACATTATAGTTTTCAGCATAGAATTCACATTTTGACCTTATTGCAGGCACTCTTTGCACCCCCACTCCCCGTATACCCACCCGACCAACTCCAGATCCCCACACGACCCCCATATCCCAAGTAGAGCCCACCAGATCCCCACTTGATCTCCTCCAGATCCCCACCAGATCTCCACCAAAGCCCCACCAGATGACCACCTGATCCCCACCAGGTCCCCACCAGGTCCCCAGCAGATACCCACCAGATCCCCACCTGATCCCCACCTGGTTCCCATCAGATTCCCACCATATCTCCACCAGATCCCCACCCAATCCCCACCAGATCCCTACATGATCCACACCAGATCCAAACCAGAGCTCACTAGGTCCCTACCAGATAAACACCAGTTCCCCACCAGATCAGCACCAAATCCCCGCCAGATCCCCGCCAGATTCTCCCCAAATCTTCACCTGATCCCCACCAGGTCCCTGCCAAATACCCATCACCTTCCCCCACTTGCACCTCACACTATCCCACTCCACACAGTGTGTGTGGCACACACAACCCACCTGCTTCTACACGGTAATGGTAAAAGCAGCTGATTTTGCAAATACAAAACACAAAATTAAAGACATCACCCAAAACAATCTGTCGCAAAGACAACATTTTTCAAGATTTACCCCCCAGTCTGACGTCCGTAAAAGAGCTTCGCTCTAAAATGCTTTCTTTAGTTTTTTCGATTTTGAAGATTTTTGAAACTATTTATACCCTTAACAAAAATGTCCAGATCTAATTTCGGGTTTTTCGTTTTATTGAAACATTTGAATTTTAAGATTGTTCGATTTAAAAAAAAATTACCCCTATGCTGAATATTATAAAACACTCGGATTATTTGTTTTAAAGTCTTTAATGAGCTACCCCAGCGATGGGGCAAGGCTAATTTGGTATATCTTGTTTAGGAACTTAATCTTAGATTTTAACGATATTAAAATCGGTGTATTGTTCGTGTGGTGGCTCCTGCCTCACCAATTAAACAATTTCGTCACATTTTATCATGCGGTTTCTAAAAGTAAAAACAAAGAAAATTTATTAAATTTTTAAAAAAAGATTTTTTTAGTATTATTTAAATTATGTAAGGGATTCTGCTAAGTCACGCATGAAATGTGCTTTATAATTTAATAACTATAAAATTTATTTTTTATTTTTTACAAAATAAGATCGTAATTTAAAAATCGTACAAACAAATAAACCTTCTTTCTGTTTTGTCTAAAATGTAAGAAAATTATCTGGTTGAAAGAGTCATTGCCTAGTCGTGTGATATCTCGCTTTGGTGGACAAAAGTGGCCGCTTTAGATTTAATTTTATTTATTGTTTTAGATTACGCTGTGAAATTACAGAAAACGGCTCAAATGGGACTAAATATTTTTTCTTACATCTAAAATAGAAGTCGAGAAAAGGTGAAAATTCATCTAGTTGTTTAGTTACAGGTTGTGGAAGGATTCCAAAAGAGGCAAATCCTTTAGACAAGGATGTAGATAATTCAGAGAGAATAACCTTGAAAAATGTAGTTGAAGTGCTTCCTGGATATTTCTTAAGAACAAAACTTTTTGTAAATATTTTCAGTGGGAGGCCATCTTTTAATCATAATCTATTTTATAGGGTTTTTTTACTAAATAATATTTTTGTTGAAGTTTTTTCTTTGATGTATCTTGAAGTCAAGGGTATATGCAAGATGAGTCTCTAATTTCAAGTGCTTATCGCAGAGATACTTAAGTTAATATTAAAAGTAAATGAACTCGTGTGCTGTGATGACTCAGCCACACTTTCTTAGGGCGTTGATAGCAGCTGCCTCTGCTGACAGGTGAGTTATTACGTGTACAGGCGTGTGACTCCTAGTTGTCATTAAATTTGCAAGCTCGTTGATCATAATAATCTACTTACTTTACGGATAGCAACTGGAAGATATTCTGCGGCACACTTTTTAGTTCCGAATTCAGACACAAAAGTTGGGTTCCATTGATACCGCGGTATGTTTTTAATAAAGAGTCAGGCAGTGGCGACTGCTCTTGCTGGTGACGCTGGTGGACCCTTGAGAACTGCTCACCTAAAAAGAAAACATTTATTTATTATGCGCT